>AWNI01000022.1:599745-612076 GCA_000517465.1 Moesziomyces aphidis | reverse complement strand
GGGGGGGGGGGGCGGGCAGCCGATCGATGCGGCTCGTCTCGTCGTACACCGCCTGCCGACCGAGCGTGGCCGAGGTCTTTTCGATCTGCTGGTTGAGCGAGTCCAGGATGCCCGACGTCATCTCGTTGGTCGTCGACGAGATGTTGCACTGCAGCATGCTGAACGGGTCCTTGGACGTGGATGCCGGCTCGTCCGGCGCTTCGGCGCTCGAGCGCTTGATCACCATGTGGCCCGTCATGTACTGCTCCACAAAGCGACGCGACGAGTCGACCGCCGCGGCGTCGGTGGTGGAGGATGCGGCTGCTTCGGCTCCTGCCGCTGCCGCAGCGCCTTCCGACGACGACGATGGCGCCGAGAGGCCGTGCAGGCTGTTCTGCAGCGCCTGGATGATGCGCACCCACACCTCCTCGGCATCCTGCTGCGCAAAGCTGTGGCCGTCCCTGGCCATCTCGGCGAACTGCGGCGCCACCTGCCTGAGGATGGTGAGGAAGGCAAACGGCGGGAAGGGCTCGGTGGTCTGGCTGAGATTCTTGTACAGATCGCGCAGCGCGGCAGTAAGATTCCTCTCGCCATCCGCGCCGCCGAGGCCGCCGTCAAACTTGCCGAGCGCCGTCTGCAGCTCGGGGATGGCACGCAGCACCTGGAGCGTCGAGTTGAGGTAGCACGTGTTGCCGAGGTTGGTGAGGCCGACGCGCGACTGCGTGGCGAGCGCCAGTTCGGACTCGGTCATGTCCTCGATGAACGTGATGGGGCCCGTGGGCGCCTTGGGCAGCTCGCCCGCCGTGCCGATGACCATGAAGGTCTGACCGGGGCGCGCGCCGATCTTGGTGAGGTCGTGGTCGTCCTTGAGCATGCCGCCCTTGACCATGACCTTCATGCGGTCGGCAGGCACGCCCGTCTTTTCGTACACCGCCTGCTTGAACGCTGTGGCTGGCTGGGCCGTGTCGAGCGCAATGTCGTGCAGCTTGCCATTGTGCTTGACCTTGATGGGGATGGTGGACGCCATCTTTGCCATGGGTGCGTGTGAGAAGCGAGAATACGTTCGCAAAGTGCGCGCGGTCTCCGAGGTTGAGAGGGGGGAAAGGAAGGATGTGGTGAGGAGGGAGGCGGCAAAAGCAGCGACCAGGTGCGAGAGTCAACGTGCTGAGTTGGTCTGGGCACGGACGCGACACCCCGCTTGCTTGCCAAGTGGAGTTTGGCGCACCAAACAGGGCGGCGGCGAGAAGAACAGCGCAGCAAAGGACGCGTTGCTCGGTGGCTCAGCAGCAGCGCAAAAGAGCACGATCACCTGCTGCCCGATTTGCCCAACCGCCCACTTTTTGGATTCCAAATTTCCGCTGGTGTGCATGTGCAAGCATCCTTCTTGCCGCCGCCGACTTCTTCACAGCTGCCCCTCCGTCCGGCGGGTCATGGCCGGCTTCGAACACCAGCATTGCCATCACTCATCGTTGGTTTGCAATGCCTGCTGTTGAGACTGTACGCCTTCGTATCCGTTCGCGATGATGGTCGAAGTTCATGCAGCTCTCACTGAAAGGAAAGAGCGTGCAGTCGTCAGGCTGATGCGAGGTGGGACAAGGGTACAAAGATGTGATTGCAGGTACAAATACAGATGCAAAAGAGCCAGAGCCAAGAGACGAGAGCCGGCACCGGTCAAGCGATTACAGCAATCGACAGCGACCGAGCCAGCATGAGGAGACAGTTGTGTGTAGAACGTCGGAATCAGAGCAGGTCAAAGTCGTCGAGCTCGTCGTTGTACTTGGCGATGGTGCGCTTGATCTTGCTCGTGTCGACCCAGGTGACGAAATCCTCCATGTTCCTTGTGACCATGAACGCTGGATCCGTGATGGTATCCGGACCCACACGGACATGACCCTGCTCGACGTACTTGACCGCCTGTCCGACCGTTTCGGACATCTTGAGCCGCACCATCACCACGGGCAGACGGCGCCTGCAGAACGCGGACACGTTGAGTTTGTTCGTGATGTCGGACATCTTGGCGCCCGTATCGAGGAGTCCCATATCGTACAGCTTGGCAAGCATACCCTGCTCGTGCTTGCCCCGGAAAGGATCCGCAACGGGAAGGGTGGAAAGACGCAGTGCGAGGTGTCGAAGCTTGCCTACGAGCTTGTTGTACTTGTGGTAGTCGTCGCGGTCTTGAATGTGGTAGCGACGCATCACCTTCACCTCGCGCATACCAGCATCTTGCTTCCATGCCAAGAAGTCATGCCTGCATTGTCAAAGGAGCCGAGAAGATGGACGGTTGTCAGCTACTTGCTTCTGACAGGCTATGACTGCATCCACGATGAGCCAAGACCACGCGCTACTTACTTTTTCAGCAGCTTCTGCTCGTGAAATTTGAGCTGCCTCATGTTCGATCTCCTCCGAGATGGTAGAAGGAAAGGTTGGAGATGGGAAGCGCCGTAGTGAAGTCGTCGGACGAATGCGGTCTGGGCCGTTCAAGGTCGTAGCAGTCTAGCCTCGTACAACGGTTGTGGTTGCAACGTGTTGTTGCGTCTGCGAATCGTATGGTCCCGTCCTGGATGTCAAAGAGTGAGAAAGAATCGAGGAACGCCGCTCGAGCACGATTGCAGGTGGCGGCAAGTATGGAGAAGGCCATCGAGTTGCTCAGGGTTTGGTGGCAGCCCGTATTGAAAATTTTGGGACTCGGAACCCGGAGACAATTTTTCACTCTCGCCTGTGAGATCGCGTGTGTCTCGTTGGCTCAAATCGGCACATCGACTCACATCTGCCCGACGACCATGCACAAGAGAGCATCGACTGCTGAGAAACAAAAGGTCCATTACAGGTGACATACCAGACAGACAGAGAACAAGAAGCACACACACGCATGGCCACGATAGACAAGTCGGTTGCCCGTGGGCATGCTGCGACTAGTTGAGGATGGCGAGCAGCACGATGGCCACGACGAATCCAACGACGAGCAGCAGGCAGATGCACCTTCGTCCGGCCCTGCGCTGGTACTCGTGCGCCACGACCAGCTCTCTGTCGGCTCCGGCGGTGTTGTCTGCGATCGAGTTGATGTTGAACTCGATGTTGTCGATCATGCCGCCCTGCTCCTGCACAATGTTGCCCAGGTCGCGGAAGATCTCGTTGAGCTCCTGCACACCGGACTCGATCTCTCGGATCTCGGCCTCTCGCGAGGTGATGAGCGACTCCTGATACTCGAGATCTGCCTGGCTCGGTCCCTCGGGTAGCAAATCGAGCGACTCTGCCTGCAAGCCTCCTGCGTCCGCACCCGCCTGCTGCTGCTGCTGCGACGACGCCGCGCCCCGATCGGCCTCTTCGGTGTCGATGAGCAGCTGCGAGTTGCGCGATCGCAGCATCTGGCGCTCCTTCTGCTTGTCTTGCTCCAGCTTGGCGCGCGTCTTGGCCACCGCATCCTTCTGCACGCGCTGGAACTGCATTGCGGCCGACTGGAAGTCGCGCTGCAGCTTGGCCTGCGTCAGCTTGGCCGCTCCACTGGCGGAGCCGAGCGGGAAGGTGGAGAGCTGCTTGATGTCCGTGGTTACATCCTTTACGAGCTCGCGCGTGGTCTCTATCAAGTCGTTGATGCGCTTGCTCCAGTCCTGACCCGCCGCTTTGGACGGTGCGCTGGATGTCGAGGGCGAAGATGAGAGCGTGATGAGCTTCTGGATGGCGGTGACGTTGGAGTTGATCTTGAAGATCTGGATTCCGATCTTGGACGTGAGCTTCTCGAACTCTGGCGGTAACGTGTTGGACACTTCGTCACGGTACAGCGGCAGAGGCGTCTTGCGCGAGCCACCGCTGCCGCCCGCACCGCCGCCGCGTGATGAGGAAGAGCCGCGCTCTAAGTCATTGAACGACATTACTGAGGTGTTACGGGGTCGAGTCGAGCTTGTGAGCCTGCGTGGTGATGTAGGTAAGGCGGACGTGTGCGTGCGAGTGCGTCAAGAGCAAGCTGGTGGACTTGCGACGAGTTCGGGTGCTGAGGCGGTGGTCTCGTGGGATGTGCCGGGGTAGATGGTGATCCTAGCGATGTATTCAGAGTGTAAGCTTCGATTGGTTCAAGTTGATAGGGACGCTGAAGGACGGATCGTGATGCGGAGATGGTGGATGCGAGCGCGACAGGTGTGCATCGCACCATCAGGCGTTGGTGGATGCTGGCTGGTGCTGAGCCTGGCCCCTGTTGGATGACGCATCTGCTGCCGTGCCTGTGCGGTCCACTGCGCATGCCCAGCCAGCCAGTTTTGGCTCGCGTTGGGACCCCGACCAACTTCCCCGATGCGACGCCCATCCATGCTACGGCCTAACACGTCCAGTTCAAAAATCGCCGCCTGGCAATGCACTCAAAAATTTAGGCTCAGGAAGTTTTACAGTTCTTCTGCCTCCACCCAGCACCCTTGCTTTGGCCTTCGAGGTCTTGAACCGACCCCTCTTGCCACCACCTACATACCCACTTCAGACACCATGGACCAGGACATGGACCTCACGCTCTCGGGAGCAGCGCGGGCTCCCGCTCTCGCATCCACCTCGAGCCTCTACCGCGCCCAGGAACCGTTCCACGTGCAAGCCATTCCACCACACGCGGCACCCAACGCCTCTCCCGCCTATGTCACGCATCTTGTCTCGCTCAGCACATCCTACGGCGTGCCCACGCTGCTTGCCGTTGCTGACGACAGCACGCTCACGCTGATCGACAAGGTATCCGGCGTGGTCGCCGAATCGCAGCGTGCGTTTAAGGATGCACGCATCACCCAGGCCAAGCCCCTTGCGCCTGGCTCCGGCAGCTTTGTCGCCAGTGTCTCCAATGGCACCGTGGCGTGCTGGGACACGAGAGCCGGCCTCGCACGACCTGTGTGGACGCTTCAAGGCGCCTCCAAGGCGCCGTATCTGTGCGTGGAGCCCGCGCCGCACGATGCCAACATCGTCGTGGCAGGTACCGAGCAGTACGGACACGGCGATTCGGACATCGACATTTGGGACATCCGATCCGCAGCAGCACCACAGAGCAAGTACAACGAGGTGCACAGCGATGATATCACTGTGCTGCAGTACCACCCGGACGCGGTCAACCACAAGGGCATCCTGCTGAGCGGATCGACCGACGGCCTGGTGTCGGCCATCGACACGACCATCGCCGAGGAAGACGACGCAGTGATCTCGGTGGGCAATACGGGCAACTCGGTCGCACGTGCCGGATGGATCTACTCTTCTACGCCATCCTCATCCGCGGCCGCGGCGATGGACACGGCGATGGAAGATGGAGGTGAAGAGTCGGACCTGCGTCAGGTCGAGACGGAAGCGCGTCGTCGTGCTCTCGGCAAGGTGTGGGCAATCGGCGACATGCAGACGCTCTCGCTCTTTGACGCAGACAAGTTCGATCCGCTACTACCCACCACCGATGTGCGTTCGTCCAACAGCCTGCGACCGCCGTGGTCGACCGACTATGTCATCGACGCCTTCAGCACGCTTCCGTCGTTCCCCAACCCCACCGTCGCCCCGGGCGCAGAAGACCTGACGCTCTTCGTCGGCAGGTCGGAAGGCGCGTTCGCAGCCATCTCCATCCCAATTTCCAACCCGAGCCAGCTGTCGTCCTGGCACCTCCGCGCGGTCTTCCCCGAACAAGGCGATGGCACTCTGTATGGTCACGCCGACATCATCAGGTCCGCAGAGTGGGATCCCAAGACCAACACGCTCTACACGGGCGGTGAGGACGGAAATCTCTGCTTCTGGAACTTTGACAACAACGCCGCCGCCACCCCCGCAGCAGTCTCAATTCCCACACTCGGCTCCTACTCGGCACCAGCGGCAAGTGGCTCAGACAGCCAGGCTTCCAGCAGGTCCGCGTCGAGGAATCACACCCCCGCACGAACCCAGCGATACACACCGTACAAGTAGATGTCCATGTTTGCATTGCAATCTCACACGCCAAGGCGGCATTCAATCGGACGTTCGACACGTGGAAACATGGTTGTATTTCTGGCTTTGCTGAGCGAATGTGTGCGACGAACGGGGTCAAATCAATGTGGTGGTTGGGTGGGTATATGGTCGACCGGCGGAGAGCAGCGGCGGGGCTATTTGCGGGAGAACCAAGACTTCTTGGTGGCGGCGCCCGAGGCAGGTGCGGCCGAGGTGTCCTGCATGGGCTGCTGACCTGCTGCTGCGGGGGCCTGGAACGCGGCCTGGTTCGTACCTGCCTTGTTGTTGTGTACGAGGTTGGTCGTCGAGTTTCCAGCGGTGCTGCCGTTACCCACCGCCGAACTGGTTGCGCCGCCGGACTGCTGCACATGGCTCTGTGCGGCGCTCTGGCCCGGATGCGTATCGTTTGGCGATCGGGGCGTGAGGTCAGGCAGTCCGTTGGCGATGTTCTCCTCCCCCCTCACGCGCAGCAGCTCCTCGAGCAGCTTGGCGTTCCTCGAGTTGGCCCTCCAGGCCGCCAGTGCCACATCGCCCACCAGAGGCACGAGACCAATGCCCGCCGAGACGGCATTGTTGAACAGCATCTGCTTCACCAGCCAGTCGGGCGCCTCGTCCAGCTCGCGTCGCACCGGCTTCACCACGAGCGTGTAGTTGAGGATCGCATCCGTAATGTCTCCCAGTCCAGGCACGAGGCCGATGAAGAACGTCCAGCCAAAGCGCAGCCCGCACACGTAGAAGCCCTTGTCGAGATAGTGCGCGCGCTTCTTGATCTTCTTGAGCAGCTTCGCCTGCTTGCGAGTAAGACCGGGAGGGAGGGCACGCTTGCGTCGTTTCTGCTTGCCATCGTTGCCCGTGTAGAACTCGTACAGCGGGTCCTCGGGTTCGTACCGCTTCGCCTGGCCCGACACGAATCGCTTGGTCACCTTGTTGGCCACGTAGCTCGCCATGGTGTCGATGAAAGAGTCAAGTGTTGTGATCTGCCTGCACGGTGTGCTGGAAGCGCAAAGTTGGATGTGGGCAGGGAGGTGTTGGTGGGCGGAAAGCAAGATGTTGCGTGGCGGTCCAAGTGGTTTATGTGTGAGCCCTGCAGCTGCCGCCAAACCGAGAGGTCTTGTAACAGGAATGCGGCCTCGTGATACCTCGAATGCCGCTTCAGCTCGTGACACTTGTGCCTGCGGCCCGCTGCATCTGCTGTCATGCGGGCAAGCGAGCGTGAATCGCAGCACGAACCCCAGCCCGTCGCATGTGGAGCACCGCCCGCCGAGAAAAGTGACACAGCCCAGCGCTATTTTCGGCTGCCAGAGCTGTGACGTAGTTGGCGATTTTCGCGCAGCAATACCATGTCTACACATCACGGGCTAACATGTGCAATTCTGCCCGCCCATCACCATGAAGACGATACGACCAGCAAATGCCAAGTCGATGCACCGATCTGGTCGGTTTAACCTTGGCGAACATAGACTTGAGCTTCAAATGAGCTGGAACCTGCTCGCTTCAAGCCTAGTCGCCAAGACGATGCGAGACGTTCCCGCCAAAGCATCTCTCTTCTTGCCGTGTCTTGAATTCTAGCGCGGACTAGGATACACCTTCTGGCTTTCCGCGGAGCCTTGCTGGTCAGTCACAGCTCTCCGTGGGACCCCATGGATCCCCACAGGCCGCTGAGCAAACCATTGTCGGGAAGCCACTTCCGGTGCCCACGCCGATCTCATTCTAACTCTAAAGATTAAGGCGCTTCGCGCGGCTTTTTGCAAAGCTTGTCTTACGAAGATCGTACCGAGCTCCCGAGATGTGCTTTCGTCTCAGACATATAAGTGCGCCAGATTTCAGATGTTCCATTGATGTGAGGACGGGGGGCGATCACAATGTCGACACTCGACGGCGCAGTGCCGCTGGGGCTGGGGATTACCAAGCTGAGGCTTTGGGACGAAATACATCGTGCACACTGCGATGACTTTCGGCCCCGTCAGCCCCAGGTCGATCAGCTGCAGGTCAGAGAAGCTGGACGATGCAAAGTCGTCTTGCCATCTTGCTCGTCGGCTGCTGCAGCAGTGGAGGAAAAGCTGGAGCATGATGGTCTTTTTGACGAGGATGTCCTGGAGGGCACCCGGGAGTCACTTGCGAACTGGTTTCTCGCCACTGTATGCAGTCCTGCCCCCTGCAAGACTACGAAAGTAGATAGCCAGGGTGTGGTATTGCCGCCACCACCTGTCAAGCCCAGGCCGTCGTTGCGACATCCACCGCCGCTGGACGCGCGCCTGAAGGCAAAGGCACGCCGGGCGAGGCGCAAGCAGCACAAAGCCGAGCATCGACGCCGGCTCTTCCTCACGCACATGGTCCAAATGACCAATCTCGTCCGACGCCTCGCCTCTCATCAGCCCTCCAGCTGCCCTTCCACCTCACAACTATCGCGTCAAGGGTCCCGGCACGCACTGTCGCTGCTGCCCGAGGCAGCAGGCGTCGATGTGGCGCGCTTCGTCGATGTCGTCTTTGACACCGACGCGCAGTCGTCCGAGATCACAGCACCGTCCGAGATGTCTGACAAAGACTTAGCACATGCCACGCGCGCAGAGATCGAGAAGCGCATCCGGATGGCTGGCGCCGATATCGTGGTGCCAAAGGGCGTCTACCGCTGGATGGTCGCCAGCGACTTTGCAAAACGCTGGCCTAGCAAGGTGCGCCACGTAAGGCAGAACCCTTGGCCAGGACTAGAGCACGTTTGGGGCCTTCCGTCCGGTTTGGGTGGTGGAGAGGTACCAGACCCCGAACCAGTGCGCTGGCAAAGCGGACCAAGAAGCCGCTTTTTCCGACGCAACCAAGCGGATGTATCCAGACCTGCGGCTATGGAACCCGCACCGGGCCTCGCGACAGAGTCGTCTTCCCAAAAGTGCTGTTGAAGCGTCTATCCGGCTTTCGTCTAATTTGATCCTTGTCGTGTCTACTTTACAAGATGCTTCGATGGCCGTGTCTCGCATCTGCATGCCGATTGCGTTGCTACGACCTACTTCTTCTCGGTCGTGTCTAGCACTGTTGATATGATAGCATAGAGGATGGTCTGTCAGCCGAACCTCGCTCGGTCTCGAGAGCGGCAAGCATGATGCTGAACACTTACAGATCGTAACCGGTCCTGTTGGAGTTCGGTCGTGTCAGTGCAAATATGAAGCGTCATCATCTGTCAGTGATCTGTGCGAGCCACCATCGCCGAAGGACAAAGCTGGCTTGCTTACCGTCGTTTGTCAGCGAGACGTCCATCATCTCGCCGAAGGCGCCGTCCTTGATCCTGTCGTGCGCATAGCTGTCACCCAGCTTCTTCAGCAGAGCCTCGTAGATAACCCGTGCATCGTTGCCGCCCATAGCGCGGTGGAAGTCTGGCTTGGTACCCTTGACAGTGCGTGCGAACAGCGTAAACTGCGAGACGCAGAGCACCTCGCCTCCAAGCTCGACCACAGAGCGCTTCCACGGCTTGCCGCCCCACACCTGTTCCGAACGCGCTTTGGCCTCCTCAGTCTCTCCGTTTGTAGCTGCTGCCGCGGGCTCCGTCGACTCGTTGGCACCGTTCGAGCCAGAGGCTTCTGGCTCGTACTGCGGCGGGATGGTGATCTGTGATGCCTCCTGGTTCTCGTTCCACAGCTTGGTACTGAGGATCTTGTTCGCAAGCGGTACGATCTCAGCCGCGGTGTCTTCCGTTGAGATGCCGATTAATGCTACGATGCCTGGCCCGATCTTGGAGACGAGCTTGCCATCGACTGATCATATCGTAGCATCATCAGAAGCGGGGTGCGAACGTCTGCGTCAGGAATGAGGTCATCTTTCGTGTCCTAGGGCCGCCAGCTTACCATGCACGGTCGCGCCTTTGACGCGCTGGAGTACAGCTCTCATCGTTGCCTTTTTTGGTGGAGGCGCAGAGGTGAGCCGGTGGCGAGAAGAAAAGATGGTGTTCCGGAGCGAGAGTTGACACGATAAGGGCTTATGCACGTCCAACCCCACATCATGCGAAGAAGTCCCGCGCTTACCGCGGCTAAATACAGTAAAATCGGCATATCGGGCCCGATGCAAATCATCACCGTCGCGCAAAGGCACGTCTGCTCCTGGCTCGCAGGGTCTCGACCTCATAGCCTCTGTCGGGTTGCGTGCGGACGACTGCGAAGAGCTGCATCACAACGGTTCCAGTCCACAACATCCGGAAACAAGTCGCTGCAATGAGCTCAACTGACCACTACCGTACCCGACACCGTGGCAAAATGATATCATTTCCTACGAATTGGCGGCAATTGTCAACTTTATCACCGGTCCGGCGAAACCCGACCGACCTTCTGAGGAAGGATCACTGACGATTTGACCTTCTGAGCCTGGGTAGCCGAAAAATATATAGGGCTACTCGATGAGCCCTCTTGATGTCAGTATCTCGACAGCTTTCTACATCCCTTCCATTTCAGAATGACTCCTCTTCGTCAATTGTCTCTCAGTTGGGTCGCAATCACGGTCATTGTGGCTCAACTGGCCTTCGGATTCCTGCCGAGCGACCTCGAGCGAGTAGTTGCCAGTACGAGGGACGAAGTCCTCTCGCGTCGGCCCTCGTCAAGCTTGAGCCCCCAGCAGGTCGAAGCTGAGCTTGCTGAACACGAACCCCTCCAATGGGAGCACTTGGTCACACAGGATGACATGGCGCGCGTATATCCATACGCGCCGGCGTCAGGAATCGAGTACCAGGCTGCAAAGGGGCTCGACAAGGACATGAGCCTGCTCCAGCATGACTTCGAGTACATCGCCAAACACCCCTATCGCCAATTGACCCAGGCTGAAGTTCGCGATGCTTTGCACGCCTTCATGAAGACGATTTTGGACGCAACCGGCTGGCATAAGGTAGGGCTCGAAGAAAAAGCTTGGCCACACGATGGTCGCCCGAGTGAGGCAGACTTTGATAAGTTCCTGGAGCAAGCGACCAGGCGTGGACTGTCTTTTGGGATGTGGCCCATTGAGGTTGGCAATCGCCGATACTTGATGGCTCAACTCCTCGCCCAAACGCCGGAATTTCGGGCTGTACACGGATTCAACACCGCGACTTCGAATCATATCTACCTTGGTGTCTGGGAAGAGGTCGGCGCGCCTAAGTCTCATATCTTCCAGTATCTTGGAGCCTTCAACTATCTGACTCCGCGTCGCTTCCACGGATTCAAGAAAGAGACGCTCAAGGACACTGCTAGGGGCGTCAACCGCATTCGTATGTGGGGATCATCGCTCATGTATGTCAAGTTTGCGGACGAGGTGCGGGCTCCGGTTTACCTCGACCGTCCTTCTACGTAGTAGCGTCGCCTGTTGAATACATTCCCGCGCAACTGCTGAATGTCATCGCTTCAGTTGTTCGATTCAACTCTTCAACTCTTAGATTGGGCCTGAAATTCGCGAGAAAGTTAAATCGCTCGGCCAGGAGCAAAAGTCCAGGATGTGGTCCCACAAGTTTGTCTGCGCAAGATGGCGATAAGTGTCGACATGAAGGTCCCACAACTTTCCGTGTGTTTAGACTGCAACCTCCGCTCTCGGTCTGCGACGAGATGCTGCAACGGCTCTAAGGACCTTGAGGACCTTTGAAGAGAGCCGGAGGCCGCTTTACCAGCTTCTGTGGAAGTGTAGAAGGCTGTTGCAACGAAATCAGACCTTTTCATTACAGTAGATCGTGCTCGATGCGGGCGTCATGCGCGGTAGTTGCAAAGTGACTCGCGGTGGTGCAGGAAACTTTGATGAAGAGGCGACGCTGCGTCGGCTAGGCTTTGTTATGATATGATATCGGAAAGCCGCATGTGAAGCGTGGGTGTTGATCCTTTGAGTTCGGATTGTTTGCCTTATGAGATAATGCGGTTGTATCGCAGGCTTGTCTGACAACCCCATCGGGGCTCGGCCGATCGAGCTCGATTCATATTGCAGATGGGGGCCAAGCCCTTCATAAGATCGTTGCTGAGTTCTCACCGGAGAGCCATTGTTTGATATGAAATCGTATAGCACCCACGAGCAAGCGAAAAGGTGACTCCTCAAGGTTGGCTCTGTCTGCCGTGCTGGAGCACCAATGCAGCCGATCAGGCTACGTCAGTCCCGACTCTGTACCCATCTGACTGATTGGAATACAGATAAAAGCGGCTTGAGCGGTCTCATGTCCTCGACGCCTCTCGCACAGACTCTCCACCGCTCTCACATTCTTTCCGAGATCGCGCGGCTTCCTGCAGGATGCGCTTGTCTATCTCTCTTGTAATTGTGGCGATTCTCGCACTGGCAGGCGGTGTCTGCGCTGGTGATGACTACTGGAGAGGTATTGCAGAATTGGCAAACCTCGCTGACAATGACGAAAGAGTTATGCACTTCCAGACCACTGGCGAGCTTGTTCCAGACGTGGGGAAGCAAGCCGGACAGAGTGGAACTCGAGAAACCAGACGTCGTTCTC
>AWNI01000022.1:573080-585032 GCA_000517465.1 Moesziomyces aphidis | reverse complement strand
CCCCTGCCGAGGGAGTGGCGGGCGTCGATCCGGCCGCAGCTCCAGACGCTCCAGGAGGACCACCAGTGGCGGCAGGCGACGGCTTAGCTGCTCCATTCGCAGCGCCCACACCGGCTGCTGGCGCGGGAGAAGCCGCAGCCTTGCCCTTGGCCGCCGCGCCTTTACCCTTGGCCTCCTTGGCCGCTGCTTCCTTGGCCGCCTTCTCCTTCTCCTCCTTCTCCTTGGCCTCCTTCTCCTTCTTCAGCGCGGCCTTGCTCTTCGCTGGTGGCTTGGGCGTCGGCTTGGCCGCGCTGTTGGCGCCTGCCTTGGGCCCTGCCGCTGCAGCCGGTACCGGCGTAGCAGGCGTCGCTGCCGACGTCGGCGCAGGCGCAGGCGCGGGACTAGCACTCTGCGGCGTAGCCGCGCTCACACCGGCCGCCTGTGCCTGGGCAGCCTGCTGCACGGGTGTAGGCGGCTTGCCACCCGCCGCTGCAGCTGCCGCAGCCTGCTGCGCCTGCGCCTGCGACTGTTGCTGGCGGAAGCTCTCGCGCACGATCTGGATCTGCTTGGCAAGCGCTGCTTGCTGGTTGCGTGTCTCCTGCAGCGCATTCTGGCACTGCTGACGCTCCTCGGGCTTAAGGTTCGGATTGTTGAGCGCGCTCTCGAGCGCCTGCACCTTCATGCGCAACGGCTGCGCGATGCGGTTGAACTGCTCCAGTAGCGCCTGCTCCGTCTGAGGGACTTGCGGCTGCCCCGGCGCTCCAGCTCCCTGAGGCGGTCGCGCAAGCGCCGGATTCGGCTGCTGCGGCTGTGCGTTTTGCGCGTTGCGCTGCTGCTGCTGCTGGAGCTGCTGCTGCAGGGCGGCGGTCATTTGAGCCTGTTGCATGTTGGGCTGTCCAGGTTGCTGCGGTTGTCCGGGCTGGGGTGGTCGCATTTGCTGCGCGAGCTGCGCGTTCATCGGTGCCTGCTGTTGCGGGGCTTGCTGATGCTGTTGCGGCTGCTGCGGCTGGTTGGGTTGCTGCTGAGGCGGCCTTCCTTGCTGCTGCTGCGCCTGTTGGTGCGCACCGATGAACGCCTTGAGCTGAGCGAGCTGCTCCGGGCTGATTTTGCCTTCACGAGCAGCCTGAAAAAGCGCTGCCAGACCCTGCGGGTTGTTCTGCACAAGAGCTTGGAGAGCCTGCAGGTTGCCGGCTTGGGCCGCCTGCTGTTGTGGTTGTTGCTGCGGTTGCGCCGACGACTGACCTTGCTGCTGTTGCTGCTGCGCAAGTGCCTGGGCACGCATGGCTTGGATCTGCTGCTGCTGGATGAGCGCAGCTTTATACTGCGCGGCCTGCGCTGCCGTTTGCGGACCTCCTGGCGGCATCTGGTTGTTCGCAAGCTGCTGACCAGGCGCAGATGCATTCTGCTGGCCCGGCTGCTGCCCTTGTTGTCCCTGGCTGTTCATTGTTGCGGATCAATATGAAGCTGCGGGCCGCGTTTCGTCTTGGTGGACCAGGCGGTCGGCGACACGCGCGTGCGAGCGGGGGACTGGCGCGACGGCTCGATTCTATGCCGGAAGAGGCAGCCGAGAAAAAGCGATCTGGACTGGCTCAGCCGTGTTGGAAGATATGAAAAGGCCGATCGAAGCTGGATCATCCAGACACAACGCGAAGAAGCGAAGAGTAGCGATCGGGATGATGGTGCAGAAGGCGGATGCGAAGGTGGATGCGGACGTGCAGCGTGACCGGCAGCTCGTCCGAATTCCATCGCGAAGTCTGAATCGCCGATCTCCAACGTAGATCTAACAAATTCAAAAATCGCACCCAGGCATGCATTCACGCTGCAAAGACGCCGCAATCAGGGTGACGATGTGGTATAATGATCTCGATTGTAGGTATTCTACGGTCAAATGAGCGCTGAAAGGGCCTTGGAAAGAGAGTAGAGCAGGCCAAGCTGCGGAGGTCCGTCAAACAACAAGGCCGATTACGACTGCCACCCATCCATCGGGTCCTAACAAGGCGCTTCCGAGCCAAGCGATCTCGGCGTCGAGAGGCATTCTCACGCCCTGTACGAGTGCATACGCCAGCGGTGGTGAGGGTGCCTGGAAGCTGCTGAAGCTCGGCGGCGGGGGGAACATGAGCGGGAACAAGGCCGACAGTACCGCGCCGAGCGTGTTTGCACGGCCATCCTCCAGCATGGGTGGAACCGGTTCCTGCACGATGGGCGCATTGTCCGGCAGGAAGAAGCGGAGGGGTATACTTCGGACCGCATTGTTCGCATTGGGTGTCGCAGTGCCGCTGTCCGCGGGTGGGTCGGAGGAAGTTGTGCTCGTGATGGTCGAAGCCATGCTCGGGGCCAAGCTAGCCTCGCTCTCGTTTGGCTGTGAAGTGAAGCTACGCTGGGCCAAAGTTGTCGACCGCTCGTCGTGTGCGCCGCCTCCAAGGTTGAGTGACTGTGCACGTGAGGCGATGGGAGACCGGCCTGCCGTCGCCGTCGCTGTGCCGGTTTGAGTGCCGATTATAGCTGCGTTCGGAACGAGCTTTTGGGCGACACTCCAGAAGAGCTCGTAGTCGTGGGCGACGACGCCGTCCCATAGCGTATCCTGCTCCTGCTTGCGGAGATTGACCACCTTCTTGGTGGAGCCATAGCGGACAAAGTCGGCCTCTTTGATCATAGACATGAACGAAGTCTTGCATGACTCGACTCCGGCATTGGAGTGGAGCCGCTCGGTGGGCGGTTTGGACAAGCGCACGCGGATCTTCCACGGGAGCCTGGGTGGCTGCAAGGCCGACTCCACCGAAGAGCTAGATGGCTGCGTGCTCGATTCGGGTCGCAAAGATCCCAGACCCGAAGTGCTTGATGCTGACGAAGTGTAAGCGACGGCAGTGCGTGCTGGGTTTGCAGTGTGGAAGTCGTAGAGAAGGCCGATCTGCCAGTGCCAACGGAGAGGCTGGCCTTCGTATTCAAACCAGATATCCTTGTCGTTGAGGCTATTCAGCGCTGGCTGCTCAAGTGCAAGTTCGAGGAGATTCTTCTTGACATCATCTACGATGAGGGGCAAGTAGCTGACGCGTGGTACGACGAGGTAGGTCGAATCGACCGAGGAATCCGAGCCGGGCGGCAGGTCCGTCGGATCGATCGAGACACATATTGGCACTGAGCCCTCCCACACGAGCCTTCGAAACGATGCGGTGCTCTGCGCAGGAGATGCATACGGCTGCGAGGAGTGGGCAGCAGTTAACGCTATCGATGCTGGAGACGTCGCTGCCGAGGCGAAGCCGCCCGTGTGGGGTGAGGATGACAGGAGATTGGAAGCCGGACTCCCAGCTGAAAGCGATCCATGGCCGAGCAAAGGGGTCGAAGTGGCCGACGCAGACCCAGACGCAGCAGCGGAGATAGTGACGGGCGTCGATGATGCCGAAGGGTAGTTGCCAGCCGAAGCAGACTGCTGCTGCGACGACGCCAGCGGTGGTTGACTCATGGTCGCAGCGTGGTGAAACGCGCCCTCGATCGACGCCAACGAACTGCTTGCAGGTTGAGTAGTCCGTGGGAAGAACTAAGTGAAGCACCTCGGCCTCGGATGTGGTTGTGAGTGATGCTGTGATGGGAGAAGGTCGAAGCGATACTTCGAAGGACGCGCTTGCCAGACCAACACACGCTTCACACCGATTTCCTGAGACCCTGATTTTCCAGAGCGGCACCAGCGCGGGGCCACCTGCACGACTGCGACCTGGCTCGTGCAGCTGGCGCATACGCGGATTCTCACGTCGCTCACAAGCGCCACTTCCAACGATACTGCCACGGCAAAGGACACTCTATCGGGCACACGGTCGATTGATTGATTGCGCTGCAAAGGAAGTTGAGTCTGTTCTCACGCCCGCCACTGTTGCAACAAGGAAGAAGTAGTATAGGAGTCAGTATCGGTCATGCGCGTGCAGACCAGTCCGAGTGAGTGGCCGGTGGGGCGTACTTACGGCGATGTTAGGCGTATCGGTCCTGAAACGCTGTGTGACGGTGCTCTTCTCGAGGCTGGTGTCGATGCCCATGCGATGGCTCAAGAGACCGGCGTGTGCGATCATGATGCCGTTGTCGATGCAGAATCTTTCGTCGGTGGCAAATACGCTGCCGCCCCTCTCGCTGGCCATGACGCCCATCATGTGTTGGAGACGCTGGTTGCTGCCGACGCCTCCCACGATGAGCACCTCTTTGGATCCAATGTGCGCCATGGCACGTTCGGTGATTTCGACGAGCATTGAAAAGATGTGCTCCTGGAGCGAGAAGCAGAGATCGGCGGCAGTGATGTTGTCGACGGACGAGTCGAGCTGTGCGACGCCCGATTGTGACACGTCGACATCCGGGTCGGTGGGTGCGGCAGCAGCGTCTTCCTCGTCGCCCTTGTTCTGCGCCTCAGCATCAGGTGCAGATCCTTCCGCCATGTTCACGATGTGCTTTCCGCCTCCCTCGCCCGTCCACACTTCGCCGTTGGCAAGACTGCCGACAGGCAAGCCGGCGTCTGCGCTCGAGTCGACGTTGGGCTTGAAGCGCTTATCGCGTGTATATGCCTCGGTGGCACTCAGAATTCCGGCAAGACTAACGTCCATTCCCTTGGTGGTGTAGGGGAGGGGTACGAGCCTGGTGCCACGCCTAGCCTCCTTCTCGATGTTCTGGCCTGGACTCGGATCGTTGCTGAGTCCGATGACTCGAGCGAAGCGATCCAAGCAATTGCCAACGGCGATGTCGAGCGTCTCGCCAAAGATGCGGTACCTCTGTGCCGAGTATGCGATCACCTGGGTGTTGCCGCCGGACACGTAGAGGACGACGGGATTGTGCGCTCCAGTGATGGTCCTTCCCATCTCGATGTGGCCTACGCAGTGGTTGACGCCGACAAGCGGCTTCTTGTACATGAGCGCGAGCGTCCTTGCTACTATGGCGACGCTCTGGAGAGGAGCACCCATCCCAGGGCCTTTGGTGTAGCAAATGCAGTCGACTTCGGCGAGCGACTCGAGTCCTGAGCGGCGCACGGCTTCGGAGATGACGCGGATGATCCACTCCTTGTGATGTTTGGCGGTGTCGCTGGGCTGGAAGCCGGAGCCAGGGGGCGTGACGTAGGTGTGTCGCACATTGGAGAGAATCTCGACCTGTCCTACTGAGCGGGAGGAGATAGAAGAGGGTGAGGACGACGAAGACGACGGTGCCGAAGGGTCGAAAGGCTTGTGCAGAACGATTCCAGCGCCGAGCTTGTTCGCACTGCCTTCCAGGCCCAAGGCCAGATAGGGCCGCGTGGGATACGGCAGCGGGTCTGGCTTTCGTACTCGAGTTCGCGAAGGCATGATCGCTGTGGCGGGGTGGCAATCACACTGGCAGAGGCGGTTGAGAAGGGAAAGCGAGCCGAGACCGATAGGGAAGGGAAGCGTATGCATGAGGGCTCTCTCCGAGTTCCGAATCGCGACCAAATTTTTTGGCGGATGAGCCGCACACTGAGCTGAGCCTGCAGTTCTGCTGGTGGCGGGGGAGCTTGTCGAGAAGGATTCGCTCCTCCACTCGGTGCCCATTCGTCACTTCCGTCACCCACCTTTCGCATCCCTGCCGTCCTTCCCTTGTCGTCATCGGCTGCACCGATATGCCGTGTCCGCAGCCTGACGATCCCGCGCCTCAGGCAGCCGCCACCGCACCCGAGCCTGCCCGGGCGACGGTGTGTGTGCGCTGCAAGGCGAACCCGGCCGTGGCCATCTTCCGCGACTCGATCTACTGCCAATCCTGCGGTCTGGCTGTATTTGACCAAAAGGCCAAGTCTGGTCTCGAATTTGCACGTGGAGCTGGTCTGGCAAAGTATGTCGCCGCCGAGAAGGCCATGGCCGCCGCCAAGCACCCGTCTCCGGATGAGCCGTCTGCATCGTCGGATGCTCCCGAACAGCAGGCCACGCGGTCCTCGAAAGCGATCATCAACGGCGCCGGCAATGCCGAAGTCAACGTCTCAGCCAACATTGCCATTGCACTGTCGGGGGGTCCAAGCTCTCGAGCCCTGCTCAGAACAGCGACGCAGTACTTTCGCCCAGAATCCTCGTCCGCCGCCCGCCGCAGCAAGGGCCGTGGAGCGAAGAACGATGGCCAAGACGCTGCTTCTGCCTCCGCTTCTGCAGAAAGCGGTCGTAGGAAGAATGTGAATGCGAATGGGAATGCTAACGGGCGCTTCAACGAGATCGGCAAGATCTTCGTCTTCTATATCGACGTCAGCGCCGTCGTTCCAGGCGATGCTCAAGACCGCACCGAATCGATGCGCAGCATTGTCGAGCAGGAAGGCTGTCCCGACTTGCACTTTGTCCCGCTCAAGATCGAAGATATCTATCGCCAGTCCGACAGCGAGGGCAGCGCAGAAGGAATTCCCTGGAAGACACTTGACAGCGATGCCCAGCTGCTCTCTCGCGCGTCGGCGCCGGTGAGCGACCCGAGACAGGCGATCAAGGCCCTCTTCTCCGCCCTCCACCCGTCCACTCTCCCGCGCACCGCGGCGTCTTCGGCGCGAACACGGCTCGAAGACCTGCACCGCGTCCTCATTCAATCGCTTCTACGCCGCGCAGCACGCCAGTACGACTGTGCCGCGCTGTTGCTCGGCGACAGTGCGACGCGCATCTCGATCCGGCTTATCGAGGATCTCGCCAAGGGTGCGGGTCACAAGCTCGCGGTTCAGGGCAGCGACGCCGCGTGGATCGACGACACGCTTGTCGTCCGACCTCTCAAATCCCATCTCATGCAGGAAGTGCTCTTCTACACCTCGGCGCTTGGTCTCGAATCGCTCGAGACCGAGCAGCATATTGTGCCACCGCTCGTGTCTACAGCCGACATCCTGGCGAATCGCGACGCCAACGTGCCTACGATGGACAAGAGCTCCATCGCACGCCTCACCGAAACCTTCATCCTCAACCTCGAAAAGGGCGTGCCTAGCACCGTGTCGACGATCGGCAAGACTGGCAGCAAGCTCGTCCTCAATCCGACTTCGGAACGGGCTGGTGCCGAGGGTCCAGCGCACTCGACGAGCGCGTTCCAGCACGTTGGTCCGAGTGTCTCACTGCGTTCGCGGGACGCGACGGGCAAGATGAGCGCACTGACCTTGAACGAGGCGCCAGAGCCACGTATTGGATCGAGAGGTATCAAGCTGGCTCAGGCCAGTGCTGGGTGTTTCAGATGGACTACGCAGGCAGGTTGTGCACTGTGTGGCATGCCGTCACAGCAAGGCGCAAGGCATTGGAAACGCAACATCACCATTTCCAGCCTCGCGGAAACCGCACCCACCCAGCCCCAAGAAGGCACACAAGACGCAGAATGGATTGAGCTTTCGGATCATCTCTGCTACGCATGCCTGCTGGTCCTTGCTATCCCTACTTCCAACATCGCAGTCGAGGAACTGCCCTTGCTCCCTGCATACGTCCTCGAACACATCATTCGCTCTCAGGACGCAACCAATGCGGGAGTGCATGCGCCGGAGCACGAACACGAAGTTCTTCACAGTGCCAAGTCCTCGCAGGATCCAGCTCTCAACGGCCACAATGCACACTGCGCCAGCACTACCCCGCTCCAGCCCCTCAATAGAGCCGAGATCAAGGCACAGATCAACGACTTTCTTCTTCCCGATGCCTGATTCGCCTCAACCTGCAATACTACTTGTACCACTAGCATACTCAGTCCGGCCATCTGATTGATTTGGCTACATCGCAACGCTCCGTTTCCAAATCCAGGTGCAATCTCCTAATTCGTCGCAAGGGTCGACCACACTTGACCCTAAGCAGGCCCTGCAGTGCCGCCTCTGCCTCTTTGCAAAGCGGATGACGGCGTGCCCGTGTTCGGCGGCAGCCCATAAGTCGGGCTGAATTGATCGCCGGGGCTGCTTGACCACCCGGCGGCATGCATGTCTAGGAATGCACTGGTCGCTCCGTTGCCTGCTGTCGGCGTTGAATTGGTATACTGCGACAGATCGACGTCATCGAGGCCCGTGTGCAACGGTCCTGGTGCGCCCGAGTTGGGCGTGATGGCATCCGAAAACGGTCCGTCGAAAAAGTCGCTCGACAGCGCACTGTTGCCGCCTAGCTGCTGGTCCGACGCTTGCAGCTCCTCGAGCGCTTGCTCGAAGTTGTAGTCCGGCGCGGCGGCTTCAAGCTCGTAGTCGAGCTCGTCATCGTCTTCCTCGTCCTCTTCATATCCATCGTCTTCAGCCTCGTCATCCGAGTCTGAGTCGGAGTCCGAATCGCGGTGGAACTGCTGTGCGAACGCCAGAGCGCGCGTATCCTCGACCGACTCCAGGGCTTGTTCGAGCGCGCCTTCGACATGACGAAGCGTGTCGGTGGATCGTCGTCGCTGATCGTCGTCGGAATCGTCTTCCTCCTTGTCAACTTCTTCCGCTCGCTGGGCAAGCCGAAGTGCCACATCCTTGGCAGTAAAGGTCTGCTCTCGCTGCAGTTCAAGCGAGTCCGGTGAGCCTTCTCTCTCCTCGCGTACCAGAGGGTCGCCGTACGTGACAGTGGCAAAGGAGACGCCCCCGTCTCCTCCAGGCCCAGTTCCGCTTGGGGCCGGCCGAGACTGCGAGTTGGCTGTGGGAGATTGCTGCTCGTGCTTTTGCTGCTGCTGGTGCTGGTGCTGCTGAGACGACGCGCCAAGCGCACTCATTTGACGAAGCATGGCTTGATCCGCGGCCTGCCCTTGCCCCAAGAAGCCGATGCCGGACAGGTCGTTCGACATCTGGCCGCGACTTGCTCCCTGAGGCAAAGACTGCTGGGCAGCAGTTGAGCTCGGCGCTTCGCCCGCAACAGCGGCCGTGGTTCCATGATGAAGATCGCCTGCCCATGGGTGGTGTGAGAGGGGCAAGGAGGCGAGCAGCTCGTTGACGTCGTCGCCTTGCAGCCCTGAATCCGAAATACTGCCGAGATCGGCCCAGTCCACGTCCCACTGCGCCATGTTGTTCGCATCAGCAAAGTTCTGCAGGGGACCCACCATGAAGTCGCCGTCGCGCATCTGCGATGGCTGATTTGCAAATGGTTTGCCAGCGTCCTGCTGAATGAGATTCTGCTGCGCGAACGGGTCTGCGACGCTTGAGGATCTGCGAGAATCGGCTGCCGAGGATGCGGACGAATCGGAGGCTGCGCTCATGGCACCCGCCATGAAGGCGTTAGATCCGAAGCCGGTGGGCGAGGTGATGCCTGGCTGGCCACCAAAGTTGATCCCAGGGGTAAACAGGTTCTGCGTGTTGGCCACGAAGCCACTCGGCCCTGACGCGTTGAAGCTGGTGCCAGAGATGTCGCTGGCGCTCGAGCTGTAGGTAGACCAAGACGAAGGTGCTTGTAAGGCAGCGCGCTGATCGTCGAGGTTCATCGAGCTCTCGTCAACGCCCATGGACTGAGAGCTGGGGCCCAGCCAGGCCAGTACGTTGGGTGGGATTGCGTTGGTTTGAGAGAGCGGCGGAATCTGTGCGTTGCTCGGCGGCGGAACGGGGCCACCGGCAGGTGATTGGTGCTGGCTCGAAGACTGGGACTGCGGACGAGAGTGTGAAGCCGATGATTGATGCGCATGACCGTGCGATTGACTGTGGACGCCGTGCATGTGTCCGTGGACGGAGGGCAGGCGTTCGAGCGCGGAGCTCTTGCCCGTCCGGGAGGCGTGACTCCTTCTCTTGTGGTTGATAGGGTCGTGGATGGCATGTTTGCCCGCTTGCCTGCGAGCATCGTCTGCGGAAGCTGCTTTGACATGTGCGGACGCTGCGGAATGGTGCATCTGGACAAAGTGCTGCTGATGCGATGGGTCGGCCTCGCTGGCACTAGGAGGAGTGGCTCGCTCCCGGATGCTGCTCGTTTCGGAGGTGGTGGAGGTGCCCTCGAGGCTGGCTTGCTGGAGCTGCTCGAAGAGGCTGTTGATGGATTGGCCTGTCACCATGTCGGATGCTCGAAGTGGCAAGTTGGAGCCGGGTAGGGGCGCTGTGTTGGACGAGAGGAAGGGTGGCCTGGGCTGTATGTTGTGCTGCTGCTGCTGTTGCTGCTGAAGCTGCGCTGACAATGCTTGTCCAAAGCTTTGGCGTGGAATGTTCCCGCCCATCGAGTTGGATCGACCCAGCGCGCTGCTCGCACCGCTTGATGGACCCGAGAAGATGGGCTCCTGGCCACCGTCGGTGAGATTACCCTGGTCGGTGAAGTAGCTGTAGTCGGTGAGATTGCCGTGATCGGTGAGGTGACCGTCGCTGGTGGCATCGCTGAGGGCGTAGTCTGCTCCGCGCCATCCGCCCTCAGAGAGGCTGTGATCTGAGAGTGCGCCGGTCAAGCTGCCTGTCCTCGCCGGGTGACCCTCGCCTGGTTTGGCTGCGCTGGGGCCTCGGTCCTTGCGTGCCTTGGAAGGACGCGGCTTGAAGCCGGCGCGTTCGTAGTCTTCGGGGAAAGCATTGCGGAAGCGGTCGCGCAGGTCGATGGCGCGCCTCTGACCGTTGAAGATGGGATCCTTGGCTATCAAGGCCCAATGGGAGCCGTACTGCTGGTAGCCTGCGCGGAGAGCGGCGTCCTCTTCCGCGGTGAACGGTCGTCGCTCCTTGGTCTTGCCCTTTTCAAAGATGCTCTTTCCCTCGGCGTCCCGTCCTCTGACCGCCTTGCTCAGATGGGTCTTGGCGTTGGGATACATCTCGTGATAGGCGTCGGGGAAGTAGGTTCGGAATCGATCCTTGAGATCACCCGCCGTTCTGTCGCAAAAGAGGCTCGAAAGCGCTGGATCGGAGAGGATCTTTTTCCAGTTTCCCACGCCGTGCTTGTTGCATCCATCGACGAGTGCCTGCGTCTCTTCGGCCGACCAACGGTGCTTCTGGCTTCGGTGACTTCCCGAGGCTTTGCGTCCGACGGAGGATGGCCTGCGAGAGCCAGCTGCTGAAGTGGATGCGCTGTTGTCAGCGTTCGGATCGCCCGACGCCGACTGCGCGCTGCTGGATTGGTAGCCAGAGCCGGGTTGGTCGGCGGAAGCCGAGGCGGAGAGAGGCGATTGACTTCGCATGTCGAAGCGTTGCTGTGCTGCGAGGAACAGCCGGGCATTCTCCTGTGGCGAATCGGCCCTGAAGCTGAGCTGTGCCGCAAAATCCGGGTTGTTGGGCGAAGCGCCGAGGGAGCGGCCAGGGTCGCTATTCTGGTGCGGCGACGGCACCTGAGGCTGATTTGGCGAGGGTATCTGGGACTGCATCTTGGTGTGGATGAGCCTCGCCAAAGCTTGAGCCAGAGTGAGGCCTATGGGAAGGGCGGATGTCTTGCCGACGTCACCAGTGCTGGTCGAGCTTCGGAGGGTCCGAAACGTAAAGCAGCACGAGTCGGCCCGGTTGTACGCCGAGCTCGCAGGCGGGCAGAGGTCAACAGGCTAAGCGGCAGGGCGGCAGGGCCAGGACTGAGTGCAGAGGCAAGCCTCACGGAGACAGTCGAGCTAAGACGGGAGCTTGAGCTGCATTTGACACGGATCCAATCGTCGCGGTGGAATGAAAAAAGGCGGAGGGGGCCAAATGAGCTTGCGCGAGAGGCAACGCCGTTGCAGCCTGCACGTTGGGTAATATGCGCGAAGAGGCAGGCCCACTTCGGCTGGCGATGACTTGTGACGCGGAAGGTAGGGATGGAGGTCGGTGACCAAGCAGCAGCCGTATCGAGGTGCCGTACCTTGGAAGCATCGAGATGGCCATGAGAAGATCGCCTCCGCTGCTCGGCAGTCTCCTGCCCGTTCTCAGGCGTGGCCGGCGTGCGTGAGCTGAAAACGGGCGAAATAGACGCCCGCCTGCAGCCAAGTCAAAAGTCGCAACGGATCCATCCCAGGGTGCAATCTCCAGAGACTCAAAAAAGCCAATGGGCTGTACGCAGAGCCCACTCCCTTTTTTTTTGTGTGCTGCCCTTTGTCGCGGCTGACGAACAAGCGCGGCCGGCGACTGGACAGGCAGCCACACAGCAGCAGTAACTTAGCGCACCTATCAGATCCTCGTCCAACGCACGCACCCACGCA
>AWNI01000022.1:553945-565925 GCA_000517465.1 Moesziomyces aphidis | reverse complement strand
CAAGGACAAGGACAAGGACAAGGACAAGGAGAAGAAGAATCGCCTGCGTATGCCCTCGTTCAGCGGCGCTGGTGACACCGTCGCTTCTGTGGCTTCCGGCATCGGATCGTTCGGACGCGCCAAAGGATCCACTCTCTTTAGCTCAAACGGTGAAGCGTCTGGCAGCGACAAGGAGCGAGAGCCGAGCAAGTGGAACTTTATGGCTCGCTCCAAGAAGGAACCCGGGTTCGTCTCGATGGACCACGCCGACAAGACGCAGACCAACGGTGACGACAACCACGCGGGTCGACCCCCGGCCCTGCCCGCACGCGACTACGTGCGGCCGTCCGTGTCCGCGCACGATGTCCACCTGGGCCATCACGATGGTACCGCCGCCAATGGCCATGGCACTGCCTCGCCTGACCTCAGGCTTTCTCGCGCCGACTCGGACGACGAAGACCACGCTCGAGATCACGATGCATCTCCCTTTTCGCCCGACGCGGATGCGATGGACTTCTTGGATGTCCAGCGCAACCGCTCCACCCACGACACCATCCATGAACGCGGAGAGTCGCAGCTCAGCGCCGAGGTGCACATGATGGACAGCACGTTCTTGGGGCCATCGGGGGCGCTCCAGCCACACTCATTGTCGCTCAATCATACGGGGCTGTCGGCGTTCTCGGATGGTGCGGATCCGTTTGGAGGGTCTGCGATGTCGCCGCAGCAGACGGGCGGACGGTTCGACGAATCCGAGGCGTCCACGGACGATGAAGAGGAGCGTCAAGGCCTCACGTCGGGCAGCTTGATCGACAGTACGGGTGCAAGGAGGCCCGGCATGCAGCCCAGTTCGTCGTGGGTGTCGTTCAAGGGCGCTTCGAGCACAGCGAACGGCCCGACGAATGGACTTTCAGGTAGTCCATCACAGCGCGGACCTCCGCCACCTATCCCTCCCAGCTCTTCCTTCCTTTCGCGGTCCAAGGCGAAGCTGGCTCCTCCACCGCCTCCCCTGCCTACCAGAAACAGCTCCTAGGCACGATAGCGAAGCGTACGACCACATCGCATTTCAGCATCTCAGCAAGTCATCCTCTCATGTCAACGTTACAATGCCTATGGACTTTTGCTTGCTCATCAGCATTGCTCACTCTTTTCACCATGAATGATGAGGTGTGTCGCCTCGTATCGATGCGATCAGAGTGTCTAAGAGGCAGATCTGGTGGAAGAGAGGGGCAGGCGGTTGCGGACGATATTGGCCCTGCGGATGGCTTCGAGGCATTTGCCTACTGAGTCTACGTCGCTAAGCAGCGTGACGTGACGGTGGGCGCTTTCGACGATGCCTTCGCCGTCGAACCTCATGCGGTATCGATCCATCTTCAGCCTGGCCTTTCCTGGCGGCTTGGAGGTGAAAGGTGGGCCTTTGCCGAACCTGTCATGTGGAAGTGTCTCAGCCTCGGAGCGCTTGGTGAGGAGGGTGGACCAGCGACCGGGGAGGGTGGTGGCGGATCGACGGGTGATGACGCCATCTCCGGCCGCGTAGGTCATGCGCGAGTAGTCGCCGGCGCGCACATCGTCTTTCCAGCCCTGCATCTCCGTGTCCTCGCCACGGGATGCTGAGTCGACACCCACCAGGGCTCCACGCACGCACGGCGTTCGACCCGAAGTCATGAGCATCAGAGGAGGATACTGGCCAGCAGCTTGCTTTGCGGGGTCAAACCCGCACTCGATGTCCGCCCAGAACTGTCGAACTTCGCCGAGCGTCCGCTCGAGGTAGGCCCAGCTTTGCGTGGGGTAGTCGAGCGAATCGAAGGCGAGCGCGGACGACTCGGACGCGGTGGCATCGTTGCGCGGCGCCCCTTGGCGGTTCTCGGGCTGCAGAGCCGCTTGTTCGTCGGGCGAAGCTGCTACGCCTGCTTGGCCGGTCAGTGCAGCACCGTCAGAAAAGCCTTCCACGAGACCCATCGTCAAGCCGTTCGGTTCAACGCCCTCGCTCGAGTCGGGCGACTCGATACCGTTTGGTGCTTGCTTTTCCTCGGCACTTGCTTGTATGGCATCGGAAGTCTCCCGCTCGAGCTTGCCCGGATCAACGCTATCCATTTCCGGCCTGGACTGGACCGGATGCGCCTCCGTGCCGTTGTCTGCTCCCTTGCGCGCTAGGGCGAGGATCTCCTGCCTACGACCAGGCTCGAGACAAGGGCTGAGGCCGAGCTCATCCCACACGTGTGGATCGAGGAAATCGACGTCCTTAAAGCGTTGGCGCTTCTGCTCTTCCGTCAGTGCGTCCTCGTCCTGATCGGGTTCGCCGACTGGAACTTCAAAGCATCGCTTGTCGGTGGGCAGGAGGTAGAAGCTGCTGCGGAAGCTGAACGTCGCGCGGGGCGAGCAGATTGTGTCGTTGAACAGCGCCGCATCTCCGAATCGGAATGGTCCGAGGATGTTGGGCGTGCCGCAGAAGGGGGTCGATGCAAACACGAGCCCTTCGAAGATGCGCGGATCCTTGCACGTCGCGAGTGCATGCAGCGCTACTAGCCCGCCCATGGAGTGCGCAACGACCTTGGCACCTCGACGCCTGCTCGGCTCGCCTGCAGATGCTTCGTACAGCTGCTCGAGAAAGGCGACCAGTTTGCGAGACGAAAGTCCAAGAGACAGCCGCCAGTCGTAGCCCCACGAGTACACCTTTGCGTGACGTCGGCTGGCAATACGCTCCTCGAGGCGCTTGCCCATGTCGACGAGCCTGCCTATGTGCGAACACATCTCGGACGAGTAGACGAGCTCCTCCGAATGCTCCTCGGCTTCGCGCGAAAGTCCGAGCTCGAGCGTCGGCCTGCGCAGGCCAACACCCACCTTGATGGGGATCCACATCATCATGTTGGTCTCGGCATCGCGAAGCACGCTGCCACGATAGCCACCCATGAGAACCACATTGCCAGACAGGTTCTTGAAGTAGTCCGGTGCACCACTATCCTTCTTGACAGACGGGATCGCTTCGGCTTCCAAGAGGTTCACGGACGGGGTCCCCTTGCTGGATCCATCGGCGGGCGGAGGCGAAGCGAGAAAGTCGAACGAAGGTAGGAAGCCCCAGACGCTGTGCATAGCTTCCTTCAACTTGGACGACGACGCTGCCTGTGTTCGGGGCTCGAGAAGCTCTTCAGCCAGCCGGTCGGGCGACGACAGGTCTTCGCGCGACGAACGGCGAGACACCACCGCCTCGACCTGAACGGCGTCTTCCATGGATAGACCGTAGCTGAACCCAGACCTCTGTGCAGCCAGGTCGTCTCCGCCAGCATGGAAGAGCGGCACTGCATGCGGCCGTGTCGGCTTCTCCTCGCCTAGCTGCACGGTTGCGTCCGTCGACGCAGCGGCTGCAGACTCTGGCAGCTCGAGATTTGTTCCCACGCTCTTCCGCCTTGCCTTGGTGATGAGCTTGGATGCCGTAGTAAACGGCTTCATCACTGTGGAAACTAAGCCATTGGATTGCGCATCGGCTCCTTGCTCTGCCGAGGTAGCGCCCGTTCCAGTGCCCTTTTCGCCGGACTGTCGTCGAGCATCCGCCTTGGAGCTGTTGAGGCTCAGAATCGATCCTGATGCAGGAAGGAGTCCTCGATAGTTGGACGAAGAGCCAAAGTGCGTGTCGTAGAACGCCTGTTTGGCGGTAGGGTTGCGGTGGGCTGGATTGATGAACCGCATCTGCGGGTCTTGGCGCGAGGGCTTCCACGGATACGATTCCGGATACACAATATCATCTGGATGGTGATGGCGCTGTTGCTCCACCCCGTCTCTCAAGGCCTCCGCCTGTTGGAGCGCCTCTTGATGTGGAGCTTGAAGCTCATCTTCCGACGACGAGCTGCGGTTCCGCTCATCACCAGAAGACGAGTCGGAAGATGTCTCGTCGAATGGTGCTGCGGCGAGAGGGACTGGACGTCTCTTTGGAGAGACCGGCGTGGACCTTGCGCCAGCGGGACCACCTGAGGCAGCAGTGATAGGACCGTTGGACTTGTCCTTCTGAAGCTCCGATACATCTGCCGTTTTTGGTCGCCGCGGGGTGCCTGCAGCTGCAATGGTGGATCCGGACGCTGAAGATTGGGCGACGTGATGCAGCTTGGAGGTCGAAGCCGTCGCCGCCTGGGAGAAAGGAAGCTCGTACTTCCATCCTCGCTTGCTCTCCGGAATGAATCTGCCGTTCGCCAGCTCAGCCTCTTCCGTCACTTGCTTGGTCGAGGGTGCAAGGTCTTTTCGCGTCAACATTGAGAACGAGCTTCGCTTCTTGCTCGCCTCACCCAACCCCGACATGGCGAACTCGATGCGCGTAGCTGGGGACCGGATCGGGAACGCTGTGATGGAGGGGATGACGAACGGTGCGGGGATGGGAAGGAGCCCCTAAGACTAGCAGGAAAAGATCCTCCACTCTTCTGCTCGCCTCACGGGAGCACTGACACGGGCCGGAAATCAGACTTGGGCCCTGTCAAGAGCGTCTGCCAGACAACGATACTCGGCAGCCTCAGCCGAAGAGCAGGGCACTGCCCCAAACCATGCAGTCTTCGGCCTGGCCTTGTGCAGGCAATGCTGTAGTCCGTCAACGGAAGGATGCCTGACATGAGGTCCGGCACCAACGGAACGGCAAAAACGCCGCGGAGTTGGATTACCGAGAGGAAAGGAAAGGGTTCGGCGAGTTTTGGCCGGCTCGCACACGATGCACCGCCCGCATGCACCGCTACCAAGACTGATGTTCGGGCCGCTCGAAGCATGTGACATTCGAAACGTTTTCTTCGAACCAGACCGCATTCGCTGCTACTCTACTTCAGACAGTGAAGATGTCAGCATCGTCCGTGAGCGGCATGGCATGCAGGGTCGAAGCCTAGTAAGCACAGGCATGCCTCCACCTATCTAGCGAACTGTGGTGAGGTCACTGAAAATCGAAGCCACCTGTCTGGGAGGAAAGAAGGAAGTGCCGGCGAACAGAAAACGCGCGCCGAAAATAGGGGCAACAAAAGGATCGGTGCGCCGATTCTGCTCGATCGGGACGTGCACCAGTCGAAGCCTCTTGTCAACCTGCGACCGATAAGCCATGGCTTCAAGAGCATGTGAGTTCACATGATACACTCACGGGAGGTGCTGCACATTCGCAAGGCGCTCCAGAAAGCAATTTTGAGTCAATGGTATTATACAAGGAGCGGATCCGTAGCCTTGATGTACAGCATAGATGAGAATTCGCCCGCTATCGCATCTGAGGTGCAAGTACGGCTGACGAGAGTGCTGGAAGCGAGCGAGATGGTACACTCAGTCGAGCCGAATCGGACCTCCTTGAGGGTCACGGGGAGCCTCTGAGGACGGGCAAAGCGCGGTTTGTGGTGGCACACTAAGGAGCAGGTCGGCCCTGAAGTCTGTCGACGAGGTCCTTCTGGAAGAGAGACGAGGCGCGTGCTGCGGCGACGCTGCTGTCAAAGACGAATTCGCCGAATCCGAGGTACTTCTCGAGCAGGCCCTTGGTTGTAGGTTCGGAGATGCGGTCGATATCTGGACGGAGGCCAGTCTGGCGCTTGATGCCTGCGAGCACGGTGGAGATGAGCAGCGCATCGCCTGCGTAGTGCATCAGTCGTCCCAGAACCATCTTATTTGGGGAGTCTTCTTGGCGTGAGCGTCTCGAGATGGGATTGCGCGCTTGCGGGGTCGTCGGAGGTGCGTTGGGTATCGTGATGTTGATGGCTGCACCTGGTGGATCTCTGCTCGTCTAGGGTCCTTTGCCAACTGGCGCGCCGCACGGTGGAATGGCCCGTGTGGCACGCGCTTAAAATAGCGAGCGCTCCACGATCGAAATTCAGAAATGTAAGTTCGAACGCGGTCAAACAAATCTCAGCGCGGCGCCGATCTCTGTGTTGTGGAAGCGCGGACTGACCAGCAGATGGCGCTTTTCCGCACCCACCAAAACTTCTGGTGGACGCGATCGCGATTTGTGACAGATCCACCAACCCGCATAAGTTCGTCGCTGTCGGTGGTGTTGATCTCCAGCCCTCTCGACGCTACCACATCCGGTTTAATAGGCCCTTCCGGAGCACGACCCGCACCTTTCCAACTTCTTTCACTGTTCTCTGGCGGTCTTTGACGCTCGGTCGCACGCAGCCATGGCGTTTTCATTCGGCACACCCGCGGCATCGCAGCCCGCTGCAAGCTCGAGCGGCACATCCGGCTTCTCGTTTGGACAGACACCAGCACAGCAGCAGCAGCAGAACAAGCCTGCTTCGGGCGGCTTCTCCTTCGGCACACCCGCATCGCAACCACAGGCCCAAGTCGGCGCACCCGCCGCACCAGCCACGTCGAGCGGAGGTCTCTTTGGCGGATTCGGCAGCTCGCAGCCCGCGGCCGCTGCTAGCTCGAATGCGGCAGCACCTGGCACACAGGCTGCTGCATCTACAGGTGGACTCTTTTCCTTCGGCGCCAAGCCCGCTGGCCTGACCACATCACAGCCTCAGCAACAGCCAGCAGCTGGAGCCACATCCACATTTGGCTCTGGGACAGGCGGGCTATTTGGAAGCACCAACACGCAGACCAACACAGCAGGATCCGGCTTTTCGTTCGGCGCACAAAATAACACAGCATCACAACCACAGCAGCGGCAGCAGCAATCGACCACGTCGCTGTTCGGCGCGCCGGCTTCGTCATTCGCAACCACGAGCGCGCAGCAGCCCGTCGCGCAGACGCAATTCTCCGCTCAGCCGCAACAGCAACAGCAGGGCATGGCTGCTCAGCCGGACAAGAAGCTCGGCGTCAGTCTCTCGGCCAAGCTCGAGCAGATCCGCGCCGCGTGGGACACCAACAATGCTGCCGGCTGTCGATTCGCCTACTACTTCTATAACAATGCCGGCAACGCGCAGAACCTCAAGATGATCCAAGGAAGGCGGCCGGATGCAATTGGACCGATGCACGACCAGCTCTGGACGGCTGCTGTGCGCGAGAATCCGGATCCCAACCGTCTGTACCCCGTACTGGCTCTTGGCTTCAACGATCTCAAGAAGCGTATCGAGTCCCAGGCGCGCGAGGCGCAGCGTCAGCGCGCACTGCTCGCCACACTCGCCCAGCGGCTTTCCGCGCTCGAGCAGAAGCACTCACTTTCCAACTCGGTGCGCACGCAGGCGGCACAGAGTCGCCAGGCGCAGCTCCACCACCGCCTCATCGGGCTTGCGGCCAAGACGCAGCTGTTGATTCCCGTGCTGCGCGGCAAGAGCATCAGTCCGGAGGAGGAGCGCCTGATGGCCGTGCTCGAAGCATGCGAGGCCGAAATCACGGGCTCGTCCAATGCGCTCGCATCGCGCTCGCTCGCTCTCACACCGGCTTCCAACGGCGGCGCAGCGTCGAGCGGCTCGGCGGGCATGCACGCTACGCCGGTGCAGCACGCGCGCTTGCGCGCCAGGATCAACGAGCTCTGGGCGCAGCTCGGCGTCATTCGTGCGCGCCGCGAGATGCTCGCGCGCGAGGGAAGGAGCGCCACCACTGAGTGGGCCGTCGTCGACCAGTCCGGCCTCGACAACGTCACGCGCATCCTTGCACAGCAGCAGCAGGGCCTCAACCACCTCAGCTCCACGCTCGAAGCAGACACAAAGACCATGGACACCATCACCACCGGCCTCACCGGCGTCAAGCTCGTCGGCGTCTCAAGATGAGGCCCACTTTCATCACCATGGTTTGCCAATTTCACTTCAGTCCAATCTTCTGTCCTGACGGCTCTGTCATTCGCGCAAAGTGAGCTAGAAAGGTGCAAAGCCGGTGAACGCGACCTGGCCGATGTTGGCTCTGACATCGGCGCGGGTGAGCTTGCCCGTGTCGGGGTGGCGTTCAAAGATGACGATGTTCTGATCGGTTTGATGGCCAACGGCGAGCCAGCGGGCGCTGTCGTCACGGCCCGTGTCCGAGCTGAGGCTAAAGTGTCGCGGCATACGACCGCCGCTCTTGACCCACTCGACAAAGCTCAGCTTGCCCGTCTCGGTGTCCCTGCTAAAGATCGAGATGTGGTCTTCCTCCTCATCGCCGCGATCCGAGACGTAGACAAAATCGCCCGCGGGGACCACAGCGATTTCGGCGGTGGTGCGGTTGGTGGGCAGAATGCCCGGTCCACTCAGCGGCTCGCCAGGAGGAGAGGCGAGGATGGGGTCCTGAATGCGCTCCAGTTTGCCCGTCGCGTCATCGTGTGCAAAGGCACTGACGGTGTTGTCGAGTTCCGAGGCGAGGTAGGCGAAGGTGCGGCCGGAGCAGTCGCGGTGGAACGTGATGTGACGGGGGCCCGAGCCGGCAGGAAGATCGGTGCTGGCGACGAACTCGACGTTGTGCGCGTCGTCAATGCGGAGGTGGTGGATCTGGTCGGCACCAAGGTCGCAGACGTACACCCAGCGGCCCGAGGGAGTGATGCTCACCTGGTGCGCGTACGAGTGGTCCTGGCGGTCGGGCACCGGACCCAGCTTGGGCGCCGAGGCAGGGCGCGTGAACTGGAACACGTGCTTGGCCTCCTTGGCGAGCGTTCCATCATGCTTGTTGATCGAAACCACGGCAGCGGTACCTGCATTGTAGTTGGCCACAAACAGCAGACCCTTGCTGGGACCGTGTCCGACGAGGCAGCTGACGGGGCCATCGCCTCCCGACGACGTCCCATTGGTGCGCTGCAGATCCGTGCCCGTCTGGACAATGGTGCCCTTGGCAGCTTGGTACGTGTGCGAGAAGAGCCTGCCTGGTGCGGTCTCGTCAACCGAGTACAGACGCAGATCCGAGTGCTTTGCGTGGCCGTGATGACCGGACGTGTAGGCGATCCACGAGGGCGATGTGCCGGACGAGTTGACCTGGACGCCGTGCGAGATGCGCTCGAGCTGGCCCTTGTCTGCATCCACCGAGTACGGCACAATGGTGCCGTTGTATCCCGCTGCGAAGAGGGTGTAGCTTGCCATCTTGGCTGGCTTTGAGGCGTGCGAGGTTGCCGAAGCGCACAATGCCAACGAGAGCGTAGCGAGCAGAGCGAATGGAGCGCGTGTCAGCATTCTCAAAGCTTCGGCTCTTGGAAGAAGGGATGAATACGATCGATGATCGCTGGAAAGGATGACGAGGGCAACTCACATCTTGTAGAGCTTTGCTCGTCCCTTTATGTGTAACTTTCGAGACTGTGCGACCGACCAGCAACCGACCACCGAGGTTCGAGCGTGCTTGAGGGGGAAGAGCTGCGGTGTGTGCTCATGCGTGCGAGCATGGGCTGGCTATTGTACGCTTCGCCAGCGGCGATGCGGCGTGCAGAAGCGAACTGCAACGCCCGTTCGCAGCGTTCGGTCCGCGTGGGGGTTTTGGCCAACCGAGACGGCCTTCCGTGCAATTTCGCCGACCAAAGCCGTTTCACTTCGGATAATCGCCGGTAGATCGGCGTGGGCACTTCTTTCATCACCCGCGCGAGCCTAAATCTGTGGCGCTTCACTTCGGTGCGGCATCGCGGAACGCCTCATAAGCCCGTATCGACGCTCGACAGCCGCTTTCGAAACGGTATCCCACGGGCTCGCCACCATCTTCGCCCTTCCTGTCACAAACGTGTAGATCGCCGTCGCGAGCGAAAATTCGCCGAGACAGCTGATCGCAGAGCCGCACGGCGTCTCAACAAGACACGCTGGAGCCTAGAATGGATGGTAAAAGTACAGGTGTGGAGATGCGATTGCACAGATAAGAGAGAAAGGGTGTATACAGAATGTGATCTATGCTGGATTCCCGTCTTGGGCAGCATCACGCCGAGATCTCGGCGGGGGAAGCATCTCAGCGACGAATGAAGGAGTTCTGTAGGGCTTTGAGCCATCGCGGCTTGAGTGCCTCGCGCTGCTGTCGCATGCTGAGGTCGTTGGCAGCGACGGTCTGGTAGGCCTCGTCTCCGCTTAGCTTTCGGCCGTCTTGGAGGTTGACTTTGACCAGCGACGTGTCCACGTTGTAGCCTCCCTCGGCGAGGCTGGCCATTTGCTTGCGACTGCGGAGCACCTCGGGAATCGCTTCGCGCAAATATCGTCGATTCGCATACACATTGTGCGACAGACGTTGCACGTGGGGTGAGCTCCAAAAGATGTAGCGACCTAGCCCCGCCTTTCGGTCCGGATGCTCCAGCTCCGCTTCGCGCTCGTCACGCTGGCTCAGCCATCGCAATGGCCTCGGATCCGTGGGCGCTTTGCGAGCCGAAGCCACGGCAGCAGCGTAGCGCTCTTTCTGCGCTTTGGTGATCATGGTGTGCGCTGGATCGGAGCGTGCAGTTCGCACCTGGAAGGCCTCGCGTTCGTCGCGTTCCCAGTGGATCCAGTCGGCGCGCTCCAGGAGCTCTGCGCTGCGCTTCTCGATCTCGGCCGCGATGGGCAGCTCGGTCTTGAGCTTTTCCTTGAGACGCGACTGTAGGTCGCTTTGCAGATGCTTGTTCGACTGCGCCCTGTATCGATCGATTTCGGCTTCGACTTCTTTTCGCGTGAGGTTGGGACGAGTAAAAGGGTCGGACGGGTCGAGCTTGCTCTCTGCCCACCAATCTCTGCGCTGGGTCGACTTCTCTTGTTCTCGCTCGCGCTCGTACCACTCGTTGAGCTGCGTCTTGATCGGCGGTCGCGGATACAGGTCCAGAGTATGGAGGAGGAGCGGACCTGCGCCTTGGCCGGGTTGCTTCCAATCTTCGCCTTTCTCCTTCATGCAGAAGAGTAGGCCGCTCGTGTCCCAACCCCCCATCACAAACGTCAAGTGGCGCGTCTCGCCATCTTCGGCCTCGACATAGCTGAACTCGGCCATGTGCAGCGGCATCATGATCGGGTATGCTGCCATCATGTCGATCTTGAGCGAACCCGGCTCGAAGCGCACGGGTGGGCTGATGATTGGCTTTCCGTCTTCGTCGACCAAGGACATTGTGAGTCCGAGACCGTGCTTGTCGCCGCCAGGCAGCTCGAAGCCGGCGGCGAGCTCGGCGATGAAGGTGGCATCGGCCGACTCGAGCTGGTCGCGGATCATGTCCGGCAGAAAGAGCGGCGAAATGGTGAACGGAAGGGGCTCGGGCAAGCCTCCCTGGATCTGCACCTTGGAATTGCCCTTGGTCTTGAGGTACGACTCGTACGATTCGTAGTCGACCATGGCGAGAGTTTCCCAGGCTTCCCTGTTGGCGCTGGGATCTAAGCTAGGATCGCCGGAGTTCGTTTGATTCGGCTTCATATCGTAAGGAGGCGGAGGGAACAAGGGCAGCGAGTCCATGGGCTTCCACGAATGGCCGGGAAAGCGCGAAGAGACGGTGATGAAGTTGGCTTCAGCCTTTCCGTCGTTGCCGCGACATTTTGCCTCGAACGAGGCGTCTACGATCCAAGTGGGAAGATACAGCGCGGTCATGCGTTCCAGCTTGACTATCTGCTCGTCGGCCTCAAAACCGCGAAAAGGATTGAGCGAGCGGACCTGGTGCTTGATGATGTCCCATTGGGTCATCACCCGCGGCATGACTTCGGTCTTGGCGAGCGTTGTCAGGTATTCGCGTGCAGACTTTGAAGAGATTCTGAACGGCAGCACTTCGACCTTGGCCTGATGATGCCGCGGAACACCCGAAATGGGAGCAGCGGTGGCAGAAGGGCTCTTGGAGCTCGACTCGCTCGCCGAGGATGCTGCCTTGGTCGTGGCATGTCGGAGATGGGCCGAGGTTGCAGAGCGAGGCACAGCCGATATCGGTGAGGAGGAGGAGTAGACCAGCGCCATCCGAGCTGCCTTCGATAGCGCATGGCGAAGGAGCGGTGCTCGGCCGGCAGATCCGAGCTGGACCAGCTTGAGAGCAGTCATGGCTGAGCTGCTGCGTTGAGGTCTGCCTAGCGTCGATTCGATCGATCAGCCGTGGCAGCTCCAATCAACGATGACATCCAAAGGCGGTTGCTACAGTGTCGCGAAATCAAGTGGCGATCGGATCAGCCGAACGATGGAGGAGAAAGATGGAAGAAAGGGCCCGGCTCGTGCGAAACCGTCGAATCGTCCTGCCGCGCTCTCTCTCTCTCTCTCT
>AWNI01000022.1:541491-553845 GCA_000517465.1 Moesziomyces aphidis | reverse complement strand
CTCTCTCTCTCTCTCTCTTGCATTTTACTCCACTTTTTCTCGTTGGCGTGTGACTTCTGAGCGTGTCTTGGAGCGAGCTCGGCTAAGCTCGGAATGGTGTGCTCCCCACTTTCTTCGGACCCACCAGCATCCCCGGCCTTTCGTCCCTTCACCCACCTGTCTTCGACAGTTTCTGCAGGATCCACTCGACCTGCCTGTGGTTCCTTCCTCTCTTGACTGCACCTCGCACGACCACAACGGAGCTGGTCAGCGCTCGGAGCTTTTCGTGCACAGACTGCCTACCATGCTAGCGCGGTCGCTTCGTCTCGCCGCGCTCCGGCCGTCGACTTCATCTCGCTGCCAACCTCTTGTCCAAAATGCTGCCTCCCCTTCTTTTAAACGTGCTGCCACACCCTCTGCATCCTTCTCAACGTATGGACCCGCCTCGCGTTCGCAAAGCAGCAGGATGACTACCATAGCTTCCACAGCCGCTGCCGTCTTGGGCACCGTCGCTCTCTACACCTCCCTATCTCCCCGTCATGCATCGCCTCTCGAATGTGAGGCCGCAAAGCCAACACCGGCATCCGCCATCAAGGGCGGCAACCAGTCGGATCTGCCAGAGATCTCGCACCTCGATCCAAAGCTCTTGACCGACACATCGGCACCCATGCGCAAGAGGATGGAGACCTACGTCAAGCTGCTCCAGTACAATATCGTCTCGGCCCTGTCGCAAGAAGAGCCCAAGGCCAGATTCTTGATCGACAGCTGGCTACGTAAGGAGGGCGGCGAGGGTATCTCGTGTGTCCTCCAGGACGGCTCGACCTTCGAAAAGGCTGGCGTCAACATCTCGGTCGTCCACGGCATGCTCCCTCCTGCCGCTGTCAAGCAGATGAGCGCAAACCACGCCGGCCTCATGGACAAGACAGGATACAAGCTGGAAGGCAAGGATGCCGACGTCAAGGGTCTGCCCTTCTATGCTGCAGGCCTCAGCTTGGTCGTGCATCCCAAAAATCCCTTCGCGCCCACCGTCCATTTCAACTACCGTTACTTCGAGCTCACCCATCCCGAGAAGCTTGCCGATGGCTCACCCAACCCGCGCCATCCGAAGAATCGCAAGGACGGCGAGCACGACAACGAGCCGATCGCTTGGTGGTTCGGCGGCGGCACCGACTTGACCCCCATCTACCTGTTTGACGAGGATGCCAAGCACTTCCACCAGACGCTCAAGTCGGCGGCAGACCAGCATGATGCCTCCTTCTACCCGACCTGGAAGCGATGGTGCGACAAGTACTTTTGGATTCCGCATCGAGGCGAAGCACGCGGCGTCGGCGGCATCTTTTTCGACGATCTCACCCTCCCCGAGTGGGCGTCGAGCAATTCGACCAAAGCCTACATCGCGCTGTCCGACGGCACCAAGCCGACGCCCTCCAAGCCGCTTGTGCCCTCGGTGTCCTCGACCAAGCAGCACAACCAGGACTCGCTGTTTGCGACCGTGCGCTCGCTGGGCGATGCCTTCCTCCCGGCCTACTTGCCCCTCGTTCAGAAGCGAAAGGCGACGCCCTTCACTGAGGCTCACGAGCGATGGCAGCAGATTCGAAGGGGTCGTTACGTCGAGTTCAACCTCGTCTACGATCGTGGCACCAAGTTCGGGCTGCAGACGCCCGGCGCCCGTATCGAGAGCATCCTCATGAGTCTGCCGCTCAAGGCACGATGGGAGTACATGGAGAAGTACAGCGGCGGAGGCGCACAGGGTCGCGACGGCAAGGCAACCACTTCCGCCGACGAGCTTGATGCTGGTGATGAAGAATCTGGAGCGGCCGAGAAGAAAACCCAGGCGGCGCTTCGACAGCCCAAGGACTGGGCCTAGATCACCTCGACCCTCCAATGGCATAGACACCAATGAAGTGCATCACCCCTCTCGACTTCAAATGCTGTTTCCAGCGTCGCTTGTTCGCAATTGGTGGAGCAGGAATGGCTGCCCCGACCGGGCGCTGTGCGTTAAGTTATTCTATCTATCGTGCCGCTTCTAGGTCACAGGATGAGCATCATCATGTGGGCCGCGGTGAGTTGTTCCGAGACGCACGTGCGGGGCTGACGTGTTCGGCGAGTCTTTCTGCGAGCTCGTCGGGCTCAGTGACCGCAGCAGGCTCGGCGAGGGGCGTGACGATGGATTCTGCCGCCGTGGGATCTCCTTGTGGAATCGCCGCAGACGAGGCGCTTTGCTGCGGCTGGCTACCTTGTGACGCGTTGCGACCCGAAGACGACGAACTGGTCGCCATCGTCACTGGAAGGGGCAAGAACGCCGAAGGACCGCCCTTGCTCCCGGTCGCGCCGTACTGGGGTATCGCGCGGGAGAGCCCACTCCTGCTTGTCGCCATGGGTGGGACTGGATTGAGGCTAAACGACGGCGGAGGGGTGGCGAGCAGAAGGTAGTGACCCGCACTCAGGCCCGTGGGCCGATCCATGCTGATCAAGCTGAGCTTTGGTGTGCGCAGACCGGCCGAGGACGACGACGAGAGCAGACCAGCGCTGGCCTGGTTCGTGGCGGATCGCGAGAGGCCTGATGCGCGATCGAACGACCCGGACAGACGTGCGCTCGCCTTGTGCGGCGAATTGGTGCGCGAGCGCGGTCGCGCCCCGGAACTTGTCTGCCTCGCTCCACCAGGCACACGTAAGGCATTGCTTGGCGGCAGCCGGCCCTCCTCGAATGCAGGTTGGAGGAAGTCGACGCGCGTACGACCCTTCTTTTTGCCATGCGGAGACGCATCTTCGAAACTCTCGGCCCCGTGCCACGATCGCGAGAGCAACGGCTCGGCCTCGCCGCCTTCCCCGCCTTCCTCTGCCGCTGTCGCATCCAGGCCTTCCTCTTCGCTGCCTGACATCTGCTCTTGCTCTTCCTCCTCTCCGTGCTCGCCCGATCCGTTGGAGCGCCAAGTGAGCACAAAGACACCGGCGAACGTGGTGAGGCAGCCGAAGAGGAAGTTGATGAGCCGATGAGCGTCCATGTTCTCAAAGTCGCGATACAGGATCGCCGAGCCGACGATGGCCGAGATGGTGAAAAAGACAAACTGCGCCGGGATCACTTCGCGGCTGTCGAATCGCTGCAGCGCACGATTGAGGTAGGTGATCTGCACCACTGCTGTCGCTGCGAGTACGAGCACGAGCATGTATGTGATGGGGAATTTGAGCGCTTCTATCGGCTGCCCGCCCGAGATGAGCGACGAGATGCCTTTCGTAGACAGCACAGTGAAGCCGCCGAAGATCGCACACGTCCCCACGTCGATCAGCACCCAGCGATCGCCGAGGGATGTGGTGCTGAGGAAGGCGAGCAGCACGCCGGACGAGACCGAGACCGCCGAGTAGATGACGAATTCGAGCCGCTTGATCGCCTGCAACAGCTGCGTGGGGTCGAGCCGGACGTCGTTCTGCTTGGAGCTGAACACCACCGTCACTGCACCGATGATAGCGAGCAGAATACCGCCGATGTCCGACGGCTTGAAGCGCTCGCCTAAGAGGATGGGCGAGATAATGACGTTGGAGAGGAGCGCCACCGCGCCGAGCGGAGCAACGAGGGAGGCAGGTGCAAAGCCGTACGAGATGAAGTTACCCGCCTCGCCCACCGTCATGAGCGCGAGACCGAGCCACCACAGCTTGCTATGTAAGAACATGGTGTCCATTCCATTACCGTTGCCATTGCCGTTGCCGTTTCCATTGTGCCCATTTAGATCGCCATGATCCTTGTGGAGCTTTTGATTGCCGTTCTGGGTGTTCCTCGAATCGTCCTGATCAGAGTTGTGATGGCGATGGGTGGACGGCGAATGCTTGCCTTGAGATTGTACATCTTCCGAGCTCGAAGAAGCTGAGCCTTCTGCAGCGTGCCCGTCTGCATCATTGGTGGATGCGTGACTGGAGTCCGGGTGTCCTTGGTGCGCGTGCTGGAGCCGAGTATGCGCGAGCTTCTGACAATTGAGCGCTAGACTGATGGTTACGTTTCCAGCCACTGCGACCACAACGCCGATCCAGGTGCGGCTGGCCGAAAGCATGTCGGAAAGTCAGCCGAGTGCGTACACGCCAAGGGCCTCCGATGCGTTCGATAGCGATGTAGGTTTCAGGAAGCCATGGCGAGTGTCACTCCCGTTCAGCCATTCGAATGTGGTGATCGGAACGATGCCGATCCGGTGAAGCAGAGCAGGGACTGGGACAATTCAAGAAGCGCGGTTCAGTCAGCGATGGCCGACTGCAGGCACGAGTGTGGAGGCGGTCAGGCGAGAAAAAAAGCACAATGTAAGATCGATCTTTGTGACAGCCATCCTCTTCGCTGAAGATGTGCCCAGTGAAGAGCTAACAAATTCGGAAGAAAAATTCGCCCTGCTTCGGCTTCGGTACTCCCGAGCCGTGTTGGAACGCGCCCACAGATTCGGTCAGGTTGAATGGGTCTCCCGGGTCAGCTGAGCCGCGGCCTGATCCGAATCGAACTCTGCATTTACAGCTATCGTGTGAGAAGCTCCTGACCGTTGCATGGGAGCCAAGCCAACGATTCCGACGGTGACCAGGAAAGGTGGCGTGCTTGCTCCCGGTCATTGGTTCGATTTGGCTCGAGGCAAGTTTTGTGCCGAGCGAATGTGCGGTACTCTTACTTCTCCTGGTTCGCTCGGCTCCAACTTCCGCAACACAACCAGACCGCATGACTCCGCGGAATGTGCCCTGGTCGCGGGCGGTGTTGCCCCGACAGGTAGCATGAGGAAGAGACCCAGATAACGAAAGCTACGAGTCGAGCTGGTGTCACGATGCCACGAGCCCAGTTGCTGCGGTAGGGGCGTCTTTTTGAGCGAGATTCAAGAAGCGATGCTCCGCGTGGTCAAGATCTCATTACGTGCAACGATGAAGGCCGCTGCACTCTCGAGTGCGGGGAGATAGCCAGATGAATCTGATAGCAGACCGGGCTGTGCTCAGACGGGTACTGGCGTAGTTCTGTTCCACGCGATGTCCTGTTGTTTTAGCTCGAGGTGACCTCGCTTGTGTTGGCGTGTTGGTTTGCAGACATTAAAAGTCCGAACCACTTTCGGGTCGATGGTCCGTTACCATCCTGCCCCGCTCGCGTCCGACGGCGATAAATGTGGGAAGCAAGCATGCAGCACCAACGTCTTCTCTGCACATATCTGCACATGTGTTGCTTCAAAGTTTAGTTCGGCTCGCTTCCATGCTCATTCGCTCCTCCCTTGCCGAAATGCTTCCCGCTGACTACGTCAGGAGACGATGATCCACGCAGAGCGATGCCAGCAAGCTTGCGATTGCCCTGGATGCCGACATCCGAGAGTGCGGCATTCGTCCGAACTCTTGGGTGACACACACGCACGATTCCACCGCGAATCGCATCGGATGCATCGGAGGCTCAGCAGCGTAAGTTGAACCTTATGGCCGTACTCCACCACCTGCAGCTGACGGACTTTCGCGCTACGTCACATCACATCGCGCGCCGCTCACATCACGCGCTGCATACGAAGAGAGATTTGCGAAGGGGCCTGGAATTCGATTCCTGCAAACTACAGATTACCGTGACGAGGGACAAGAATGAGCGAAGCTGACAACGAGGCGAGCAAAAGAAGGGGAAGCATACTAAGCAGGACGAGCGAGGTGATTACTGCAAAGACTAGGACTGCACGACGGAAGACGCGGGATAGGATATGGGTGTAGGCGGATTTCAGACAAAATGGGTCGCAATCTGCATGTTGGGGGACGAGTTGGCGCTGAGGCCTCCAGCGGGTGCCAGCGCCTGTCTTGGCGTCGAAGGCTTGTTGAGCGCGATGGGTCCGCCCAGGCACGCCTGGCTAATGGAGCCGCGCTTGCCGCTCACCGAGACGGCAGCCTGAGCAGCGGCAGCCGCTGCGGCCGAGGCCGCCGCGTATGGGTCGTGGCGAGGCTCGCTGTTTTTGTACTTGTCCGAGCCCGCTGTGAGCGAGAGCAGCTCCGACGAGCGTCCGACCAGTCCGGCAGGTCGGAAGTGCGTCTTGAGGTGCTGCGCGAGATTGTCGGAGCGGCCGAAAAACTTTCCGCACGTCTCGACGGGGCACTTGTGCGGGCGCTCCTGGGTATGCGTGCGGTTGTGGCGCTTCAGATGCTCCATCCTCTTGAAGCGCTTGCCGCAGTGGCACACGTGCAGCTTGTCAGCCGAGCTGACAATCAGAGGTGGAGGACCAGCGTTGCGAGCACGGCCGCGAGGCGTGGTGCGCGTCACCGAGCCAGAGACGCTGCGGCTTCGGCCGTCGAGCATCGATGTGAACGAGCCGTCGTGGATGGGAGAGCCGAGCGACATCATGCTGTTGCTTCGGTGGCCCGACATGGGCGGCGCGCTGTAGTAAGGGTCGAAGCCAGGCGACATGAGGTCGTGCGTCGGCGTGGACGGGTACATGACGTTGGCCTTGCCACGGACATCGCCGCCCGAGACCACCGACGACGACGGTGTCGAGGGGAACGACGCAAAGGAAGACGCCTCGGAAGAGGTGGATGAGCGCGAGAGCTGCGGCATCGGGCTCGACATGGGCGCCGAGGCAACCCTTGCCATGGCCGCCGACGACGACGACATGCCAGCCGAGGTGTCGGGCAAGCTCGAGCGCTGGAACTGGAAGTTGGGTGGGCTCTGGAAGTGGTCCCGGAATGCAAGGTTGGCCTGGAAGCTCGGTTCGTGCTTGGGCATGTTGTGAAGTTCGGCGAGGCTGAGCAGCGGCGGAGTGTCCTTGCTGGGCGTACCGATCTCGTGCGGAGCGTACGACTCGTTGCGAATGCTGTCGGCGCTCGTGAGCCTTCGGAGCGCGATGGCCGAGGGAGGGTAGAAGGGCGAGCTGGGATTCGAGGCATCGCCGCGGATCGAGTGATCGGGGGTGGAGCCCGGCGAGTACGAGTGACCAGGCGTGAAGGTGCACGGGCCTGGGCCGAGCGAGGCGCGGTTGTAGGCCGACTGCGGAGTCACAGGCATCTGAGCGGCACGGAAGCCGTCGCTGAGGTTGAGGACGGTCTGGCCGGCAAAGGTGCCCGTGTGTGCTGGCATGGGCGTCGTCTCTTCCGAAGCGTCCGACTCGTTGAGCTTCTGCGAGTGGCCGTAGAAGTTTGGCTCGGCATGGTGGGTGGAGAGCATCGAGACGTCGAACGACTGCGCAGCCCTGCGACGAATGTTGGAGGGCGGTGGCATCTCGAGGCTGAACTCGTCTTGGCCGTGAGAAAGCGCAAGCAAGGCGTTGTGCTGGTTGGGCTGGAATGCAGCGTGGTCGGCGTAGCCATGCAGCTCGTGGTGGCCAGGTGCGTCCGGTGTGCCGAGCGCCAGGCCCGAAAGCGAGGTGAGCGAGCCGGGCAGCGCCATGGGCGACTCGTTGGGTGTGAAGGAGCGCGGCGAGTAGGAGCCAGGCGCATTCGAGTGGTCGGATGCTTGGCCGAGACTGAGGCAAGAGGAGGAGGTGGCCGAGCTCACTGAGCTGCGACGCGCACCAAACGACGTGTGAGGCAAGCTGCCAGAGTAGCCAAAGTGGGGCATCGAATGCGACTCGGACATGGCTACGCCCGAAGACGCATGCATCTCTGGCGAGAGGCTGTCGAGCAAGCCGAGGGAGTTGTGACCAAGGTCATGTGCATCGCTCGAGACCGAGTCTGGGGTGCTCAAGGGACCGTACATGATGGCAATATTATGGAAGGGAGGTAATACGTGACAGATGATAGCGAGGGATGATGGCGAGGTCTGCTGGATTAAGGTGTCAGGAGTTCTGGCACGGCGATAGCGATGGCGATGGCGATTACGTCGGATGGTAATTAGATGACTGGCGTGCAGATAGAAAGGATGCGGAGACGGAAAGGAAACTGATGCTTGTCGTCGTGATGAATGCTAGCTGCTCGCTGATGCCACAGTGTAGGTGGGTGATGAAAGCAAAAGCTACTGGGTCGTGAGGGTGAGGGCGACTCTTCAAGAGGCGGCTCTGGGCGATTCTGCACGGGAAAACGACTGAATGCTATGGGGTGATGCTGCAGGGGCTGTGGTGTGGTGGAAGCACGAAGATGGGACGGGGGACGAAGCAGGGCGATGGGGGAACAAGGGGAAAATGTGAGGATGAGGGGAACAGAGGGCGGAGCCAATGTGGTTTTGTATCATTCTGGAGTCTGGGTAAGGCGCTGTCCAGGACGTGAGCCACGGTAAGGGGTGGCCGAGTCGCGTTCGAGTGCCACTCAAGGTGCCCTGTAGTGCGGCAGGTGTCGAGTAAGGACAGGATCCGGCGTCTTTCTGTACGGCACTCGAGGGGTCGGCTGGCGGTGCGTACCAGCCGAGAGGCGAGGCAGAGCGCGACAGGAAGCAGCCAATGAGGCACGCATGGCAAGCGACGTTGCCCATCTGAGGCAAGATCTGCGGAGGTGTTGGTCGGACAAGCAGAATTGCAGCACGGTCGGAGTCCCCGCGCGGCCAAGAGGCCAAGAGGGGGACAGTCACTCAGGCACAAACCGACAGGTGCTAGGAGGGGGGGGGGTTGTTCGACGCCAGGATGCGGACGGCTCGCTGGTGCATTGCGAGCCAGGGCCAGAGTCTGATGAGGTCCAGCCATGGTCCCGCGGCCACGGGCAAAAAAACGGCAGCTGCACGTTGGCAAAGACAGCGGGAGAAGCCCAGAAAGAGGCAGGAATCCAGGCGTTGGTGAAATATGGGTGGGTGGCGGGTCACTTGGGTGGCGGATGGGAAAAAATGCAGCTGCAGAGGTCGCATGCACAAGCGCTCCAATCGCCTGGATCAAGATTTGGGGCCAGGGCTGTGGGAAGGAATGATCGGCAAACCAGGCCGGCATGGACGAGCAGCCGCACACAGGACGAGGCAAGTTTAGCAGGCACGCGTGCGAGATGGGGATCGCATGGTGGCGTGCTGCACTGCTGCAGCAGCTGCTTGCCGTCCGAAGCAACACTGGAATGGCGCTTAATTTCCGCGACAAGGCGGCAAAGACCGTGGATTGACAAGGGCGATCCAAAAGGGGCAGGTGTGTGGGGAGCAAAAGGGCTGCTTCGCGCCTTCGACGCTGCCCTCGACCCGCTTCACCGCGGGATCTCTCCTGCTTGCTCTCTTGTTGGAGCGACCCGAATTTGCCACACACTAGAGCCATCAGGAGAATCGTTCCCAGTGGTACCGTGAGCTTCGAGACCAGCCAGGGAGGCAGCGAGGGAGAGGGCGGACGAAGCGGCCTCAACTGAGGCGGCTCTCCCAGTGGACAGATGGCTGGCTGGCTTGGCTTTGCATCGCTGGTTGCTCTGCGCTGGACTGGGCTGGGCTGAACCGCGGGGCGTCCAAGAAAATGAGGCTTGTCGGCTGGGCATGGGGCGCAATGGATTAACTGGCAACCGCGCCGGCCAGCTGGCTGGCGGTAAGGTCGCAAGCGCACTTTGCGAGCCTGCTCTCGTGTCAAGCTGAGACAAAAGCCATGTGCAAATCAGTGGGTAAATTGCAAATTGGCTGGGCTTCAAAAAGGGGGTTGCGGCGCAGTGAGGCAGAGAGGCAGTGAGAGAGAGGGAGAGGGAACTGGGAAGGCCAACCCGACGCAAGGGGCTGCCAGCTTAGCCGCCTAGCAGACGCATCCGATTGATGGTAAAGGCGGTTGCGCTGTGCGTCTTCAGCGGTCGGGCGCTTGAGGTTCGAACTCGGGAATTAAAATTTCAACGCCGCAGGCACTTCCCCGCCCTGAACGAAAATTAATTTTCAACCCGGACCAATTTAGTATTTGATTGTCAATTTCTTTAATCCACTGCAGTTTGGTCTGAAAAAGCAGGTGGCGAGGTGCTCGACAGCGACCGGAATGCGACGTGCTTCTCCAAACCCCGCCGGACCCAGCGATGCGACCGTGCGCCCTCGTGTTGCGTATGAAAGGCTGCGACGATCCTCACTGAGACCGCACACGATCCCCACTTCGGATCGCACGGCCTACAATCAAGGTGAAGGCGGCCATGGCGACCACGATCGGATGCGAATGGGCCGAATCGCTGTTTCGGTGAGCGGTATGGGTCTCGGTGCATCTGGTGGAGCTGCGTCTGGAGGAGCTAGGCTGGTTTTGACAGGCGTCACAAGGTCTCGGTCTGCGTGCTCCGACGGGCGCTTAGGGTGTCGATGGCGATGTGAACCGATCGACGGACGTCAGGGCTTGTGCATGTGTTCCACGGCTGGCGAGGCGCACAGGCGAGGCGGCGCTGATTTCCCATCGATCCACGCGCGATGTTTCGATGCTGCACATCTGTCGACTTGCGCTCGGAAGCTTGTGGCTAGTCTCGCAGACGCAGCTCGTGCAAGCAGCAAGCGCAAGCTTTCAACGCGATTGCGCGTCTACTGTAACTATCCCCTCGCAGCAGCAGAGCTCGGCGTTTGGAGCCGTGTCATGGCGGTCCTCGCACTACTAGTCGTCCACGGACAGGCTTTCGGCTCGTCTGCGTCTGCACGATGCATCTCCCAAGCTGCCGGACTTGCGCTCCCTCGGAGCTTGTATCGTTTCCAGGGTCCTCGGGAGGTAGGCCTGGCCAGCTGTCTTCTTCCCTTGTCTCAATCCTTGCTTCCTATACCGTTCCGTCCAGCCACAAGCGTGAGGTGGATGCCGTCTTCGCACGGGAGGGAAGTTCCCGGCCGGAATGCGAACATCTGTCCTTGGCGAGATCGAAAGCGGAGAGCCAAGCTGCGCTCTCAGTCGGCGGGACAGGGGCGCGTGATTGCTTCGTGTTGGTCTCGGGTGCGTGTGTCATTTGCGGGCCTGACAGCAGCTCCGCTTCGGGCTTCCCGGCTCGCCAATTTCGGAGCCCCAATTTCCAGTTCATTACCAAGAGTCCATTTTCTTCTTTTTTTCGCTTCCTGTTCAGTTGGATCCCAGCCTTCGAACACGATACAGGTGCATCGAGTGCGGTTCGAGCTGCGCCAACCACAATTCGCTGGCTCCACTTTGGAACGTCGTCTGCACTTCAACGATGGCAGATGAGGGCGACAACGGTACGACAGCTCGCGGGTTCTCTAGGCTAGGATGATGTGCGCGGTCGGTGGAATGCCGCGACTGCCGCGACAGCTAGGCTCTTCTGCTCTCCCGACCGGCCAAGACTGAAGCCCCAAGTGTAACGCGACCGCAGACACGAGAGGCTCGAACAAGGTCTGCAGCTGGGTCTCCGACGGAATACCATACCTCGCAGACGGATTCGGAAAGCCGCCCGAGGATCGGTGTTGGGTTCGGCTCGCTTAGCGCGCCAGCCTTCATGGAACCGAGTGTGCAACGCATGCAGACGCGCAGACGCGCAGACGACCCTAGCATCCTCTCCAGGGCCGGGAGACGGCCGCCCCGCGCACCTCGTGCGTGACACGCCCGCCGTGTGGCGACAGTCGCCCGCGCCCGGCACTGTCGATTCCGACACGCGAGGATCTTTGCCGAAGCGTCGTGTTCTGTCATTCATCATAGCCGCGGGTGTCGTCCGCGGTCCGACGCGACGTGATTGAAGGTAAGGGCAGAGGTCGTCACCGGACGTGGTGATGCAAAGCCTATACGAGGCCACGACGGCCAATCTTGCCGGCAATGGCAAACAAAGGTTGTCAGTAACAAACACAAACTGGATAGCGATCGCGGCAGGTACGACAAGCGCTCGAGCACGCGCATGACGGAATGGCTGAGACAGCCCCGACGCGCTCTCACGGCCCTGACTGCTGCACTACACCGTAACCTTCTGCGGCTGCACCGGTCATCCAACCGACTCGATCTGGTACATGGTGCAATGCTCTCTTGCAGCGCGGAGCAAACTGTGCCACACACAGATCCGTGCTGGGCGCCAAACCCGCTGAATCGACTGCATTCAGGGAATGATGCAGCTGCAAACGCAATGGCACGCCGCTACCCTGTCATGTGCCTGGCTGCCCAGCGGTTGGAATTCGGGTGATACTTGCCAAAGACCGGAGATTCCATCTGCCGATTTGGACACTCCGCTCCTCTGGCAAGTCGCACAGCCTGATCCGCGCTGGGACGATCGCGTGCTGTGCAGGCATGGCGGGACAAGTCGAAGAAGGAAGGGAGCAACTGGCCATGGTGCTTGGCTGGCATTCCGCGCGCGGGCTCCCCTTTCTGCGACCGAGTGCACACAGTGCGGCAAGGCGACATCTCCGCCAAGCTCGGAACGGGCTGAGTTGCATTTCTCAAAGTTTAATCCTTAATGGGCACCTGACGCGCCTGACATCTTCTGCGAGTTCGAATTGACAGCCACGTCCGTCCGTCAGACAGGAGAGACAATGGAGGATTGCTTTCGTTTGGATAAGGATTTATTCCGTGCATCTTTCGGATCTCAAAAATAAAACCCTAAGCGCTTCACAATAAATTTAATAGATTTTTTCCCGCTTTTTTTTTT
>AWNI01000022.1:504282-533311 GCA_000517465.1 Moesziomyces aphidis | reverse complement strand
CTCTCTCTCTCTCTCTCGCCTGCCCACACGCTCAGACAAAGGGAACGCGCATGTTTGGCCTTTTTTCTTTTCAGGCCACTGCCGGCCGCGAGAGTCACGAGAGCGGGGTTGCCTTTGGGTGTTAGTCTCGAGCCAAAAAAGCGGCCCGAGCCCAGCTCAATTCTTCTTGAACAGACTTTTGCATTCCAAAAGGCATCGGATTCAGGGTGATCGATCTTTTTTTCTTCTTCAAAGGGCCTCGATTCAAGGCGGAGCACGACTCGAATTTGAAAAGCCGGCCCAGCACCAGTGCTGCCTGCAAGATGGAGGCCTGGTCGGCTGACCGCGGCCCAGTCCGCTGCTTCATCTTGGTTCATTGTGGCGGCACCAACCAGCGGCCTCACCCTCTGCAATCATGTTGTGCAATGTTGTTGAGAAGAGGTCAAGGCGATCTAAGTTTTACTCTTGGCGAAAGGACATCTGGAATGGCTGAAGGGAGACACGGTAGCGGCAGTATGGCTGCAGCAGGTGAGGATGCAAACAGCCAAGCATTTGTCAGGAGTGGTCAGCCCTTTGATCGGATTTATCGTACGATACTAAGCTTTTCATATATGTCAGATCGAAGCGCTTTTTGGAACTAGGAAATATGGAGTGGCGTTTGGTCAGATCGGGCGAGCGCCCAGCTTGCGGTCCCGATTTCACGCTCGCGGCACCTCGGTCAAGTCTTCGCCCTGTTGGGGCGTCGCCGGGAAGCGTTCGAGAAGATTGATCTTGGACGCCATGCCCTCATTAGGCCCCTGTCATTCTTAGCTGGCCGGCGGAGCCGATGGCATGCGATATGGACTGGGCTGTCGAAGCTGAGCTACAGAGCATCCTGCGGTCGGCCGCCTCGTCTTGTTGGGTTCGGAGCCAATTCGGCGGCCATCCGACTCTTCGGCATTCCGACGCCGCGCAGAGCAGCGCGTTTCGAGAGCGGCGAACCCTGCCGAAATTTGCAGGCGCCACTACGACCGGAAGCATGGCGACGACTTGGCCTGGCCTGCTCGAGGCTCTCCATGCGGTCCTCGGCCACGGCCACTCTTTCCTGGTTGCCGCAGAGGCAGCACAAAGACGCTGCCGTTTCTTTTCATCTCGTTCGCTCTCCGCTTAGTTACGGCTCAGTCGAGCACAATAGTCGACCGTGCAAAGCCTGCGTCGGGGTTCAGCGCTCCAACTCAGAGCTTACGAAGCCACGGTGCCCCGTTTGCGTCGCCGCCAGCGTCCGCGCGGAGCTCGAGCCTAGTCACCGTATGGCCGGCAAGGACTGCGCATGGTCGGCTGAGGCGTTGCGCGGCGTCCGATGTCGACCCTGAATTTTAGATGGCTGCCGCCGCCATCGCGCGGCCAAAGCTAGACAGCGCCGTAGCCGAAGCTGTTTGTCTCCCGCTCTTGGCTCCCGTAGTTGTCTCTGCGCTGGTCGCCTCCGCTGGCGGCGTCCAAATTTCAATTTCGCGCATCCGACACAGCCTTTGGATGCTGCTGGCTGATGCGCTCTTGGCGGCCCAGCCGAATAACCTTTGCCTGGCTGCTGCGCTCGAAATTTAGCCGTGGACCAACAGCTTGCAGTTGCAGCCGCTGCTTCGCATCCCCCCGCAGCCATCAATCACCATCCGGCGCACTTGCGGGGACAACACTGGGCATTTCGATTGTCTCGCCCGTACTCCATCCTTCCACCCCGCCATCATCCTCGGGTCGGCTTCCTTGCCTTGCATCCCTTCGTCGCCCACCACCATCACCTTGTCCATGCTAGATTGCCAAAATCCACCACGCTAGCACATCGCTTTGCCCAAACGGTCTGGACCTCTCTCATCTGGCCGGTCCAGTCTCGTTTAATACGCCCGTCCTAGCCACAATCACGCCCAGCTCTGGTGCTGCCGCTACCACACACCGCCTCCGACTTCGCCTCAAGCCGTGCTCACCATCACATTCCATACAAACCACTTCGCCGCCCCTGTGTCTTTCCCCGGAGCGTCGTACTTGCCGCAACCCAGCACTCTACACTCCGGCTAGGATTGCCTCTGGACTTGCTTCGAGCTCATGGGAAAGAGGCGCCTGTCTTCGATTGTCACCACCGTCGTCCGCTCACACAAGCTCCACCATTCAAACGGAGCTCGCGTGTCTCTCTCCCCCACCACACTAGATCCGAACCCAGACTGGGACACAATCCAAGGCGTCCATCAGGACGTCCCGACCATGGCCACCGGCACTGCAGGCCGCTCTCTTGACGGTCTGGTCAAGGGTGCCGCCATCTCCACCGAATCCTTCTGGTCGGCCGATCTTCCCGTCTGGCGCTCCGGCGAGGCGCAGCACTCCGAGGCGGGGCCTTCCCGCTCCTCGTCCATCCATTCCAGGCGCGGCACCTGCACTCCTACCACGCTCACACCATCATCGCCCACCGCAAACAAGCTGCTCTCACCACCCTTCGACGTAGTTTCGACACGCCTTGCGCCTTCCAACGAACCGACTCCTCCGACCACTTACCGCTCGGCTCAGCACTTGGATGGCCAGTCTGCCGCCGACTTGGAATGTACCGGCGCACCTTTGCTTTCCGGCTTCCAGATGGCAGGCTTGTCTGCCAGCCCGGAGCAGGTCGCAACATCATCCTCGGCCCGATCTCATCCGTCACACGCCTCAACGATCCCTAGTGCCCTCTCCCTCAATCGGTCCACGGCGATACCAGCTCTGTGGAGCACCCCTTCCTCGCTGCAATCCGACCCCGTCGCGGCCCCACATCCTTCCCGCCCGGCTAGGCCCACGCTCGCACGTCTCAACACGTCAGAGATGCTGCGCACCCAGAACGCATCATCGGCTGCGAGCGGAGCAGTGCCATCCACACCCGCCATCGTCCGCAAGTCGCCGTCGTCTTTAAAGCTTCAGCTCGACACCTCCGTACCGCGCAGGTCGGCTACGCTCAGCAGCTTTCCGCACGCGGCCAAACCTCGGTTCGCGATACCTACTATGGAGGTCCCTCGCTCGCATCATTCGGTCAAGTCTCACGGTCTCGACGCGCTGCTATCAAGCACGTCGGACGCACCCGACCAGCCTCGGAACAGCAATCGAGACGCAGCCTCGACCCTCGAATCGCATCAGCCTCGAACTGAAGTTATCGGTGAGGATTTTGCCTTTGAAATGTCGACCATCCTGCCCGATTTCCTCTATCTCGGATCCAACGTACAATCCGAGAACGATGTGGCCGAGCTGCAGGCGAAAGGAGTTCATCGCATCCTCAACGTGGCGTGCGAGATCGACGAAAGTGGGCCTTTGCAACTCCGGCAGCGATTCAGGCGCTACCTCAAGCTCCCCATGCTGGACAGCGTCGAGGCGCAAGGAGTACAAGACAACATCAAGCAAGCCTGTGACTTCCTCGACGACGCCCGCTTGCGCTCGGAGCCGGTGTACGTGCATTGCAGGGCAGGCAAGTCACGTTCAGTGACCATCGTGATTGCCTATCTCATCCATGCATTGCGATGGCCGCTAGCACGATCCTACTCGTACGTGGTCGAGCGACGAGCAGCCAGCTCACCCAACATCGGCTTCGTCGCAGAATTGATGAAGTTTGAAGAAGCCGAGCTCAAGCTGGCCCGGTCCACAGGCATCTATGGCGATGCGCCCGGATCTTCTCCATCTCAAGCTTTCCCTGCGGCATCAGACGGATTGACAGGACCGGCGGGCGTAGGTTCGCAACACGCGCAAGCACGTCCGCATCAGTCCACGCCTATGCTGGCTCCGCACGGGACGGATACGCCTCGGACGCGCACGTCCCACGACCTCTCCGCCCCAGAGTCCGATCACATTCGTGGCGGAACATTGTCGCAGTCCTCTCCGGACCTCCCTTCTCTCGCTTTCGGCAGCCATTGAGCAGGAAGCCATGCTCACTGCCATTCTTTTGAAAGCCTACCTGCCAGCTAGACATGGCGCGCATCGATGTACTTTGAACAATCTTTTTCTTGGCTCCATGCATTCACAGAGGCGGTCCTCTGTTGTAATTCTATCTCTTTCATGTTACCATCAACAGCGACGACGTGTGTTTGCGCACTGACCCAGATCTGAGTTCAAGGTCTGACGCTGTGGCCCACTGAAACCGTGAGTCGACGCTGTGAAGCAGACAGCCGCAGGCACCCACACCTCCCCGCCTGTCACCGCCGTCCTCCCTCCCGCCTCTCTCGGCCAGGTCGAGTTCGTCGGCGGCTCCAGCTCAATCGACGTAGGCTCTGACAATGCGACGAAGATCCTTTGTTTGCAGGAGCCCTCCAGCACTGGTCACTCCTGTCTCTTCGAGGACGATGTCGATGGCCGTCTATCAGCCTGCGCCTTCCGCCTAGCCGCCGGCCCGCCAGGTTCATCTGTCATTTGCTTCGGTTCCATCCCGCATGTCGTTGCGAAACGGAAAAGTGCTGTCCGGAGTTGTGTGCAACGCCTCCAACCGAGGTCTCAGTCATGCTCAACTTTTCATCCGTCGCACCGCAATCTCATCGGCTCATCCGACATCTGCCTCCCTCGCTGTCCCTCATCACAGTCGCAGCAACAAATACGCGGTGCACACCCTACAAGGCTTGAGCTTGGGTTGTTGCGTGGCTAGCGAAGCGTGCGGCTGGACGCGACGGCGGTGCGTGGCGCACGCTTGACGTACGGCAGAGGCGATGCAAGCACAGGTGCGACGCGGCGCGAGACCGACGTTGCCGGCGTGCGCAGGGATCGGGACGCATCGTCGGCGTCTCTCGATGTGGTGATGGACGCAGCGCGCGAAGACCCTAGCATCATCTTGCGCAAGGGAGGGCGTGCGGACGTCGACGTCGATGCGCGATTGGTGCCTGGGCTCAAGAAAGGTGAGCTGAGCCCGCACTCGGTCTCGCCGACGCCAAGGTCCACAGAATCGGCGGGGCGCCGCGGCGGCGAGGTGAGCGTGTGCACCAGCTGCTCCTGTGCCTCGTGCTGCACTCGCCTCATCTCGCACGGCGTGAGGTCACTGTGCTCGTACCGAAGAGCGCCCGCGCCTGCGCGCGCTGTGCTTCGCCCGCCCGCATCGGCGCCTGGATGCACCTCGAGTCCCGACGGCGGGCGGACTCGCCAGGTGGCGTTCGCGGCGTCGTCGTCGCCGCATGGCTTGATGAGGACGCGCAGGCCGAACTCAAACATGGATCCAGGCGAGCAGTGCGGGGCCATCTTGGGCTCTTGCATCTGAAAGCTGATCTCGAACGCCGGGAATGCTTGGCTTCTGTGGTCGAAATGTCGATCGTGTCGGCAAGTGCAGCGATGCGCTCCCGTGCAGCCCTGCCTTTCCGAGAATCGCGCCGAGTCCGCGGGGTAGTCATCTTCGTCCATATGATGCTCGTGGCGGTGAGCTGAAGTCAAGGGCTCTTCACGGCCGAGGTGCACTGGACCCCGCTCGTACTGTCGCCTGTGCTCTGCGTGCAAGCTAGTGTGGTGGCCGGGATCCAGACGATGCTCTCTGCCAAATTGCCGAGTCTTGAGCTGGGATCCAAGCAGCGTGGGCTTGGAGGCCGTCCGACTCTGCGCGACATTCCCATGCGCTCGAACAGCAGCTTTGCCGGATGAAGACGGTGGGTGCGAACTTGCCAGGTCCGAGATGCGCGTCTCGTCCGTCAGCGCCGAAGCAGCCGCACGGCTCGTGTTTGGCGTCGATCTTTCCGAGAAGGAGGTGTAAGGAGTGCTGTCACTTCCCCTGACGTCGGATCTGATGCTGCTGTCAAGCTTTGTACGCGTGTTCGGGAGCTGCAGCTGCTTGAGGACGCGGTGCGAGGCTGTTGTCGGCTTCAACAAGGCCCCGTGACCATCAACGGCGCTACCAGTGACGCTGTTGCCGGGTCGTAAGACCTCGATCGACTCGGCTGCAAAGTCAGCCCCGGTCGCTTGCGGCTTAAAACCGGTAGGGGTTGTCTGGGGTTCGCCAAGCAATCGAGGAGATGCAAGGCCCATGTCTTCGTCGGGTGATGTGGGCTTTGGCTGAGCAGCGGTTCGCTTTGTGGCAACGTCACTTCGTCTTGCTTGAGATTGGACCCGACTGGGGCCTGCGTCAACCTGATGCCAGGCGGAAACGAGTGAGCTTCGTAGGCCAGCATCGACCTGTTCGACGGCCACTTGGGGATTGAAGGCCTCACCAGTCTGTCGAAGAAGCTTGCCTGGCAGAGGCAGGGGAGGAGTCTCATGCCGAGGCGTGGAGTGGACCGTGAAGCCCGACATGCGCCTGAGGGTCATGCGCTTGCACACGGTCACAGATGCAACTTCCTCCTCCTCACTCGATTGACCAGTATCATCCCAAAGCTTGGCCATTCGCCCAACATGGTCGCCCTGCCGGTCGTGGCGGACGGGAGACTGCCCCTCGTCGTCAGCTGGATGCGACCACGTTCGCAAAGCGTTGTCAAAGTGGCTGGATCGCTTCCTTGGAGGGCCTGGAGAGGACGGATCGAGCGCTGCGGGCTCGTGCTTCGGAGACTTTGCTCTTGCCTTCCTTGTGGCTAGTAGCTCGAGGCTTTGTCGCCGGACCTTGACGTCGACGTTCTGATGGGGCGAGGGGATATGGAGACGACCAGGCACCTTTCGAGGCGGCTTAGATGGATCTTTTTGGCTTTGCGAGCGATGAGAGAAGGACCTCTGCAGCTGTGGTACGAAGGAACTTTCGGATTGGATTCCAGGTAAGGCTCGTCCTTCTTCTTCGGTCGTGAGTGCTTGATCGCGCAGCCCCTCCGAGACGTCAGCCGTCTTCGCAAGGATGCGCTTCGGATTGGATGAACCTTTCGAAAAATTTGTTGATGGCGACGGTGACAGCTCGTCCGGTTCCGCTGAGGCTAGCAAGCCCGAAAGATCCAGCAAAAGGTCCGGCGCATCGCAGTGAGGCAGAGAAGCGCGGGTCTTACGTCGAGCTGAGATGACTGGTGCTTCCAGTCGGTCGTGCGACTGAAATTCACCGGTGTTGTCGTGCTCGAGATCTTCGGCAGTTTCACGCACCCACGACGCGATTCTTTCGAACGCCAGCTGCCTCTCGCTGTCATCTTCCTCATCTACGTCGTCAGCATCGAGCTCGGCATGGGCATCGAGTTGAAGTCGGACTGGAGCTGCTTCCTTGCCTACGGCTGGAACGACAGCCGCTGCCTCGGGATCCGAGTCTGCTGCGCGTCGATTGCCGGTACTGTTGGCATCGGCGGCTGTCTCGCCAGGAACGTCCTTGACATCGTCTTCGGAGGCAGAGGAGATTGCTTGCGAAGCGGTCCTCCTATCCGGATCATGAGACGGCACGAATGAGTCGGAACTAGGTTGACTTGGGGAACGAAGTGGCCTTGTTTCCTGGTCGAGACGTTGGTTGCCACTAGGATCGACTTCCTGATTCAACCGGACAAAACCGTCCCCGCAATGTCGAAGTGGGGAAGAGAGCAAGGAGAGCTCCTTTGGATGATTCGGCTGTTCCTCTTGCTTCGAAGAGCCACCCAGTGCGAGCGTATCGGACCTTGTGGGAGACCGAGCATGTTGGGACAAAGCACCATATTCAGACTGATCGACTAGGCCGAGATCTGCGTAGGAATCGACTATTGCAAATCTGTCTTTTTGGACTGGGCTGGATTCAGGACCGTCGATCGCTGTAAACCCGATCGCTGGTAACTCTTTAGGCACTGGTCGGGTCTCAAGTTGCGATAGCGACTGCGGGCGGCTGGCGATCGAAGGCGTTGCAAGGCCAATTGACGACCCCTTGATCGCCTGCGGTCTCTCATCAGCCTCTGCACGAGATGAGTCGTCCTCGGGTGGTGCGAGGGCTTCCGACGAATTGTACGGATGAGGTACGGACCAATAGCCGCTGCCATCTTGCTCCAAGACTGTGCCGGCTCGTTGACCTTCTATCCTTGACTGCGAAACGGGACCCCCCGCTGGCCTACGTCTTGCAGAGCTTTCGGAGCCCACATCGAATAGCACGCCTCCTGATCGACTGAGCCATTGCGACTTCGAAGAGGATGTCACGCAAGACGATTCGACGGTTCGACCGGAGACTAGCTCTTGATCTCCAACTCGGGTATCAGCTCGATCTCCGATGTTGCCGTCGAGCGACTTATTTGCAGGTGGCTTTTTGTAGGGAGACATTGAGGTCGAGGCTTCTGCGACACCTTCAGGTCGAGCAGACGCGCCGGAAGACTCTGCACTTGAGCTGGGCAGGGAGAAGAGGTCAAGATACCCTGCTTCGAGAAGATCGTCTACGGAGTTATTGTCCTCGAACGGAAAAAGAGCTGCAGATGATGTTGATGCTTGCGCGTCGCGTTGGACGGAGGTCAGAGGTAGCTCTCCTGCCTCGATATTTGAAGGCACAGTCAAAGGAACCAAGGCCGCGCCCACTGCGTCGTCAAGCTTGCCTATCGATTGGTTTGCAGGTGGCTTATTTTGCGCGAGTGTGTCTTGGGTGTCATCGGCAGACGCTGGCATCTGTTGAGAGGAAGGTGTGACAGTCGAGTGATGCCCGAAGCGCTGATTCTGATCCAGCTGCTTGCTTGTTGAGGCCACGAGAGTAGATCGAGGATTCAAAGATGGGTCGGGGGATTGGGCGAGTGCCGCTGACACCTCGTCATTGTGCCCAGCATCTGGCAATGCTGTCGTGCCCGTGCCAAGGTTCGCAGATCTGCCTTTCACGTCTCCGACGCTTGCGGCGCTCTTGGAGGTAGCGTTTGCGGTCTCGGAAAGGCCAGGCCGACTGTCGGGACCTTTCCAACGGGGCTGAGGATACCCAACACGCTCCGAGCTAGGGAGTGGCTGCATGTGATGGCGTGACGTTGTCGGGATGTCCGGCTTGTTCCGAATGTACGCATCAGAATCGGCACGACCGACAGCTGCCTTCGACTTTGTGGGCGTCAATGTTTTGGAGCCGGCTGGTCTCTGCTCGGGTACCTCGCTCCCGGGCGGAAACGGAGTGCTGGTTGATGAGCCCGGTAACGGCGACGGCCGCGAAAAGTGCTCGATCGCTTTCGAAACTTTGGCACCTGCCTTGGCGGCGGACCGAGGCGGCGTTGTTGGGGTGAAGGGTGAAGGCGAGCTCGGAAAGGGCGAGGCTCGAAGTCGAGCGGCTACGAAGCCTGATCTGGGAGCGAGGCCTGGCGTGGGCGGTGCTGGCAAGGGAATGATGTGAGTTGTCTGCGCCAACGTCATGCGCGGCACCCTGGAGTTGGTACCGACAAAGAAGTTGGCTGCAGTCTGGGGATGCTTTCGAGCCTTTGCGGCCCGGTCTGCATCCATCTTCACGCTTGCGGTGTAAGTCAACGCCGGAGACGCTCGTCGTTCATCTGTATCGATCGATGGGCCCACGACCGTCAAGGCGCAGACACGGTACAGTGATGCTTCTCAATGCTGTGGTGATGTGCGATATGTCAAGAGAGTCGAAGGGTAAGAACGAAGACAGGGAGCCATGTTCACCCTGATGCACGCGGAGGTAGCGGGACACGCTCGTGAAACTCTGCAGAAAGTGGCTTCGGCATCGCGCTCGGTGCAAGCTGCATTACCGTAGCGAGTCTGAGGCGCAACTCGTTGAGACAGGCAATAAGCCTGCCTGCAAGTGGCCACACCACATCATCTGCAGCAAAGTGCATGGAGAATTCAGTGTGACTTTGAAGAAAAACGGACCGAACGATGTGATGAAATGGTGGGTGCGAGGGTCCGTGTGCAGACGTGCAGATCGGATGCATGGGGCGCAGTGCTAGTACGCTGCACGTCAAGTTGGGCGTCGCTCGAAATCTCACGGCCTCTGCAAGCCACCAGGCAGCGACGCTCGCCGCTTGCTGGCCTCCCTGTTATTTTTGGACTTGTGCCAGCGTTCTTCGCTGGCGGCCATCGCCATACCTCGATGGCATCGTGCGCAAACAGAATGGCAGCCGGCGATTGAAGAAGTGTCGCAACATCCGACACTCCGATCATGCTTCTTCGGTCCTGTCCATCTCTCTCTTGCGCTCTTCGGCCTCGAAGGCTTCCACTAGACGCTCGCCCAATTTGCGAATGACCGGATCTGCTCGGTTTATGCAAAAACCCCGTTGTTAGAGCCGTGTTGTAGCCTAAGAAACTAACTTGAATGCGCTTACCTTCCGGCCTCAGATCGAGGGCTAGGTCGATGTCCCTGGCTGCGAGCTGGTTTCTTCCAAGCTCCAGATACGCCTCGGCCCGACGATAGAGCGCCTTGAGATTCTTGGGTGCGAGCGCCAACGCTTTGGAAGATGCATACACCGCCTTGTCCCACTTGGCTTGTTTAAGATAGCAGGCTGCCATGTTGTTGTACACTGCGCTGGTGATGCCTGCAGCACGTTCGTTTTCGGCTTCTGTGGAGCGGGCGCCGTACATGCTGGCGAACGAGTTGATGCCGGCGCAATGAAGGAGCGCCATATGCCATTTGCCGAGTGCCTCTGTCAACTGGTCGCGCTCGTATGCTTGATTGCCCTCGCCCTTGAATCCTTCTGCCTTTCCAAGCTGCTCGTCGATCGACATGTCCAATGTCGAGGATGAAGCAAAAGTAGCGTCGTAAGGGCGGCTGGCCTCATCAGCAGCAGTAGGCGCCGACTCGCTCATCTCTCGGATCGATCGACCGGCGATTAGCTCAGGCCTCTCCGCGTTGACTCCACGAAAGTGCGAAAGCGGTTGGCATCAACGTAGGTATCGTCCTGGGAAGAAGTGGCTCGAGCACCAAAAAAAGGCAGAAAACATGGCCGAGATCCGGATTCTTCTCTCCCGATCCGCGAGCTGTCGTCTCCTGATCCTTAAGCCGATTTCAACCAACTCACTTGAACATGGCATCATGGTCTCGACGGGTCGATACGGAAGGGTGCGTCTCAGCTTTTTGTCCTTCGCGATCGAATGCTAGCGCCGATGGCAGCGTCACAGGCCCGGATGGAGGCTTGCATTCACATGGCGGCGAGACTTGGCGTGTCGGGGTTGTTGCGAGGCGAGCCGGAGCACGGCGTAAGACGGGTGACTCGGTCGATCTAGGCGAGATTAGATTGCAACGCTGTGCATAATCTTCCCCTTCCACAATTCTCGTCGGTCGGGCAGAAGGGCTCGAGTAGGCACCATAACGTCCTTGACGCCTTTCACGCCCGAATTCGACTTGGATGCAGGGGCACGATGCTCTCGCCTCGCACCGCTTGCACTCGCCAACATGCTGCGGGAAGCTTCGCGATGACCAGACTGCAGCGCGGTCAAGTGCCGCCGCCCGTGCCCGCCCGCCCGCTCCTGCACGTTTCCCAACTTACCCCGCATTCGTATCGATGCAGGGTCGTGGCACGGCTACATCACCTCAGAGGTGGTGCAGGCGCATGCTGACGGAGTGACACTCGCTCGGTACGGCGTTGACGTCGACTCCTGCATGAACTTCCTCGTCATAAAGGTCACGCGGCAGGCGATCACATTCCGCATCAACGTCTTTCAGCATTGTGGAATCGGCAGCGTGTCCAGTGCCCCCTTGAGCTGTTTTCGGATGGCGCTGTAAGGAGGGTTCAGGGGCCATTCCGACAAAGTGAAGCACACATCGACAGTAGCCGCTCGGAGCCCGCAGATCTGTATCGTGAGATCGGGCGCATTCTGGAGGGCTCAGGTTCTAGGTGTGTTGCGACTGTCGCGGCTGGGCGGACAGGTCAAGATGATTTTGGTGTCAGACGTCGATCCGTCCGGGCAGCGCTTTTGTGCCTCAGAGTCATGGGCCGTGCAGCAGTGGTGACTCGTGCTGTCGTGGACTCGGAAGACACAGCTGTAGGACAGGGTAGGGCTGCTGCGAAACCCTCGTTCCTCATTCCACCTCCGAGCGAGCACCCGGAAGGTCCCGGAAGTGAGCCGTGGCGCTTGCAGCTGGACGAGATTTAATTTTTAATTAATCAATATTTCTTCTTGAAACATCACCCATGCTGCGTGTGATGGACAGCTGAAGCGATGCCCTTTCTCTGGCTTATCGGTCGGCATCTCCGATATGGAGATTAGGCACATCGGAGGTTCTTGGGTGTGATGATGGGGTTGCTTCCTCATAGTCGAGGGGCAGAAGAATGCCGGATCGAAGCCCTTCAAGAGTAGAATAGACAGCGAAGCTTTGGTTTGTGGTGCAATTTTGCTTTTTTGAGAAAAAGAAAAATTTTCAAAAAAGCAAAATTAAAACAAATGGTTGTGATGTAGGCATTCGGCTCAGTTGGTGTTGGGGGAGGGTCGAGTTTGAGGTTGCCGACCCTCACGACCCTGGGGCTCCCAAACCGGCTGCCTCTCCCACACGACCAGTCGACGACAACCAATGGCTAGCACTGGAGCTGTCAGCGCCCGCCGGCGCGCTCAGGCCATCTGCCTCCGCCGCGAGCTCTTCCATGCAGCCACCCTTTCGGGAGTGTGCAACGTTCGTCCTTATAAGACCAAGCGTTCTTCGGGCCTCTGCAGTGAGCTGTCCATCCCACTTCCTCTCCGCTCAGATTGCCTGTCTAGCCGTAGCCTTCAATCTGCTGTCCAACTGTGACTTCAAAGCTTCCATCTTCGTGGCCTTAATCTGTGTCCTCGTCTGCACATTCGCCCCTCAGCTCTTCCTCGATCCTTGCTCACAGGCTGAATCTGCAACGCTCGATAAAATCCCGCTATTGACCAAGATGGCTCCCTCTGTGTCCGACGTGCGGCCCAGCGCCACTTCTGCACCGGTCAGCAAGCTTGCTCAGACCACCCCGGACGACAAGACGACCGAGGACCCGCGCGACGACAATCTCCGTCGCGCCATTGCATCTCACACTTTTGGCGGTGCTGCCAACCTGCGAGACGTCTTTACCAACCAAGGTGAGTAACGACCCTGTCTCGTCTTCTTCCAGTTCTGTTCTGTTTCCCGCTTTGGTCTTTGATCCGGCACGAGAAGGGCGCCAGCAGAGGTGCGCTCGGCTGCTGCTGCTCGAGTTGGTGGCCGGTCCGGTCATCCGTTGCTCTTTCGGCATGCCAGCCCTCGGCGAATTGCTCATCCCGCGCGCCGTCATGCGACTGCACCTGGCAGCGTCTAGGCGTCCGGACTTCTCCGCCGGGGACGACCGGAAGCAGAGATGCAGATGTTCCGCAAGGTCATTGGACGTGCACAGTCAAGTGGGGCGCATGCATGCAGGTGCATGCTCGCTCGCCATGATTGCAGTTCAGTCTGCCTTCTTGCCAAAAAGTTTCCGCCCACCCCCACCTTGCCGCGGCTGCACGCATTTTTTGTGGGGATGCTCGGCAGGGGGAAAAATTGGGCGGTGGGTCTGATTGGGTCTCGCCTAGTACATTCGCCGGTCAATACCACTTTTGACACGGCGTTCTTCAAAGCACCCGGCATGGCCCTTGCGCAGTCGTATTCGTGCCCGGCATCCCAAAAAGACTTTGCTCTGGCACGTCCCCAAGCTGCATGTCGGGAGCAACCATTTGCGCCGACGGTCGGGAGTTGGCTCGGAGGCGGGCCCAACAAGGGCGCGCTTTTCGAGGTTATCTCTCCCTTCTTTGTCGAGCCTCTAGATAAGGTGCGTGGGTCGCCCGACTCGGCCCACATCTGGGATGTCGTATCGTGTCTAGTGGCGTCACGCAACCCCAAAATCACCCTAGGCACAACCGACGGTCTGCCATCGTGACCTGACGTTGCTTGGCTCGGATGATTGGGGCTCGGACGTGCCGAAGTGCAGGAATGTTGCTTTGGTTGCTGTTGCTTTTTTGTTGGAATTCTGGCGAGTCAAATTCGCGAGGCTGCCGTGGGACACGCGACTTTGCCCGAGAAAGTCACAAGCTCCGTCGAGTCAGATCGCGCCTGGATTTGCTCCCACGCTCCTCTCCCGGTTCCAGCCCCCGCTCTCCTCAATTTCCCTCTTTTTCTCCTTAAATCGGGAATTTCCCCCCGCCTCGCCGGGCTAAATCCTCCTACTTCAAGGCTGCCTTGATTTGCCGCTCCCGAGTCACGCCCAGTCCTTTCCGACCCCGCCTGGGACGCAGTGTGAAAGACCCTGAGTTGCCAGTCGACCCGAGACCCGGCGGCCTTGCGATCTTCTCGACTCAAATAGCCGGCTAGCTCTTCAGCTTTACCGGCTTGCGTCTTGCTTTCCACCCACCTCCTCGTCGTCCATAGAATGATTTCGTCGCCATCTCGTTCCCTAAGTCGTGGCCTGCGCCGCGCCGCGGCCCAGTGCAGTCATGCCGAGGCCAGAGCGGGCCCATCCGTATCGCGACCGACAGCTTCGACATCGTCCCGTTCCACATCCCCAAGACGCTCGTCTTCGGCTTCCGCAGTCTCGTTCTCCACGTCTTTGTCTCGCTCAGATCGTCTCGCTGACCATCGCATCATCTCGGATCCGTTCCCAAATCAAGACACCGGCTTTTCCTATGAGAAGCGCGACCAGCTGGGCCTGCGCGGACTCCTTCCCCCAGCCAAGCAGAGCCTCAATACCCAGGTACTCCGCGTTCTGCACCAGCTCCGCAGCAAATCCACACCGCTCGAGAAGCACGTGATGCTCGCCTCGCTGCGACAGACCAACACTCGTCTCTATTACGCCACCATCCTGGCCAACAAGGAGGAGATCCTCCCTCTCATCTACACGCCCACCGTCGGAGAGGCGTGCCAGAAGTTCTCGCACATTTACCGTCGTCCCGAGGGTCTCTCGATCTCGCTCGAGGACAAGGGCAAGATCGCCAACATCGTCGAGAACTGGCCCGTGCCTGCGGGCGCGCCGCGCATTGCTGTCGTCACCGATGGCTCGCGCATCCTCGGTCTCGGCGACCTCGGATGGAACGGCCAGGGCATCTCGATCGGCAAGCTCTCGCTCTATGTCGCCGGTGCCGGTATCCACCCAAGAGCCACACTGCCCATCGTGGTCGACCTCGGCACGAACAACAAGAAGATGCTCGAGGACCCGCTCTACCTCGGCCTGCGCCGCGAGCGCGCCTCGACCGAGGAGTACATCGAGTTCATGGACGAGGTCATGGACGCCCTTCACACCAAGTATCCCAACCTCATCATCCAGTTCGAGGACTTTACGTCCGAGAACGCCTTCCGCTTCCTCGAGCGCTACCAGGACAAGTACCCCATGTTCAACGACGACATCCAGGGTACCGGCAGCGTCATTCTGGCCGGTTTCACCAACGCCGCGCGCATTGCATCCAAGGAGAGCGGCCGTCCTCTGCACGACCACCGCATCCTGATGGCTGGCGCCGGCTCGGCTGCCGTCGGCGTGGGCAAGCAGCTCATGTCGTTCTTCACGCGCCAGGGCCTGTCCGAGGACGAGGCGCGCTCGCGCATCTACATCACCGACTCCAAGGGTCTGGTGACCGCCGACCGCGGCGACAAGCTGCCGGAGCACAAGGTCTTCTTTGCCCGCGACGACAACGCGGGCAGGCAAATCAAGGATCTCGCCGAGATTATCGACTATGTCAAGCCGACGGCGATCCTGGGTCTGTCGACGGTCAAGGGCACGTTTGACGAGACGGTGATCCGCAAGATGGCCACGCTCAACAAGAGGCCCATCATCTTCCCGCTGTCGAACCCGACGGACAACTCGGAGTGCACGTTTGAGGAGGCGGTCAAGTTCACCGAGGGCCGCGTGCTGTTTGCTGCCGGCTCGCCGTTCCCCGAGATCGAGGCGGGCCAGTCGCCGACGGGCAAGCGCATGATTCCGGGCCAGGGCAACAACTTCCTGGTCTTCCCCGGTATCGGTCTGTGCGCTGCACTGTGCAAGGCGTCGCGCGTGACCAACGAGATGATCACCGAGTCGGCGCTCGCGCTCTCGGATGCGCTCAACGACGAGGAGCGTGCCGAGGGCAGGCTGTACCCGAACACGGAGCGCATCCGCGAGATCTCGCGCGACATCGCCGTGCGCTGCATCCAGATGGCCAACAAGCAGGGCGTCACGCGCGACAACGGCAAAACCGCCGCCATGGACGAGGAGCAGCTCCGCGACTGGGTCCAGGGCGAGATGTGGACCCCCGTCTACGGCACCCACGAAGACGCCTAGATCTTCCTCGCTCCAGCTTTCTTCTTGTTGTGGACACTTTGTTGTGGGGTTCGTTCGGTCAAAGCTGCCACGCAGCTGTCACTCAGTCTGCCTTTCCCGTTGTCGTGCTCTCAAAAGTCCGCAAAATTTCATGATGCCGCATTCGTGTCTGCTCGTTTCCAGTACGCTCGCTATGTGCAGTATGTGTGGTGGTGGTATCGTGCGAGATTGCGGGATGATTAGATGGCTACCCCGACATGCGTTGTCGAGGTAGGAGTGTGCAGAGGCTGCGACCATGGATCGGGATGCGCATGGAAGCTCGACATGAGCGCCGAGTGTCGGCGCGAAAGGGTCTCGTCGCCTTCGTCTTCTTCGACGATGCGGTCGATGGCATATGCGGTTGTGCCCGAGCGCGCAAGTGCTGCATGCAGCGCAGGGTCCGAACGGGAGGCAGTGGGATGGTGTGGCGGGACGGGCTTTCGTGACACAATGGCGTATCGCTTACTGCTGCGGCGCGGTGGAGGTTGGGGCGTCTCCTGCGGTGTCTCGGCTCGGAAGCGCAGCTCAGCTTGCGACGACGTACGTGCAGGCAGCACCACCGCTTCTCTATGGTCGGTGCGCGGTGGCGGAGTGGATGTCGCCGCAATATGCTTGCTGCGTCGTCTTCGGACCAGATCCGACAACGAGCGCGAGCGGCCGACCTCAGCTGTTGCATTCGCTGCTCGCGGGGGTTTCGAGGACCCTTGTGTGGAGCTCGACGTAGTTTGAGTGGACTGACTGAAGTCCGACTGCGAGCTCGAGCGGTTGGATCGACCAAATGCCCAGAAGCCGCCACTTCTCTTGTCTCCATCCCGGTCTGACGCGCCTGCGAGCGCACGCAGCGACAGCAATCGTTCCGGCCTCCCAAAACGCGGCTTGTCCATCTCGAGGAACGAATGCAGCTCCTCCTGCCCAGCTTCCTGCGTCAAATGCGTGCTGGTTTCGCCGCGGCTTGTTTCTTGCTGTGGATGTGGCTCGAGCGGATGATCACAGCCCAGCTCGCAGCATATACACGGACACCTGTCTTCGTCGCTTGCCGTCTTGAGGCCAGGTGGATCCGGGAATCGCGTGAGCTGCGTTAGGGTCGTGAATATGTCGTCCCTGATCTTGCCCGTCGGGTCATAATTTGGCGTGAACTTCTTCGCCAACAGCTCATATAGCTCCGCCTGGTGCCTTTCCAGCACCGCCTGTCTCTCTTCTTGACCAAGAGGCGCGTGCTCTGAACCAAGAGCCGCTGCGCGCGGGGTTGAACGTGCGAGCGTGGCGGTTGGTGGTAGGATGGTATCGATGACGACACGGTCGCGCGTGATGCTTACCGCCGTCTGGATCTCAGACGTAGGCACAAAGCTCACTAGTGTGGGCTGTTCCAACACCAAGGCCGTTCCGTGACGTGTCGTCGTTGTCGTTTCGTACTCAATCGGCGATGATGGACGAGAACCAACCGTACTTCCTTCCGACTCGCTGCCGGCATTGAGATCAGGTACCGTTCGGTACGACGAAGAAGGCGAGATTGCTTCCATCTTGACGTGCATAACGAGTGTCCAACGCTGGCGAGGGGTAGTGAACGTTGCGAGGAAAGGGACGCATGCAAGGTGCCATGCACAACCCTAGGCACCAAAGCCGGGCGCGTGCTAGCTGCCAGGGGTTGCGAGCAAATTCGCACGGTGCGTGTGGAGGCGACTTGCTGCTCAGCACTTCCTCGCTGCCGCTGCACAGCTGTCATGCGCGCTCAGCCTGCACACCACAGCTGTCACACGCCATCATGACGCCGCTGTTTCACCTTATCTGGACTTATTTCCAGAATCCAGGAATGCGCCCTTCCGATGCCCGATTCTTGCACTTACGTGCCGTCATCGACCCGTCAGCACAATGCTCGGCCGCCGCCCCACCCAACCATCCCGACCGGCCATCTCACAAACAGCGTTCATATCGCCGTACCATGACCCGTAACGGCGACGCACACTACACTCATTTTGAGCGTGACCGGTGTCTGATTTCATTAGCACTGTCCTGAAAGTGTGGGTTCAGAGCCCACCCGTGGCGCTGGTAGGGCGATTACGTGCCTCAGATGCGCTGTTGACCGAGATGTGAGAGCTCGCCGACTCGGTGGACGCACCGACCGCCGCCGAGGAGCCCGTGCCGCCATAGGGCAGTGAGCTGCGCAGGCGTGCGCCGAACTTGTCATTGCGCTGACGCGCGTGCATTTGCGCCACGGCCGTTTGCATTGGTTCGGGCGCGGTCGACATCGAGGTCGCGGCGAGAGGCTCGCTCAGACGGCCAGAAACACCGGTTCGGCTGCCGCCAGGTCGCGCAGCGCTGGCGGTGGCCATACTGCCGCCATTGACGCTACTCCATCTAGCTTGCCTTGCCACTCTTTGCCCATCCGTTCGGCCATCAGCACGAGCCGCCCCGACTTCATGGGTCGACCTTGAGCTTGCACCAACGCTCGAGTCCGCAGAGGCAGCGGAGGTGCTGTGAGAGGCACGGTGCAACGATGCGGCCACTTGAACGTCGCTACGTCCGCCCAGTCTGTCAGAGCCGAGGCCCCTGCCATGTGCGGAGGCGGTTCCCTTCTTGCTTCCGGTGTGCGGAGCTGCAAGTGCCCGACCGGGCTCGATGCGATCGCCCCAGTACGTGAACGACAGTTTCGTCGAACGAACATACTTCTCCGACCCTGCCTGACCACCCACACCCTCGCTGCTGTCCGACGAAGCGCTGCTGGTCGCGCTGCTTTCGCCATCGCTGCTGATACTCGCGCCGTCATCGTCTTCGCCTGCCTCGTCGAACTCTTCGTCAACTTCGTGCGACGTCGGAAGCCCGTCAAGGCCTCCGTCCTTTGAGGCGGACATCTGCCGTGTTGCGGCGTTGCGCCAAGCCACCACCGAGATAAAGCGATACAGGTTGCGTGTCTTGGCGCGCAGCGTTGTGCTACGCAGGGCCTTCAGGCGTTCCCGACTGTCCTTGCTCCTTGCCGCAAAGTCATTCAGCTCGTTTGCGGCTGCATCGTCGTCGGCAGTGCGCAGCGCGGCGGTGCTGACCATGGGTAAAGCCGTCACGCCAATGCGCTGGCACTTGATCTCGACGTCCGAAAAACGCACCAGCCACAGGTCCTTCTTGCTTCCCATCGTCGGCGCTTTCGAAGATCCTCCGCCGCCCTGTTCTGCCGACAGGAAGTCGGAAAGCCGGCGGTAGGATCGCTTATTCCGCAGCGCCGCACGCAGCCCTGATTGGCTGGCGTTGCCCCATCGTCCGCTGCGGAGGCCTGAGCCTTCGCTGCCGCTCTCCGCGCCCTCGCTGTCAGAGGCGTTGGCGTCGCTACGCCCATCCTTGGGCGCCGATTCGGACAGTGTCCTCCGAGCACTTTCGTCGTACAACGCGCATTCTTCGATGAGAACGCGATCGGGTCGAGGTCGAAGCACGACGCGGTCAGTGATGCCGTCGATGCGGGCGAAGACATCGCGCGACTTGTCCCTCTCCTCGGCCGTGACCTTCTCGTCTTCGATGGAGCGCACTAGCCGCTCAACTTCAACCACCATGCCAACGGTGCTTTCGAATTCGTGTGTTGAAGGGTCCGTGTGGAAGAGCAGATTCTGAAAGAGCAGAGGATACTTGAGCAGCCGCTGGAATGGCATCGAGGCAAAGATGGAGAGCCCAGCGTAGCCTTGCTCGGCGGCGCACGCTTCGAGGGCTGCCACGGTTCGTCCGAGGCCGACAGTGTTGCTGAGACGCTCCTTCTTGAGCCGCTTACCTCGGAACGCGCGTTCCATGAGGGCGGCCTCCTCCAGCTCCTCCATCGCCCTCTGCAGATGGCAAACGTAACTGGCGTAGTGCTCGAGGATGTGCGAGTGTTTCATGAAGACATCGGCCAAGCTGCGGACCAAAGGCCACTGCTCCTCGTATCTCGCCTTGAGCGCATCCGAAAGGAGACCGTGCGCTTCGGTAAGACCCTCGGACATGGCGACCAGCACTTCACGCAGCGAAGGAGGCAGCGGAACCGTCAGACGAAGCGGGTTCGCATCGCCACCAGCCTTGGACGAGAGGCCGCGAAGCTTCTGCGCCCTCGAGATCTTGTCCTTGCCCTTGATCGCCGTGGATATGTTCATGTAGGCCGGGGCGCTTCGGTCGCGAGTAGCTGTCGTACCGAGACCCAGGCCGAGTCCATACGCAGCTTCAGAGCGCTTTCGCGTTTGGCCGGTATGCGTGGCAAGCTGACCGGCAGCGTTGATGTTGCTGACACCCATCGAGTACGGGCTCTGTGCGCCGGCTGCCTTGTGTGCATCCCATTGCGCTAGGACGCTCTTTGAGGATGCGTCTGTCAGGCTACCGCCAGCATTGCTTGCCGATACATTTGACATGAAGCGAGCAGCGATCGGAAGTTCTGCGCTCGAGGTGACGGCGGGAGTCGGTATCGCCGCTGACGGATCTTCCCACAGTGCCGCATTGGACCTGCATTGCGATTCGTCCACATCGACTGGCGAGGCGACGGAGGGTGGACGCACTGGCGGGAGCACGCGCTCGAGATCAAAATGCTCGGGGTTGATGAGGGCGTCGATATAGAGATCCTTCACTTTTTCCAGCTCCATCACGTATCGCTCCTCGCTCGCCACGATCTCCCACAGCACTTCCTGTCGTGTTCGCTCGCGCGGGCCAAGATTACGGACAAGCTCCTCGTTGGTCATCTCGCTCCATGTCGGGAAACCGAAAGGTCGAAGAGCTGGGCTGGCGGAGGGAGGAAAGATGACTGGTTCGCCGGGGGCAGTCGGAGAGTGTGGATCGACGCTGTTGCGGCGACTTGTAGGGCGGCTGCTGTTGGAACCAGAGTAGCTTTTGCGCATGGATAGCGATGTGCGTGTGGGAAACTGCAAGGGGCCCGTTGCAGGCGAGTGCGAGTCGATGCTGGCGATAGGAGACGCGCTGATGCCTGGTGCCAAGTCGAAGGAGCTCCCTCGAGCCACGGGCCGTGATGACGCGTCGGTGTTCTGGCTCTGGCCCTGGCTGCCGGTACTGCTCAGAGCTGAGGAAGCCAGTAAAGCGCCTCCATCGCGGGAGACGGGAGTGCTCGAATAGGAGTAGCTGCGACGAGAGGTCGAGCGCATCGACGAAGAAATCCTGGATTTAGATGATCGTGTTTGGACTGACGTACCTCTGTCACGGAGATTGGTCGAGACAGTCGGGGCGGGTGGGTGACTGGTATCGCTGGAAGCCGATCTTGTCCAGGTGCGTGCTCTTGCCTGGCTGGCAGCCGTTGGCCGAGCGAAGTTGCCCGGCGTAGCGAAAACGTTGGTGTCGTTGGAGTTGGTGCGAGACAAGGGCTGTGACGCTGCTGTACGGTGCGAGGTGCCGATGTGTGCCGGCGACGTGGACCGCTGCTTCTGAGGCGAAGGAGCGAAAGCAACCGTCTTGATCGCATGTGCATTTTGTCCATTCGAGCTGACCTCCGTAAAGTCCGTCCTTGCTGCTACAGATGCAGAACCAGGAGGGTCGAAGGCGGTCTCGGATTGAAAGGTTTGGGTTCGCGATGCCAGGTCCTCTGAAGCCGGTAGACTGGAGCCGGGGATACGTTTTGGTACAGAGGCGGTGCCGAGGCCGGACGATGAGGATGGTTGAAGCGGAGGGTGAGCGTGACCGGCAATGGGAAGATCTGGGGTGGGGACAGGTATCGCAAGTTGAGGAGCTGTCGACGTGCTGGCGGTCTCAGACTGCGGAGGAGCAGCCACACCCTCGAACTTGGCGACAAGGGCTCTTGTTCGGCCGGTGGAATTGAACGGCGAAGCGATGGCAGGCGCTGCCTTGACGGCAGGCGAAAAGAGGTCGTGCTTTTCGGAGCGGTCGAAGCTTGGCTCCTGGCTTGGCTTTGCGGGCGTGACGGGACCAGCCGCGGAGAAGCGTGAGAAGAACTTTTTCATGGCGAGTCGGCGTAGCGCAAGATTCGACAGAGCTGTAAAAAGCAAGGGTGACAGCGAGGATGTGCTTCCGCTATCGTTTCCTGCTCATGGTCGGCGCGCAAGCGAAGGCTGGCAGTTGAACGTCTGGCACGTCGGAGATGGACAGCCTCGTTGTGGCAGTGATTGAAGAAAGACTCGAGCTGCTTCGGACTGCTTCCGCAAGGTAGGAGGGGCTATGCGAAGGGAGCTTGTTTGCAGCCAGGAGCAATTCTGGCGAGCGAGGTCCAGAGGCGAGATGGCTCGATGCGGATGGTCCGATGCAACCTTTCAATGTGCTGACTGGAAACGAGATGAAATCTCGAGGAGCGATGCAGGATGAGGGTGATGAGGCAACGAGGATGTGACAGAGGTTGCAGAGCGGCTCGGCGGGATAGTAGGTGAGGGCGGCATGGAAGCGGCCGACAAGAGTGCGGTATGAGGAGCATGCATGTGGAGCTGCAAGTGTATGTGATTTCTCAGAGGGCAGCCAGAGGCGATTCACGTCGGGCGTGCCGTGTTGCGTGCCGCTGCATCTGCGTGTGTTTCCAGAAAAAGAGCGGGCGGTGCGTGCGTTAAGGGTCCTACGACTCGCCACTAACCTAGAGGACCGTGAGCAGGAAAGCGCCGCGCCGACCATTCATGCTGCCATTTCCGCTCGCGCCGGTTTTGGCTCAGATCTCGCCGTGCCTCCGACGACGTGCGGATCAACATGCCGCTCAGAGAGACGCTAGTCTGAAGGAAGCAGCAGCTGGCTCAGCAACGGGCAATGTGGGAGCTGCGCGGGCTTTTCAGCGTGACCCGTGCAGCGCTGAACGGCTCGCGTCGAGGCTGGCGCTTTGTGGGTCTGCTACTGGAAATTCGGCATTCGGGTTTCGAGGCCCCAGTCAACGCGCTCGGTGCATCCGATGCAGCATGGATGGTCAGAGTCGTGACATTTGACCTCGTCCACCGGCGTCAGCTTCCGACTTTCGTCTTTCACCGCTCAGCTCGAACTTCCTACTCTTCATCCAGTCTCCTTTCGCCGCTCTCACAAAGGACCGTCTTGCCGTGTCATCATGGTCGCGAACGACGACCCAAAGTCGAAAGACAAGTCCAAGGCCAACGACGATGTCGACCGAGGTAAGCAGGCTGCAGGACTGCGTTGGGCGAGACGTTTCCTTGATTACACCCCAACTGACTCTCTTTGCTCCTACAATGTGTATGGTGAACAGAGCCCGTCGTCGACTTTCAGGCTCTGCCGCCCGAGGTGGTCCACTCGTACGTTTCCTTCTTCGACTTGGCACAATCCTATCCACCACAAGATTCGTCGCAGTCTAGCGCAGAATCATCCAGCAATGGCCGAAAGCGAAAAGGGCGAGCATCACCACCTCCAGCGCTGGGCTCGAGCAGGAAACGCTATCCGAATGACGCAACTACTGCCGAGATCGCAGCAACATCCGGACCCGGAGCATCCAAGGCCTTTGACGACGAGCCCGCTTGCCCGCCGCACTTCTTCGATGCAGACGCTGCAGGCAACTACCTCAGCCAGGTCGCCACGCAACACTTTGCATCGCAGCCCGCGCCAAAGGAAGGAGAAGTGGTGGTGGGGTTCCTGTACAAGTGTCGCGCCAAGGGCGAGCTGAGCCGCCCTCTGGCACACTATCGCCTCACCGAGACCGCCTCGGACAAACCACCCGTTGCTGAGGCAATGGTGCAGCGTTCCAGATGACGGCATTCGTTGCTGTTCACCCCCCAGCCTAGCTTGCATACCCAACGCTCCGTCCGCCCACTCGTCTCTTGCTGTAAATCTCGTGCTCGCTCCTCTCTACGCGGTCTTGCGGATCATCGCACTATATTGTAATTATGTTCGTCCTATGATCGGGTCGGACAGGTTGTCGACCCGGTGTTCACAATGCACCCGTTGTCGCCTGCCCTTTGCTGCAGCACCGGAGAGTTGTGCCGGGCGAGATCCGCACATGAGGCAAAAAGTGCGGGTGCAGATGCGCGCGATTCTGGGCGCGCTTGCAAGCCTTCTTTCCGCCACCCGATGCTCTCTCTCTCGGAATAAGCCGCAAAGGGAAAAAGAACCTGGGACAAGAGCGCAAAATCCGGTTGTTTTCTGCAAATCGGGCGTGGATGTCGCGAGAGACGGCTAACAATCTCGTCCTTCCAGCCCCCCGCGACGAAAGCAGAGCGCACGACGACTAATTTGCACGCCGCGCTTCGGACCATCCTCCTTCTTCACCCTCACCCGACACCTCGACCATGTCCGTGCTCTAGTCAGCAGGTAGAGAGAGCGCCTCTTTCATCAGCTTGCCATTCCAGCTAGCACCGACTGCCGCTACCCCGACGCATCGCCACCTTCAGGATCTTGTTGGTCAACGGTCCAGCCTGCACGGGAACACCACTTCCTGCGTCCTGCACAACCTCCTACCGTCGACAAGCGGGATTTGCGCCCGTTCCTCGCGTCTGCATCTTGGCTACACTTCAACATGCCTGCGAGACGGTCCCTTGGTGCTGTGGCCGGCCCGTCGGCCCCTGCCGCCCAGCCGCAGGTGGTCGAGCTCCATCCGATCACAAAGCGCCTCCGCAAGATGTGGAAGTTCGCCGCTGTTTGCCAGTTTCTCTTCGTCTTCGACGAGGCCTTCGGCATGAGCGGCTTCGAGACCGAGACGCTCGAGTCGGACTTTGAAGACAACGAGGCAAATGTCGTTCCCGACCTCATCAAGCGGCTTCTCTACACTCTGACGCTTGATCGCTCCATCACCCTGGACAACTGGCAAGATCACCTCAGGACGCAGTACAACCTGCGTGATACCGACTCTCAGGCGCGCTTCGGTACGGTGGAGCAACCCGTCGAGTGGGCGCAGCTTTCGCTTGAGGACAAGATCGGTACACTCCACGATCTGTGCGAGTGGCAGCTCATGGACCCGGAGCGCTTCCGCAAGCTCGTCAAGTCCGAGGAAGACGTCACCACATGGCGCGTGTCTCCCATCGGCTGGGATGCGCATGACAATGCATACTGGCTCTTTGACGACAATCGCATCTGGATCCAGCGCCCGGAGCCGTTGCCCAAGCCTGCTGTCAAGGCACGCCCGCCCGCCAAAAAGGGTACGAAGCGGGCCAGGACGGAAGCAGCCGCTGCCCGACGCGCCGCCTCGAGCGCCGCCAAATCCTCACCCGCGCCGAAAGCCTCTGGCACCAAGCGTAATCGGCCTTCGGATGCGACGCCCGTCTCGACTCCCTCCAAACGCACGCGATCTTCCGCCACCTCCACACCTTCCAAGCCCCCACCGAGGCGCGGAACGCGAACATCTGCCCGATTCGCCCCGCTCGACGGCGAAGGTGACACAAAGCCTTCAAGTGACAACGGCGCCGACGACGACTCGGACCTTTCAGATTCCGACCTGAGCGACCTCCCCGACACCACCAACGACGAGAGCAACGGTGCCAGCCTCGACGTCAAGATGGAGACGGTCGGCACAGACGAAGCAGCAGAAGAAGCGGCGGCCGAGGAGGAGGTGGAAGAAGCGGAGCAAGAAGACGAGAGACCAGCAGACGACGAAGAGCAAGAGGAATGGATCGAGTTCGAGACCATCGTGGTGACGCGCCAGCAGTGGCTCGACTTTGCCAAGCGCTTTGCCAAATCAAAGGACCCCAACGAGAAGAACCTGCATCAGTTCATCAACAACGAAATCCTTGACCAGGTGCTCGCCGCCATGGACGAGATCGAGCGGCAGCGTGCGATGGAGCAGGCGCTCGCCAACCGCAAGCGCTCCAGCCGTATTGCCATGAAAGAGTCCGAACGCGAGGAGCGCGAGCGCGATCGCGAAGCTCGCGTCAGGATGGAAGAGAAGATGGCGACCATCCGTCAGGAAGAGGAGAATCAGCGGCAGAAGGAAGTGGAAGAGCACGAGGCGCAACGAGCCCGAGAGAATCGCCTGCGGGAGCGCGAGGAGCGTCTACGTGCCAGAGAGCTCGAGATCGAGACGCGTGCCATCCGCGAGGAAGAGGAGCGCGAACGCCGCGAACACGAGCGCGAAGTGCGCAAACGCAGGCGCGAAGAGATCATTGCCAATGGCGGCGTGCCGCCGCCTTCCAAAGACTCCACCCCCGTGCCCGAGGACGGCTCGATGCATCCTGTCAACGGCCAGGACGAGGAGGACGAGGTTTGGGAGCTCAACTGCGAGGTCTGCGGGAAAGCAGCCATCAGCCCTCCCGACGAGGACGACGAGATCGTCTGCTGCGAACAGTGCAATGTCTGGCAGCACATCAAGTGCTGGGACAGCTTCGACAAGCTCGTACTTGGCCTCAAGAAGAGACGCGATTGGGATTCCGTCGATTTCTTCTGCTCCAGATGTCGTCCGCCTTCGCAAGGTACACCGGCTCCGTACCCTGGCATCCTTGCGCAACGCTCCAAGTCGAGCCCGCGCAGCAACCAGCGCGGAGCTTCGCGCTCGAGTAACGGATCCGACAGCCCGGTACGCAATGCCGACGGTGCCGATTCCCCTCGCCAGAGAATCAAACTCGTCAGCGGTCACAAAGGCACAGGAGCAGCCAACGCGCTGACCGCTGCAGAGTTGGAAGCGTCGTCCGTAGCGACGACCGACGTCCAGTTGGCCAAGCCGCCTATCGTGCCGTCGCAGGCATTGCCTGCTCCGCCATCTGGCGCCAAGCCTGCAGAGACTGGCATCCTGACGTCGTCGGGCGCAGCGACGTCCCGTCCATCTCCTGCCGTCGCTCCTGTTGGCCAGCTGCCACCGCCATCGAGCCATGCCTTGCCCTCCAGCAGCGGGGCGACTACCTCCGGCCGCCCGCTGCTTCCTTCTGCCAAGGTGGACGAAGTCTCTGCAAGAGGCGATCCGACCAAGCCCGCTGCCGCGTCCAGTGGTTCCACCAACGGTGCGGCCGCAAGCAACGGTGCCGCCAGCTCCGGCTTGGGCATGGGTAGACCGACGCAGCCTCCGCACTTCTCTGCAGTGGGCTCGCCACAGTCGCCCTCGTCAGCGTCTGTTTCCAGCCCAAATGCGGGCGGCAGTGGAGCTGGAGGCGGCTTGCTTTCACCTCGCTCGCCGTCCTATGGAGCGGGGCTCGGAAGTCCCGGCTACCGTCGGCCTTCGCAGCCGTCGGGCTCCTTCCCGATGCGCCACACGCCGGCCAAGTCGCCTCTTTCGCGTCCCTATGATGCCTCGTCGCACCGGGACGACGCGCCCGCCAACGGCTTCAGCCTGGGACCGCCACGAGCGACAAGCCCCTCGGCGGCTCGGGGTGCGACGTCTCTTGCCAGTCTTGGTGCTACCGCCAAGTCGCTCCACCCTTCGTCGGCTGCTGTGCCGCCTGTGCCTGCCAAGGCGCTTGGCGATGTGGTGAGCGCCGCCTTCGCAGCGCCTTCCATCGGTGCCAGTGCGCCCAGTGTCCCTGCGACCGGCCCGGGTTCGGCAGCGCAGGCTGACCATGCATCACCGTCGCGGCTACAGTCGTCAGCTCTGAGCCCGGGAACGCTGAAAGGCAAGGGCGAACCTGGAGGTCAGACGAGCGACCTGGACGTCAGCAAGACCGCTTCAGCGGCTGAAAAGGCGCTTCACACGCTCGAAAACGGTCTCAACGGTGTCTCGCAGCCCGAGCACGGCGAAGGGGACGCTGAACGCCGCAGCGCTTCTCCCGTCAAGGTTGTTGAGCTGCCACCGACGCATGTCGAGACCTCGTAGCTTGGCGGCCGCGTCAACATCGACGTTCCTGCAGTTTGACCCGCCACCGCGATCAATTGGAGTGTCTTGGATCTGGCTTGCTCTGACGAATGGGATAGCCTGTTTTCGCGTGTGATAAGGTTGGTGAGAATCGCTCCGAGAGGCTAATGCTGCCGACGGGCTGGCAGCAGGGTGGTGTTTGCGGAGGTGTGCGAGCCAGCTGCGTTTAGGCACGGTTGCCTCGAAAGCTCGGCAGGCACAGCGAGTAAGCTCGGCAGCGTATCGACGTCGCCTTTGCGCGACGACAGCCTCGTGCAACATGAAAGACCGCAACAGCAGGCAAGGGCGAGCTCGTGTGATATCGTACGATTGCAGCAGCGTCGGAGACGATCGAGTGCCAGCAGGACTCGATGCCAGCACGAAGACAGCCTTGACTCGAATCGCAGCTGGAGGGAGGCATGAGGCTGAACCGAAGCTCGACGATCCGCACAGGCTGATGACGAGACACCCAAGGTTGACGAAAGACGCTCGTGTGGTGCGGCAAACAGCATGGCAGAGCGAGCCAAGTCAAATTGGCAAAATTGGCCCCACTAACCGCGCGTTTGCGTTTGCGTTTAGCTCGTCCGTTGGAGCGCGGAGGTGGCAGCCAAGTCGCCGCCCTCGACCCTCAGAGACGAGGGACCAGGACGAAGAAGCGCTTTACTCACAGTGTCGCTCGAAGATGATCCATTTCCAAGCGGGGGGGACGAAAGCCGCTCTAGCGTGACAATGGGACTTCTGCAGACCAGTCCGGTCGGCTGTCGAGTTCCGGGTATCCCGAAAGACGAGCCAGCGGCTGTGCCCGTCCAGGACCCTGTTGTTCCAACGCCCCGACTCAGCCAAAGCCAGAAGCCCGTGTCTCGACCGGCGTCCGCCAAGTGGGAGCTCATAGCGATCGAAGACAACCGGCAAAGATAACAGCATCCCTCAGCTCTTCGGCAACTTTCGCCAGGCCAAACCTTACTCATCGTTTCGGTTTGAGCCCGCCGACAACCTCTCCATTTGTAGCAACACGAGCTAAGTCACACGGTCCCGACCTCCAAAATCCAATCGATGTGCGGCGACCAGAGCCAGGCTAGCCGACAGTCGAGAGTCGCGTGAAGCGAAACGCGCGTGTCGACGGTAGGTGCGACTTCTTCGGGGGCGTTCCTGTTCTTCGGATAGACTTGCCAAGGTCGGAACAGCCGATGTCACCCACGCCTTCTGCTCCCGGCGCTTTGGCTGGCCCAGCCGAGGACGACCTCGATCTAGCTGATGCTCAGCTTCCGAAGTGGCAACATGCGCCGCTGCAAAGATTCCGCTGCGAAGATTGCGTTGCGAAGATTGCGTCGCGAAGATTGCGATGCGAAGATTGCGTCGCGAAGATTGCGATGCGAAGATTAGACCGCTCCCGGAATTCTGGCTCCGGCGAGCGGCT
>AWNI01000022.1:492840-504182 GCA_000517465.1 Moesziomyces aphidis | reverse complement strand
TGCGAAGATTGCGTCGCGAAGATTGCGATGCGAAGATTAGACCGCTCCCGGAATTCTGGCTCCGGCGAGCGGCTGTGCTGCCAGCTACTACGTATGCTGCTGCTTGCGTCTGTCTGTACCGCCCGCTTGCCTCGGACGACATCATTGCACCGAAGACGATTGTTGCCGCGAGCGCACGGGACATCGGCAGCTTCCCCGAAGAGAGAGTCGCTTTGGGCAATCCAACAACTGCGAAGGCGGCCGACCCACCACACGCAGAGAGGAGACGAAAAGAAATCAGAGTTGCGACCGCCTTGGCATCCGAGCTTTTTCGCGCCTCACCCCGCTGCCGTAGGGGAGAAAAAGCTCCGACTTACTGCTGCCCCACCGCCAAGGCACGGAGTCTGAGTGGCAGCCAGCGTCCCTGAGAGTGGGCTGCGGGCTGCCAGTGACGGAAGGAGCGAGCCCAAGTGGGTTGCATCTGGCAAGCAACGAAGCGTGACGCCCCTCGCCCAGGCCCGAGCTCGAGACGCCGCGATGAAGCGGGCTCGCCGCCACGAGATCGCGCGATGACCGGCCCGCTGCTCCCAAATTGCAGTCAAGTCGAGCCCACTTCGAGAGGCGAATCCCGAGCCACGCTGTACAAATGAAGCCCCAACGCGCACAGCTCGGCGGCTCGGAATTCTTCCCTTGTTCATCTGGAAAGCGCTCATTCTCGGCCCCGTCAGCTTGCCTCGCGCTTGATTGGGTCGGCCAAAACACACGTCGACATTGCATGTCGTTCCGCGGCCTGTAATGGTGTGATTGTGGCTGTGGAATGCAGGCTGGCTCATCTCGCCATGGTGCGATCATTGAAGCACGCCACCCAACAACGGACCATTTGGCACAACAAAACAAACGCACCGGTCTTAGAAGCGCAAGGCTGGACGGTGCCTGCCCTGCGGACGATCGAGAGCAACCGAAGCTACCTTGGGAGGCGTAGCCTGAGCGTCCTCCAAAATCCTTGGCGAGCTGTCTGTCTCGGAGATTATCTGGGCCCTGGCGCCTCGCCGGCTAGCTCTCCAAGCTTTCTTTCGTAGCTTCGCAGCGTGAGGCGTGAGGCTGTTCTCCCTAGAGTTGCAACGCAACGCTGGAGAGTGTGATGCTGCACGAAGCAGCGAAGAAAAAGAAGGCATGCAGCCAAGCATGCATGCATGAAAGCTCCCAACAGGCCGTGATGGAGCGGCAGCTTTGTGGCTCGGTGATTCAGCAAGAAGGTTCAATCTATGCACGTGTCATGTGCATCGGAAGCAGGGTGGGAAGTTGCCGTCGGCAGTGGCCGGCTAGAAAGCCATGCAGGGTCAACAAGCAGAGCCACGCAACCGGACGCTCTTCTTTCTCACAGCTCGGCTCAGCCCAGCCCTCGGTCATAACGGCGTCAAGATTGCCGTTTCCGTGCTGTCCATCGGCGTGGGATGAGATGAAGCAGGGACAACGTTGTCCACTCGAAGCACAATTCGAGGTCGCCACCGCTGCCTTGCACAGCCAAGCCCCTCGGTTGCCTCGGTCAGTCGGAGCCAGATCCCAGCCGCGCGTGCCTACGCCTTTCAGACCCTGAGGACAAGAAGAAGCGTACGCTCAGAGACGGATGAAGCTGTAGACGCGCCTCGAGCTGGCTAATGAGGCGAAGAGCAGCGGACCTGCAACGGCGCAAATGCCCGACTCGACGCACCGACCGAGTCGTTTCTGGACGCGAGGACTACAGCCTTCAAGCGGCCAAGCGGCCAAGCGGCCATTTGCTCGCGCGGCTGCGGAAGAGCCACCCAATTCAGCGGCGATCCGCTGGAAGAAATCGTCTCGGCCCTCCTAGGCCACAAGTGGGGCTCGGAGATTTTCGATGCCTGCAGCTCTCGCCGTCACAGCTATCGCGGCTGCGATTGTGATGTTAGCAAAGTGCGACTGGCTCGGTGACTTTCCACCGTCGCATCGCGCGGTACGTTAATATCTGTGTTTGGAGATCCAAAGAGCACGAAAGCCGCTGGGATTTCGATTTCCATCCGAAGATTGGGCGCGTAATTCTCATACCGCCCGCCCGCCCGTCTGTCAGCGCAGCCATGAAGTTCCCCAGGCGTGCAGATTTGCGCCGTGTCACTTCACTAGCCTAGCCACGATACGGTTCGGCACTGCGTGATATCTTGTTTTCGCTCGCCATCAGGGGCGGAAGCTCGCCAAGAATGCAAGTGACCGAAGCGCGAGGTCGATGCAATTCGGCGGGACGACTGCATGGTCGCTTCACCTTCTCACGCCCATCGATATCACCGGCGCAGAGCTTAAGACGGCTGCAGCTTGACAGCTCGTCGCCTCGGTGGCTTTCGCTGCGGATCATACTGCCGCGAATGACTCGGCGGGCATCCGCTCGGATTCGGACGGCTACCTTGCAGCGTTGCCTCGACTTCCGGTCTCGCCCCCGCAGCGCAACGCAATGGGCTGACGCTCGGCTCATCACTTTGATTGTGCCGATTGTGCCTACGTGACTGTGACTGTACAGCAACCGTAGCAACGCAACCTAGTCAAAGTCAGCCACATTTCCAACTCTGTTTTTTTTTTCTCCAGTGTCACGGCACTCAATTTTTGTCGCCGCCACCTTTTTTTAACCCTCTTTTTTCCACCTGGTCCCACTCTTCTGCCGTTTCCGCCTTTGGGGGCCGTGTGCTTTTGTTCGCTCCAGGGCGGTGGAAATTTGCTCCGTCACATTGGTGCTTCCCCACCTGGACGGAGCACGTCCAGCTACACACAGGCGCTCTGGGAGCCATTGGGAGAGCCTCTGCGGACTCAACAAAGCCTTCCTGGCTCAGCCGCGGGCAAGGATATATACCTGAGGCCTAGTCAGGGTGCCGCTGCTCTCTCGGAGGGATATAACACCATCGATATCCATCGCCACACAATTACGAACGCTTTTCCTCCCCGCCTCCGCTCGACTCCCTACGCGACCCTTTGGTGTGTCCACACTTCCACCGCGCTCAAGGGCAAGACGAGTGCTAGGCCGACGTCCAAAGCATTGCCGTTCATCCTCTACACGATCTTTGGCATTGCTGGGCACCGAGCCGGTCCTCCATCCGGGTATCTATCTTCCGCTCCACCAAAACCTCACTGGTAATGTTCGCCACGCTTGAAGATCTCCAAATGTCATCGACCAAAGCCGGACAGGTGCCATCCGTCGGTGCCGCTCCAGCTCTCGCCACCAGCCCCCGCAATGTCGCTATCACCCTCAAAAGGGCAGCATCGAATCTGTCCACGACATGCTCGTCGGACGAGATCCAAGTCATCGACGAGCAACAACCCGCTATCGCAATCCGCCCGCCGGTCGAGCCGGGATACGCGAACCGCCACTCCGAACTAGAATGCGGCAGCGTCCACGCGTGCCGACGCCATCCATCCCCTCTGTACGAACGACGCAAGCAGGACGATCTCGACCTGCTCGGCGACTCTCTCGACAATGGACCTTGCGCGAGCGATGCCTTCTGCAGGCAAGATGCGTACACAAGGGGTCGTGCCCGTGGCACCAAGCGACTACCTTATCCGAAGCCAACAGACTCCAAGCGATGCGGGCAGCCATGGCAGACGGGCGGACATCGTGTGCTGAGGCTGGATCACGACCGTCAAGACGTCGGCAATGGTCTCAATGCCTGTACCTACACCTGCTTCGAGAGCGAGGACGGGAGCCATGCTTCTGGCGGCCGCACTCCCGCAAAGCACAGTTCGCTGCTTCCGCCGAGCCCGTTCGGAGCCGAGCACGAGGCTGTGGTCTTCGATAATTTCGAGGAGTCTGGTCCCACAACGCCTGCATCCGAAGCGGATGCAGACGCCAAGGACCCCTTTGATACGCACTTGCGATTTGTGCGCCCAGCACTCCCAATCTGCGCCAACCCTGGCGCGTTCGCCGGGCTCGAATCCGCCAATGAGACAGCAGTCTCTTGCTCGGACGGATCGGAAGGGGACTCTCGGACAAAGCAAGTCTGCAACACGAGCGACAGAGTCCGCCAAGCACGCCATCATCGTGCCGTCAGCGAGCTCTTCGGGGGCCCGATGGCGCCCATTGGAGCGAATGATATGCGGGCCACGCGTCGACGGGCAACGATCGGATCGGACGCCGCGCACCCTCGTCGATTCGCAAACCTAGCGCGACGCGGCGATCAGTCTGCCTGATCAGCAACGCTCAGCTGCGCTCAGCTGGGTGGCTGTGCGATCCATTCCAGCCAGAGGCAGCCGGAGAGAGACCAACAAGTCTGACGCCGCCTCTCTCAGATCGTACTGTGGGGCGTCGCCACCAAAAAAGATCTTGAAAAAGCTGCTTGGCCGATGGCACCTTGTTCGTTATGCGACTCTAGTTCTTCTCGTTCGATTGCAAACACACCACTTTGCTCGTCTCTTTCTCGAAATACGCGCTTGGCCGCAGTGAGCGCGAGGCTTGGGATTTAGTGATGTGATTGGGATTCGGCTACAAATCTGGTGATCTGAGTTCGTGCCAATGCTGAGAGGGGGGCATTGCTTCGCTGTTTGATCGGACGCGAGTAGGGAGGGTAACACTATCAGTATGAATGGCCGTTGATGAAGGGTCAAGGCGAAAGCGTACGCACGAGAGATCGGCTGGCAGATAAGGTTTTGCGGACTCGTCGAACTCGACAATGTGCGAAACCTCGACGGCGGGACGGCCCTTGCATCTAAGAGGACACGAGAGGAGCAAGAGAGCACAGCAGTGAGATGGTGATACCGAGGCGAGTCAGGAAAAAGGAATGCAGACCACTTACATGCGGAAGATCCGATCGATGGGCTGGCAGACGACGCGGGTCGGGTGGAGATCGCAATGGTACTGGGTGAGCTCGACGAGTCTGCAGTCCGGAGTCCGTGCCCTGGTCTGTGCATCTGTTTGCCCTTGTTCGCAATGGACTGGAGAGGCGAGGGAGCGGAATGGCATCAGTGGCGCCACCAAGTCCGAGAGAGAAGTCACGGCACGTTCGGCGAAGCCGACCGAACTGGCGGATATGCCGATGGTTGCGGCCGCGGAGGATGTGGCGCTCGGTGTTGGAGAGTCGACCGGAGCTTGAGCCTGCTCAATGACATGTGCTTTGCCTGCATTGTAGCCGTGGTAGGTGCCCATCAGGTATGTACACGCCCCCACCGAAGTGGCCAGCGCGATGAGGGTACGATTCGACCATCGCTGTTCGGGTCGGTTCGAGCGCGCTCCTCCGCGAGCGCCACCAGCACGACCACGGTTGAGCTCTTCAAGCCTCTGAGCCTGTAGCCTTGCTAGTCTTGAGCGTTCGTCTTCACCTCCCGCAGGCTTGGCTCGCGGAGCCGCCGGCGAGGAAGCGGGCGCAGCAGGCTGTGCTGGCGGGGCGGGCTGCGAGGCATCGCGACTCGGAGCGCCACGCGACTGGTACCGAACCGTCCCGACCCTCCGCGCGACAGAGAGGCCTTGTAGGGATGTGCCCTTCAGGACACTCGCTGCTGCAGTTGTAGACCAGACGTTCATGGTGATGATGGTGCAGGTGGTAAACAGGTAACGTTGCCGAAGGGTGAGTGTGGAGGATTGCTACAGCCAAATCTGAGCAAGCCGGAACTTCCGAGTGCCGAGAAAGACTGCCAAGGCTAGCAGCGGTCTAACATTGCTTCGCCCGCGCCGCGCGGACTGTGCGGCATGCCACAGTGGAAGCTTAAGGCAGGCCGACGTCACGGCACAGCCGCGCACGCTTTATGTGGCTTATTTCTAGCATCGGCCAAGCGAGCGGAACCTCAACTGCCAACTTACCGCATCCGAGCTGTTGTTCTCGTCCAACAGCGCCGACAATCCTCTCATGCCGAGGTTGAGGCCGAGGAGCCCTAGAACGGACGCTCCCACGGTCGTGCAGCATGGACCGTGCTCCCGCGCCTAGATCCTATCGATAATGAACATTGGCGAGTCTTCTAGCGGGACCTTCCGTCCAGCCTCATAAGCAGCCCAGCCCTTGCGGGTCCACATTCACTCCTCCACAATCCCCCTTCATCGTCAGCCCCTCACACCGTCGCTCTATCACGCGGCTCACCAGTTTTCAAGATGGCGTCTTCGGCTAACAAGCACTCGGACAAGCATGAGCACAACTACACCATGATGCAGGCGTTCGAGTGGTACACGCAGGGCGAAGGAAAGCACTGGCAGTGGCTCGGCGACAACGCCAAGCGCTTCGCCGACATGGGCATCACCGCCGTCTGGATTCCCCCGCCCACCAAGGCCAGTTCCGGCTCTAGCACCGGCTACGACATTTACGACACCTGGGATCTCGGCGAGTTTGCGCATCCCCGCGACAAGGATGCAGGNCCCCCGCCCACCAAGGCCAGTTCCGGCTCTAGCACCGGCTACGACATTTACGACACCTGGGATCTCGGCGAGTTTGCGCATCCCCGCGACAAGGATGCAGGCCTGCAGCCGCCGCACCGCACCAAGTACGGCACGCGCGAGCAGCTCGAGGCCGCCATGAAGGAGCTCCGCAAGAACGGCATCTCGATTTACGTTGACGCCGTGCTTAACCACCGCATGGGCGCCGACGAGCTGCAGACCTTCAAGGCACGCATGGTCGACCAGAACGACCGCACCAAGCTCTGCTCCGACGCTTACGACATTGAGGGCTGGACCAAGTTCACCTTCCCCGGTCGCGATGGCAAGTACTCGGACTTCAAGTGGGGCTTCGAACACTTCACGGGAGTCGACTGGGACCAGAAGGCCGAGACCAAGGCCATCTTCCGCATCGAGGGCGATGGCAAGCACTGGGCCACCGACGTGGACAAGGAGAACGGCAACTATGACTTCCTCATGGGTGCCGACGTCGACCATGCGCATCCTGATGTGCAGAAGGACCTCTTCAACTGGGGCGCCTGGATGATGCGCAACTTCCCCATCGCTGGCTTCCGCTTCGATGCGGTCAAGCACATGTCGCGCGACTTTGTGCACGACTTTGTCAAGCACATCCGCGAAGAGGCGCGCAAGCTGCGCAAGGAGCGCGGCCTCGAGGCTGCCGACGAGAGCGAGGGTCCGATCGCCTTTAGTGTTGGCGAGTTCTGGAAGGACGACCTCGACTCGTGCCTCAAGTACCTGGGCAACTTTGGCGACGAGCAGTTCTCGCTCTTTGACACGCCGCTGCATTACAACATGAAGGAGGCGGGCGACGCGGCCGAGTCTTACGACCTGCGCAAGATCTTCGACGCCACCATCGTTCAGAAGCGACCCATCGATGCAGTCACGCTTGTCGAGAATCACGACACGCAGAAGGGACAGGCGCTCGAGTCCACCGTCTCGGCCCAATTCAAGCCGCTCGCCTACGCGCTCATCCTCATGCGCGTTTCCGGCTACCCTTGCGTCTTCCTGGGTGACCTTGACGGCTGCAACACGACCGGCATCGACAATGGCGAAGGCAAGGCCGAGCCCATGGCTGACCTGGACAAGTTCCTCAAGGCTCGCAAGTACTATGCCTATGGCGAGCAGCGCGACGTGTGGGACCATCCCAACTGCATCGCCTGGGTCCGCACGGGCACAAAGGACCCAGACTCCTCGGCGGACGACGACGCGGGCTACGATGCCTCGGCCACCATCATCTGCAATGGCACCGAAGAGGGTTCCAAGTGGGTCGAAGTCGGAAAGCGCTACGTGGGCAAGAACTTTGTCGATGTCATCGGCTGGTTCCAGGGTCAGCAGAAGGTCAACGACGATGGTTGGGTCGAGGTCAAGTGCCACCCGCGCTCCGTCTCCGTCTGGGTTCCTGAAGACTCGAAACACCGTCAGTTCTTCTGATGCACTATAGAGAGACGATGGCATGCAATTTAAAAAAAAAGGACCACAGGCTCTTGGTTGTCACAGACATCTTGGCGATTCCATCTGTGAGACTGCTGCTGAATGAAAGGGAAGGTGGTGGGTCTGCGGAAGGGGGAAGACTGTAGCTACTGGTAAAGCTTCATGTATACGCTCGAGGATCCCAGCATGCGGACTCTGTCGATTGGCTTCACCGTTTCAGACAAGACGCGCGTCCTGTACTGCACAAAGGGCCGGCTGTGCGCGCCACGGAATGCACCGAGGTACTGATAGATGTTCGAGCCCGGACCGCCGATCTCCTGCCAGACTCCGAGGATGATGTGGTGTCGGTCTGCATTGTAGCCATGAATGCTATTGAACAGCCCGTTCCGGACGTTGAGTTGAGCCAGGAGGAAGTGGCGATCTCCCACCTGCATCCGCCACATGCCAAATCCTTTATCGCGACGAGCTACGCTGTCCATGAAAGTCGCAAACTCCTGCGGATCGGACCCTGGCTGGAACGTCGTGACCGTCTCCGGGGCATCCTGCAGTCGCGTTTCGGATTGCCTGAAGAACTCCGCCTTGACTTCTTGAAGGGACAGCTTACGCTGCGGGAAGCTTAGCTCGTGGTATGGATACTTGGAGATGTGGTTCCAGTCCAATCGGAGCAGATCCATGTCCGTATCCAGACGGCTCCACGCCGTGGCCTCGACACCGTGTTTTGGAGCGTATGGATTGTGGAGATCCTGCTCATGCACCATGCTCTCCCAGCCAAAATCCCCATGGCCTGCAGAGCTTGACGCTCCCTGACCGGAAGAAGAGGCGAACGGCGAAGACAGTTGAGGTGCCTCGCGGATCTCGGACAGCGTTCGCTCGATTTCAGCACCCGGGATCGCGGCCCCAATGGCCATCTGAACCACAACGACCAGCGTTGCGGCGGAAAAGAGTGTGAGAGAGCGGAGCGAGGGCATCTTGACTTTGAGGAAGATCTGGAGTACAGGCCAAAGGACAAGCTCCGGAGGAACGACGGCTCTCTTGCTGACGATTTATACCTTCGACTCTGCGCCTCAAGATCAGGGGCTCTTGTGCGCTGCCAAGGATTTCGTAATCTACCCATGCCGACCGCGATTCTCGTGGTGCACACCAACAGGGGCTTCAACCCACCTATTGCATTCTTGTCCACCATCACTGTGCCACGGGGCTCGAAGAAAGCACTGTGCAGGATGCGTTTCACTTGATTGTTGTCCAGATAATTGAAACCGTCAAGGCATCGTATTTGACATCTACCGAGCCTGCATGAGCGAACCAAATGAAGTACCACATCTGATATGCAGGGGGCTACAGTATACTGTTTCCGAACCCTCACAATAGAGACTCGCTTTTGACGACAATTGGGCCATCGTGTGATTCTTAAACAGCGATGCTGATGGCAGGCTCACGGTGGGTTGAGACAAAGCAGACTCAAATCTATCGCACCACGGTAATCGCAAGGCCATAGCTGCGTGTCACAGACTTTGATGCCAGCGTCATCAGTGGGCCTTGACGAAAAGCACACAGATATACATCTCGTCATTACAAAGAAGCAATTCGTTCGATGGGGCACACGATGGGCTTGATCTCATTGCATCTTAGGGCTCGACTCGGAGCGTCAAGATAAACGCAGTCACGAATCACTTTTCGCAAGGCACCGAGAATGCAATTCTGTATACGAGCCTCCCTAGATGCTGCACACTCCTGTGCATCTATCTGAGCGCAGAATAAGCGACGTTCGGCTTCTGGTGCCACATCCCGAGAAACACGTTCAGATCGCTAGAGCACCTCAAAGTAGCCACGCTGAACTTGCTTCACGTAAGTCTGTTGCACTTGCGTAGCCGTTCACACCTTGAAATGTCTTGCACAAGGTATCATCCTTGGAGCGCGACATGATGCAAAACTTGGAGAAAGGAGATGGGGATTGATGATAACTTCAGAGGCAGATCTTGAGAACGGGCATCTGTCAAGTAATTTACGCCCGCAACGAGTGTTCACTCCGTCTCATCATCGAACAAAAATCAGGCCGATCGATCGTGTCGGCGTGGTGTCAAATTCACCGCTACACGATGAAATCAACACGACAATCTCTGACAACGAGCGGTTTGCCATAAGCATGGTAGAATCGAGAGAAGAACTCGAGACGACTAGGAGAATGAGTGGGCCAACAAGCACACTGGCTGCTTTGGGAGGCGAGGTTTCGGACACGCGATGCCGACGCGGGCATGCCCACGCTTCGTTACTCTCGCCGATGATCCATCTTGAGTTTAAGAGATAGACATCACACCGCTGTTGGGGCAGGCAAAGAAGTTCTGAGTAGGTCCGGTGTGCTGAGCAGTACCAGAGATGAGCGACGTCCTGGCGACGTTGAGGCAGTTGTTCTGGCCCAAAGTGAAAATAAAGCTGTTGTCGTCGAAGGCGAACGACTGAGTCTTGCCGTCCCAGATCAGAACAAAGTCTATAGCAAAAAAGCGTCAGCATGTTTGTGACCGATGCAGTACCGCCGGTGCTTATCACTGCGTCCTGCAGTGTAACCAAAAATGGTCAGACTTACTTTTGCCGTCCGAAGTCATGTAGCCATGGGCGTTGTCAGGCTCGAGCATGCTCTCCCTAATGTCATCCCCACCCCAGTGGAAGCAGGCGTATGCCTGGTTCGGTACGGGGCTTCCAGCGCTACAGTACTTCGCATACTGCGCGGGATCGTTAGCGATGCCTGCAGTTGAGGGTGGGCCAAAAGGCGAGGTGGCCATAGCACCGCTGAGCGAGAGCAGAGCAACGATGGCGAGGGAGGCAGTCTTGGAGAACATGGTTGAGATAAAGGTGGAGAGTGAGGAGTTCTTTTAAAGGTGGAGATTGAGGATATCTTTGACTTCTTTGTGTAGAGAGGAAGGATGCGATGCGGTTATTCTGCGCCAGAGGACGGAACAGCTCGTGGTATTTATGCATCGAGAGCTGTGATACGACCCAGCTCTCTCTCTCCAAGAGAGGGATGAATGGCTCATCACAGCCGAAGAAAGGACCCACAATTTTGTGGGATCGAGCGAAACACTGACCCACCGGACCACGCCACGATATGACGTTCATCACGGCCATGTGGGACCGTGCCCCACAAGTACATGAAGGTACCACCCTCCCGTGGTGCGGCTGCAATGCTTTGAAGTCTGCCCCAAATAAGCCTCGATCTGCTCGATGGCCCCATCTCTCCTCGACCTTGAGCTGCGCCTCCATCTCTTTCGCAGAAATTTTCTTCCTCCGTTGCATTGAGTTGTCCGAAGAATGCCATCAGATGACGAGCATAAGAGCAAGCTGCTAGGGATTGCAGCAGTCAGTGGGCTCCGACGAAGCGAAGCACGAGCCTGTATTGAGCCGGTTTGCCCCACAATCCCACCATCGTGATAGCGGCTTGAGCCATTTGCTTGAGCACGGCCCGGTCGACTTCCCACCCCACATCGCCGTACTACGGCATGATCCCACATATCAATTTCGCTTACTTGCCACTGCGAGCGACCGGGCCGAAGTTTCAAAGACGCTGAAG
>AWNI01000022.1:470615-492740 GCA_000517465.1 Moesziomyces aphidis | reverse complement strand
GACCGGGCCGAAGTTTCAAAGACGCTGAAGACTCCGCGCCTCACAGTCCCTTCCCATCAAAGTTGTCAGCCTCGCTGACTGTCCTTCCACCTTTCTCAACTCTAGGCTGCTCATGTTAAGCACATCTCTGAGCTCGTTATCTCGTAATCAACACATCAAGCTTTCATTGAGTTCAGTATCAAAATTTGTTTCGAGCAGTTGCGTGATGTGAAGTTGAGCGGACAGGACAAATGCTAAAGCGGGGCTGAGGCGAGAGCTCAAGGGTGACCATAGCGCCAGGCATCCCCATAGCGCCAGGCGTCCTCGACATGTGGGTTGAGGTGGGCCATCAGGACATCGATAGCGTTCTCCTGAGGAGCCTCGTACGGATTCGGACCGTCGTATCGAGGACGGCGGAGCCTGACTTGCTGGCGAGGCTGCGCTGGTTGCGGTACGAGTCGGTGTTCCAAGCGAGGGGGCAGGAATTGTCGATGATCATTGTGGAGTGCTTGTGCCCCGCCTGCTTGTGACTGAATCGGCTCCATGTGCCTCAGAATGGCAGATTGGGGCATCTCTATATCGTGCACGAGCTCTGGACTCGACGGCAAGAAAGACTCGGGCTCCTCGCCGGGCCCCACGATGTTTCCCGAGGCCCTCTGTGCGTCGTCGGAAGACAGGTGCATTCTCTGCCTCGAAACGAGTTCCTCTTCTTTCTCTCTCTTCAAGTCGCTGACCTCGTCCTTCAAGCTCGGAGGAAGAGGCGGTCGAGGCGGTCGATCTGTGCTGGCTTCTGCTCGCTCTCGGCCGCCCCGGCGTGACGACTCCGCACTTGCAGCCCTGTTGCTTCTGTCCATGGCGGAGCGAGACAGATGGCCTGGTGGAAAGAGGTCAAGAGGATGTCCGATGGGTCGCGGTCGATCCATCATGAGCCTCAGTGGACGATACTTCTCCGCCTGGGTCCGCTGAGGACGGGCGAGCTGAGGGGTGTAGGCCAAATCGATGCTCGAAAGCTCTTGAAGGCTCGTGGGAATCTTAAAGATTGTTTCGAAGCGCACCTCTGGCATGACTTGCACCGGCCGAACGACGGCCCGAGGTACGAGGCGATTGCGAGTAGGAGACAAGGCGTACATGACACGGTCAAGGACAGGTGGAGTTTCACCGTTTGAAATGTACGTCTCCAACTGCATCTGGCCGCCAGCCAGATCGAAGTTTTTGAATATGGGCGCCTGGAACCACGGCGTGTGCTGACGATCTCTGTCGATCCGCGCCGTCATCAAGCCGTACCACATGAGAGCATCCTGCTTCTCGATCGGAGCAAATTGAGCCATGTACTCGCGGCTTTGTTCGAGGAGGTCGACCATTTCGTCCGTTGAATAGGAAGAGTAGCGGCTGCTATCGCTTTCGTGCGGTAACAAGGCCACCTGGCGCTCGATGGTAGAGGGTATGTACCCTAGCCGCTCTATATTGCCCAGAGATTTGGAAGCGAAGACTCTGGGGAGGTCGTTGATCCACTCCCAGCCCCGTCTGTACGCATGCTCCCTTTCCCAAATGACCCGATACGGAGGCGGTCTCCTTGTGGAAGAGGAAGCATCCTGGGGGCGTCCACGAAGCACAAGTTTGGGCTCGAGCTGATACTTTGCATCGGTGTCGCGCCATACGCGAATAACATGCATGTAGACGATGATGTCCGGATTGTACGCGCCCATAGGATTATGAGGCATCTCGTCGGCCACCTTGATGAAGACTGTAGGTACGTGTGAGTCGCCAACAGAGTACTCTAGATAGCGCGGATTTTTAGAGAGATCGGAAGGGAGGCTGGTCGGTGCGGCACTTTTTATCTGATTATCGCCGCCGGAGCGAATCGAGCGCCAGCTATGAGAGTAGTAATTGGTCTTGTCGATTTGAGCCGAGGCGAGCTGGGCGATATGGTCGTAGTAGGACTCTGTCATCGGCCGTCCAGACATTGGATCGGTGAACGCGAACCTTTTGGGGAACGAGTACGAGTCTGTTTGCTCTTGAGCGTCAGGAGCGGATGAGCTCGAGTCGCCGCGGTGATGATGGCTACGGTCGGAGCCACCAACGCACGACACCGTCCCTATAAGGAGGGTGACGAAACGCAACCATAAAAGAAAGCAGACGAAGAGTTGGGATGTCATCTTTACGGGATGAGTGAAAGAAGAGGAAGCGGCGCAAGATTATCACCACTTTAAAGCATTAATGCGATGACGACACAATCGAAGGGAGCAAGCAAGGTGGTGGGAACCAGATGGACCGAGCCATCGCTTAGCTGGCTGGAGCGCAATTAGCTCCAGTTGAGCAGTCCCGCAGAATGTCACATGAGTTGAGCCACTGAGGTTGGTCCGGTCATATCTTGCCGGTAATGAGCCGACCAAGCGCAGCAGCAAAGCATCATGCGGACCCAATCGAGACCGACGCTATGCTAGGCAGCGCGGCATCATAGTCTGCGTCTGCCGGGTCGTCGCCGTTTCCTCACTTCATGAAAGGCGGGGACCGTACAGAAGAATCGAGGATCGAGCCAAGCGAGGTGCCATTTGGCTTCTTCGGTTCTCGTTTGCTTCTCATACATCGGTGCGTTTGTGGCGCTGCATCTTGGTCGCTTGGCATCTTCATACCAGCCACTGTCGACAGCGTCGGCGATGTCGACACTCTTTCCTGGCACGACTTCCCGTTAATTGGGCGCCATTTTTATTCGGCTTTTTGCCCTCGTTGTTTTTTGAGGAATGTTTTTGGACCGGCAGCCGGCAGTCGGAAGACGGAAAGTCAACTATTTAAAAATGCGCAGCGCACAGGTCCACTCGGTGGAGGTGCGGATCACTTCTTCTCATCACCACCATCAACTGCACTTCATCACGAAACGAGCGGCGAACATTTGCGAGACCCGCCTCCTTGGTTCGAGATGTCGCTTATCCCTGAAGCCGATGTGCAGGCGGCTGTGACAACGCTGCGTCCGGCTGCGCATCGGGATCGCTTCATCCATCTCCAGACCGCGGCACGAACCGCAGGCGCGTCGGATTCCACGCAGCGCCTCAACGCGATCATCGAGCTGCTCCAGCACTATCGGAATGCTGCGGGACTCGGTGCGTTGCTCTCACATGACTGGGACCTTTATCTCGCACTCGAAAGCCGCCTTGCAGCCGCGTCAGCTCCTCTCAATCCCGAAGCGCTCCATGCCCTGTTCGAGCTCCACAAGAACGCCACATTGCAGTATCAGAGCCGGCATCTCATCGTGCGGTACATCAGCCTCGTACTCGCTTACTTCTCTCGCATCAACGGCGTCGAAGTCGTGGTAACTCCAACTTCGGATTATGAACCGTCGTCATCGGCTGCCAAGGTATCCGACCCGGCTCTCAAGTGGACCAGCCTCGAGTCTTGTCCCACATTCGACACTTTGAGCGGTGCCTACATCGTGCAGTCGCTGCCTCCACTGTCTACCGAGGCCAGCGATGCAAGCGCGTGGGAAGCGGTCTGTGGACTCGACGCAGTACGTTCGCGCCTGCGAGAAGTGTACGCCAGATGCGCCTACCAACTGCAAGAGTCTCAATCGGTATGGAGGCCGTATCTCGCGTTTGAGGAGGCGCTGCTCAACTCGCCCCACATCGCGCGCGACCAGCAGGTGGAGGCGGTACGACAGGTGTACCTGGCCCGGCTCAAGGTGCCTCACGCTGCGATCGATAACACCTTCCAGGCATTCTCGCAATTCGTCACGCAGCACCTGCCGCCACACCAGTACGAGTCCGAGATGTCAGCCGCAAACACACTCGTCGCCGAGTCGAGGAGCATGTTGCGCCAGCGCGAGCAGTACGAAGATGCGCTGGCGCCGCTGCTGGCCAGCGGATCGGTGCACGTGCCCGGATCCAGGCAGGACGTGGACAGCTTTGCGACGTACTGCAAGCCGTACCTCCGCTGGCAGACTGGTCGGGCGAAGCGTGCGGCGCGGTCGAAAGACCGGACGGCTCACACGGAGCTGGACCTGGCGTGTGCGCTGTACGAGCGCGTGATCGCCGTGTTTGGCATGCATCCGCCCACGACGCATCGCGAAGAGCTGGTCTACTACGCCGGCGACCTGGACGGTGCCGCGCAGTCGTCGAAACAATGGAAGCGTCTTAGCAATGCCGAGCGCGCAGCACGCACGCAGCAGGAGGAGCAGCTGCTGAGCGAGCGTCTGTCGCTCGCCACCGACCTGTGGCTCGACTACATCGCGCTGCTTACCTCGGGCACGCATCCGGACGCGTCGTTGGTGATGGACGTGTGCACGCGCGCGGTGCACTGCCTGCCGACAGCGGTGAGTCTGCATGCGGCACTTATGCGCAGCTCGGCGCGCTTCCGACGCTCGCGTGCGCAGGTGGAGCAGCTGTTCGAACGAGTCGCCACGCCGGGTGCGCTCTCGCTGACTGCGGCCGAGCTCACGGACCTGACCCTCGCGCGCGTCGACTGCGAGCGCGAGCTAGCCACGTACGATCTCGTGGTCAAGGCGGGCGCGGATCTCGACATGGATCCAGCGCGCGACATGGACAAGTTCACCGAGATCTACGCGCTGCTCAGCTATGCGCTCGGCAAGGTCGCCGAGGCCGGCGACGGGTACGATGCGAGTCTGCGCCTGGAGCGCGTCACGGTCAACTGGGTGGAGCGCGCGGTGCATGCCATGGGCGGGCCTGCGTCCGAGGGCGGCGCCGGGTTCAACGAGCTGGCGGAGCAGGTGTGGCAGACGGCCGTGACGCAGCAGCCAGAGAACCTGCTCGTGTACCGCGAGGCGGCGGCGTACTGGCTGCGCCGCTTCGATGCGCGCAAGGCGCGCGGCTGGCTCAAGGCGGGCGTGTCGAAGGTGGAGCGCAGGCACGCACAGGGTGCCGGCGAGGATGCGGCCGAGTACCAGGCGCTGCTGAACGACTGGCTCCAGCTCGAACACCAGTACGGATCGATCGAGGAGATCGAGCAAGCCGAGACCAAGGCTCGCGCCGAGAGGCAGCGCGCCCTCGAGGCCTGGTACGCGTCGTACGCCCAGTACGGCTATGCTCAAGGTGCAGGGGCGGAGAACGGAGCTGCGACCAACGGTACGGACGGCACGGCGATGCAGGTCGAAGCACCGCACCAGCCGAGCAACACGAGTGCAGGCAAGCGGAAAGCGGACGACGATGTGGTTCTTGAAGACACTCCGATTGCCGATGCGCCCATGGCGACACGTGCGGACGACACGGTCGCAGCAGCAGGAGAGGGTGCAGCGGAGCAGAAGAAGACACGCACGGGCGAAGAGTCGGCGCCGGCGCGCGACCGGGAGCACTGTTCGGTGCTCGTCGCTGGGCTGGAACCGTCGACCGATGCACAGGCGGTGCGGTCGCTGCTGCGCGGCTGCGGGCGCATCGTGGAGCTATCCGGCCCGAACGTGCTCACGCGCCACGACGGAACGTCGGAAGCGGCTGCGCTGGTCGAGTTCGCCGACGCCTCGGGAGCCGCATCGGCGCTCACGCGCCATGGCAAGCCGCTCGGCGCCACGCACGTGTCGGTGCACATCGGGTGGAAATGCACGCTGTTCGTGACGAACTTTGCGGAGGAGTGGACGGACGCGGATGTGCGTTCGGCATTCGGCGCACACGGGCTCGTCTTCAACGTGCGCTGGCCGAGCAAGCGCTTCGTGACTACGCGGCGCTTCTGCTACGTGCAGTACACGACGCCCTCGTCGGCGTCTGCGGCGGTTGCAGCGCTGGATGGGGGCGAGGTGGCGGAAGGACGGCGGCTGAGTGTGGCGCACTCTGATCCGAGCCGGCGCAAGGCGCGGACGGATGCGCAGGAGACCGGGAACGAGCTGTTTGTGTCGGGCTTTGCGCGCAACATCACCGACGACGACATGCGCACGTACTTTGAGGCGTACGGCAAGGTGACTGGCGTCCGTCTGCTTCGCACGCCCGAGGGAGCGCTGAGGGGGATTGGATTCGTCGATTTCGAGAATGCGCTCGAGGCGCAGCGCGCCATGCGCGAGCTCAACTCGACAAAGTGGAGGGGCAAGACGATCGCGGTCACGATGGCCGAGCACCGCGGTGCACATGGGGCCAAGCCGCACAGGAGGGAGGATGTGGCCGAGCGCCGCACGCGCAGTGTGCGTGTGCAGGGGTTGCCAGAGGATGCACAGGAGGCGTTGATCCAGCAGGCACTCGAGCAGGCTGTGGGTCTCGGCAGTGTGGCGCAGGTGCTGTGGACACCGGGAGAGGGAAGGAGTGCGGTGGTGGCGTTTGGAAGCCAGGCGGATGCGGGCAAGGCGGTGCTGCTGGCACAGACGGGCGAGCTGCGGTATGCGGATCAGCCGCTGGATGTAGTGGCGATGGACGAGCAAGCGCCCAAGCAGGAGCCACATGCATTGGCGTTTGTACCGCGCGCTTCGCGCGGACGAGGTCGTGGACGCGCGCGTGCCTTTGCCACCCCTGTCACACACGCAGCGGTGACAGCAACCCCGCAGGGCCAAGACGATATGCAGGTGGAGCCGGCTGCGCAGCCTTCGGGCCAAGACCGATTCCGAGCGATGCTCAACTCGTCTCACCAGTAGCGCACCTTTTCAATCGAAAATCTCCTCATGACCTCCGATCAATCCCGGCGTGAAATGTTTGCATTGCGCGAGTGCTTTGTCTAGACGGCCACAGCGATGCCTCCCTTGCGCGAGTCGCTTGCGGCAAACACCTTTCTATGTCTACCGCGCCTGGTCGCCGCTACCGCCTGGACCTCTGCGACGCCGAGATCGATATCCAGCCAGGCCACCTCGTGGCCCCTCCCAAGCAGTCCAGCGAGGCTCTTGTTGCTGTACCCCGTCTCGACACTCAGCTGCGTCGGCAGGAGTTGGTGGTGCAACCTGGGCGCCTCGATGGCCTGGGACAAGTCCATGCCCCACAGCACATAGTTGAACAGGGTCTGGAGGACCGCGCTGAAGATCCTGCTGCCTCCGGATCCTCCCAGCACCAGTTCCACCTCACCATCCTCGCTTTCGACGATCGTCGGGCAGGTCGAGGATAGCGGTCTCTTCCGCGGTTCGGGATAGTTGAACGGCGAGGGTGCAAGACCGAACGCGTTGGGTACGCCCGGGGTGGATGTGTCGTCCATTTCGTCGTTGAGGATCACGCCTGTTTCGCGATCCATGACACGGGAGCCAAAGATGAGGTTGACAGTCGACGTGACTGCGACCGCCATGCCGTGCGCATCGAGGATGGACAGATGCATGGTACCGTGATCGGCAACAATGTCGAACTTCGGGTGGTAGTAGTCGAGCGCATGTGTACGGTCGTCGGTAATATTAGGCACGATGCGTTGCGCTTCTTCCATGGTCGGGATTTCGGCCATCCGCTCGCGGTCCTGGTCCGAGACGAAATCAGGGTCCGCAAGCTCGGTGCGCTGACCGAAACCGAACTTGAGCGTCTCGACAAACCGGTGCAGGTTGACACTCGTCGGCCCCGCCGTGGCGAATTCGGGGATGAGCGAGAGCATGTTGAGGATCGACAGCACCACCGGACCCGAGGTGGGCGCATGTGTCGTGTAGATCCTCTTGCCCAGCCAGGATCCACGCAGCGCCGGCTGGACTATGACCTTGTATGCCGCCATGTCGTCGAGTGTGAGGATGCCGCCGTTTTGCAGTGTGGTGTTGACGAGGCGCTTCGCGATGGGGCCCGTGTAAAAGGCGTCAGGTCCGTGGTCGGCGATGGTCTGGAGCGTGCGGGCGTATGCGTGTCGGTGAATCGAGTCACCCTCCTTGAGCAGCTCGCCAGTCTCGGGGTTGACGAACACCTCGCGCCACACGGGGTCGTCGAGCATGAAGCCGCCGAAATACGCCAGCCGGCGCGCGAGCTCCTTGGACACCTTGGCCGAGCGCGCGAGCTCGATCGACGGCTGCACGAGCCGCTTCCACGGCAGCCTACCCCACCTGCGATGCGCCTCCTCCAGCCCTCGTAGTTCGCCGGGCACGCCGACGGCCAGACCGCCGAACTGCGCGCGCGGCACACGCCCGACGTACATGGTCTTGTTGGCCGCCGCGGGCGCGGTCTCCCTAAAATCGATCGTCACATGCTCCGCGCAGTCCGCACCGGCATCTCGACCATAGCACTTTGTCGGATCGCGTACGATCATGAATCCTCCGCCGCCGATGCCCGAGCTGAACATGTTGAGCACGCCGACGCAGAGCGTCGATGCAACTGCCGCGTCAACAGCGGTGCCGTGCTCGAGCAACACATCCAGGCCGATCTGGCTGCACAGCTGATTCTCGGTAGCCACGCCTGCCTTGCGCCCCGTCGCGAGCACAGCTGGATGGCGACGTCCGCGGGGGTCCGTGCCTGGTGGGTGGCCCGTGTCGCCGTCGCCGTCCGAGGCATCGTCGAACTCGCCGAGCAGCGTCTTGAGCACGACGGACATGGCTACGGCAAACGCAAAGATGGCGAGCAGCACGAGGATCGGGTTGCGAGCCAGTCTGGGTTTTGCCGACTGCGCGGGGGCCGGGTGCGGGAGGAGCGGAGAGCGTTCGGTGGGCGCCGAGACGTGGCCGTCGGTGGAGACGACTTCTTCCTGGATCGGGTCGATAGCGTCGGATGTGGAGGCGGACGAGCGCAGGCTCGATGGCCGCGGAGAGGCTCGTGATGCCATGGTGCGGGATCAAATGCGTATGGACGGATGGCGTTGTCAGCGTCTCAGGTCTAGAGAGGGTGATGGGGGTTAGAGAAGTAGATGGTGGAGCAAAGCTTGGGAGGCTTGCGTGTTGGCTATATGCGGCCTCGGCTGGTTACATTGCCGCGCGGCATGTTCTGATCCGCGGCGATCTGCGCTCCGAGATATTTCCGGTGAATTTTCGATTTGTTACAGTCTCGTATCACACATACCGCATGCAAAAAATTCGGAAGGTGCCGGCGTGTGATGAGAAGAATCGGCAGCGCCTCTTGGCGATGTCGGTCTGCCGCCGATCGTCTCCACTCGGGCCACTTGCGCTCGCTTTTGCTGCTCCACTTTGCCGTCTCAACATCACACACTCTTTCCGCCGCATCACAATGTTCACTGCTGCACGAGCTGCTTCTCGCTCCGGTGTGCGCTTTGCGTCCACGCAGGCTGCCGTGTCGGAAGCCGCCGCGACCGCACGCGGAGCCGCCAAGGAAGGCCTGGGCGAGGCCAAGGGCGCCCTCAAGGAAACCGAGGGTGCCGTCAAGTCGACCGCGCAATCCGCCAAGGCTGCCCTGCCCTCTGCACCCTCTGCACCCTCTGCACCCATTGTGGTTGGATCGCCCACCATCCGTCGCCCCGTCGGCTCGGTGCGTGGTGGCGTGCTCGGCTTCCTGTTTGGATTTGGCATCGCTTCAGCTTACGGCTATGCCTATTTGCTGAAAGAGTACAATGCCGCCAGCAACCTCATGCTCGCCTCGGTCGAGGAGCTGCAGTCGAGCACCGAGAAGATCACCACCCACCTGCAGAGGCTCAACAAGCTCGAGGCCGATCTCAAGTCGCTCGGTTCCCAGGCCGCCTCCAGGGCCGAATTCGAAAAGAACCGCGCCGAGATCAAGAGGATCGTCGATGGCATCCACGACGAAGTGCTCGACGTCAAGAAACAAGTCATCGGTATGCATGCTTCCCTCCCACCCTTCTTGATTCAATCACATTGTACTGACCCCTTTGACTCCCGAACGACTTACAGACCTTCCCCGCCCCACCAAGTACATGCAGTAGATCATGCTCCAGCCTCTCGCATCTTGCAAGTTGGTCGCAATCTCAACGTGAAATATTCTAGAGCCTTCGATTGGGTTGATGTTGCCGGTTCTAGAAGACCACTACGCCCACCATGGATCCGTCCTTGGCGACCTCGATCACCATACCGTCTCGGCCGACGAGTCGGGTGCTTAGGTCGATGAGCAGCTCGCCTGTTGCACCCTCGCGCTCGGGACTGCCATCCAGTGCAGACGACTTGGCGTGCAGCGCCGGCACGGATCGACGCTGGTTCGCACCGCTGCCGCGCAGCTCGGCCGACGTGCCTCGATCCAGCTCCATCCCACGGTCGTCTTGGCCCTTGCTGAGCGTGCTGTCAAAGTGATCTTCAAACGAGAAAGCTGCCTCCGACTTGGTGTTGGCGGTCTTTTTGGCGACGTCGCGAACAACGCGCCAGGGACACCGATTGTAGCGCTGAAATAGTGCGTCGCCGGGCACGTTGGTGTGGCACACCACCTTTTCCAGCCGCGCCTGTCCCAACGCGGCCGCACCGTACACCTCGGCGCCGCTCGGCATGCGCATCGTCTGCTTGGAAAACAGAAGGTCGATGCCAAGGTCAAAGTAGTTGTAGAAAAACGCCGAGTCTGTTGACAGGGTGAGCACAAGGCGAACGCAAGGTCAGCTAGCACGTCCAAAGTAGCCTCGTGCTCACAACTTTGACGTGTGGACGACTTACCGTCGAGTTCGTGGGACGCTGCAAGTGATTCGTCCGTGGCCGTACTGTTCTCGGATCCTTCACGAGCTCCCGCCGCCGCTCCTCTTGTCTGGCCGTCGGCACCTGCATGCGTACTTCCGCCATGGATCCTCATTCTGTCGTCCTCCTTGTAGAATATGCGCTGGGGTTGGCCTAGATCGCACAGCGCATCTTGAGGCGTCGTGACTCCCAGCATCAGCTCTACCACGTTGCCCACCGGCGCTTCGGTGGCTGCTGCGCCTGTGCCACCACCTCCAGGCAGTGGGGATGCCGTCCGGGACGCACCGGTCTTGGCAAAGTGCAAGGCGACGCTTTTGCCGGGCGTGACGTCGGCCTGCAGGAGCACGGGGGCGCCCACGTAGATCGCCTCGACATCGAGGGCTGCGCGATCGCGCTCGTTGTTGAGCTGCGCATAGTCGCCGAGTGCTGCGGTGGGTGAGAGTGTGCCTGGCTTGTGCAAGCGACCCGGTGCACCGGCATCGCTCGAGCCCTGATCGGGAGAGGGCGCCACGAGTACATCTAGAGGATTGTCAGGGTCGCTGCCCGAGAAGACGTGAATTGACGATACAGGCTGCAACTTGTCCACCTCGGCTGCCTTTGGCGCGTCGGACTTGAGTGTAAAGCAGAATGCAAGGCCGGGGTAGGTGAGGAGGAATTCGGTGCGGCTCTGGAGGTGTTGTGCGTCCTTGCGACCGTGTGCGAGGGCGACAAGGCTTTCTGATGCAACATGGGATGATTCGGAGCGTCCCGGATAGGTAGGACCAAGAATCTGGTGGAGGGTGGATCGATTGAGCACCACGTGCTGTGACCTGGCGGAGCCGCTCGCGTAGATGAGCTTGCCGTTGTAGAAGAGGTTGACGGGGCGATGGCTTGGCTCTCCGCTTGGCGACGCAGGTGCTGGAGCGGAGGGAGAGCCATTTCGTGAACCTGTTGATGCGGTGGCGTCGAGGTTCTCGAGTGTGATGAGGATGAGGCGCTGGGTGGTGGCATGAAAGATGAGGTGTAAGCTGGGCTGGATGGTGACGACGATGGGGGAGAGACGCGGCGCGGTCTCATCGTAGACGATGTTGATGTGTGGGAAGAGCGACTGCTGTGAGCGCAGATAGTTGAGCACATGCCATAGCGAGTGGCCTAGCTTGAATGGACCCAGACCGAGCGAGGGACGCAGCACCAGATCCAGCCGAGGAGCGCTGAAAGACGACGAGCGATGACGCGCATCCGTAGCCGTGGCGCCCGAGGACGGCAACGAGCCGAAGATGGGGCTCGACATCGGGAAGTGACGGAGTGATTGGTCGAACAAAGGTGCGAGATGGATGACGGTCGATGCGGATGAGGAGGTCGAGCAGTGGGCATGTGGTGGGCGGCAGGCATGGCCAGAGCGCAGGCGGTGCTGCACCCTCTATCTCGCCAGTCAGGGTCCAATCGGCGGCGCCCTGCAGCACGCGGCTTGGGAGCGGCCAGCGCTCGAGTGTGCATGTGGAGGCGTAGCCGCTCTCACGCGTCGGGCCAGCCGCGCCTCTGCTGCTGCTGGTGTTTGGCTCGGGCGCGAGCAGAGAATTTTGGGATCGGCAGGACTCCATCGCAGTGTGTTACTTGCGTCTGTCCACCACAAAGCTTTTGCTTCCAACAGACTCGAGCCAACTTGGCTCCTTCTTTTACCTGGGAAAGCCCCGATGCATTCGCCATGAAAGTCAAGGTCAAGTCGTGGAATGCGGTGGCCTACTGGCGTAAGTCGGCTTCTCCGAGTCTGTAGCAATAGCAGCGATGTGACTTTACTGACAGCCGCATCTTGTTGTGTCTATCTCGTCGATGCTGCTCCAGTGTGGGACGTCAAGGATCCAGACGACATCTGTGGTATCTGCCAGAGCAACTTTGATGGCTGCTGTGCAAGCTGCAAAGAGCCCGGCGACAGTTGCCCGCTACGTAAGTCGCACTGCCTCTGGCGCAAGACAGCACAATCCTATTGACGTTGGTCATTCGACCCGTTCCGACTCTGTCTGCCAACAGTGTTCGGCAAGTGCAGTCACGAGTTCCATCTGCACTGCATCATGAAGTGGCTGCAGGACAACGACGGCTGTCCGTCGTGTCGCCGTCCATGGGGTAAGTGGCCGATCATGTTCAAGCGCGGATGGTTGCGCACATTCGCTGACTTGACCTTTCGCACCTTGCTTGCTATGCATCGACCGCAACGCAACAACAGAGGAAGTCGAAGGCACCACCATCGGAACAGCCGCCAACCATGCAGCCACAGCAGCCGCGTCGTGATCGACTTCTCGACCGCTTGCTTGCACGGCTCCCGTCCTCTTCTCACATATACCCACCGCCGCTCCTTGTCTCCCCGACGAAGTACTTTCGACTGTAACATCAACCGTCATCGATCTATCTGTCTCGGCTTGCGCTATCGAAGCAAGTTGGTGCTGAGCATCAGAACTGCCTGTTGAGACGATCTTGTGTTGGACTTCTCTGCGGACCTGTTGACGGAAGCGCGACAGATGAATGTGTTAGATTTCAATATGTACACAGTGGTGAAAGAAAATCGTGGTGCCGAGAGCTCTGTCTGCGTCTCCCGAGTCTGGGCCTGTCGACGAGCTGGAGCTTGTCTCGCCGCGAAGGTTCCACGTTGGCTTCACACGCCTTAGCGAGAGGCGGAAACGTGATCCTGCAGAGTGAGCGAGAGCGGGCAAGCGAGGGAGTTGCGCCGTGAGTCAGCTGGGCCCCAGCGTGCGTGGTGGGGAGTGCCAAGGCGGCAGGATTTGCAGCGGCTTGATGACGTCGGTGACAGTCACCCCGCACACGTCGACGGGCGCGGGCCTTGGCTCGCTTAGCTTCTTTTCCCGACGAACGTGCAGCCCCGGACGAAGGAAAGCTTGCCTCCACCTCTCTGGGCTGGCTGGCAATTTTTGGTGGCACCGCCCCGCCAGTCCGGATGGACCGCAGACATCCCAGTCTTCCGGCGAGCAGCGGCGGCCAAGTGTGATTGGGAGTTTGTCACGTCGGCTCATCCGTAGCAGAGCGGACTTTCTCACAGTGCGCTGGCGAAGTGTGGTGCCGACGTTGAGTGACGACGAGGCGGATGGCATCGGTGCTGCCGAGCTGACTGGAGGTGCTTGGATGGATGGATGCACGCATGGACGCATGGGCCCCTGCTAGGGTCCATGAGCAGCTCGCGAGCCACGCAGAAAGAGCGGCGGCGACCCTGGTCGGTGACGGAATTAGAAGCTCCTCGGGCGATGACGATGATGATTCCCACACCGCACACTGCACTCCGCTCCCATTGTCCAAAGTCACTTCTGACAAGTGGCCTGAGAGTGGCCTGAGAGTGGCCTGAGAGTCACATTCCGCAGCCTCTCCTTCCCGCCCCTCTCAGCCTGCTCTTGCTCGCTTGCCCGCACTCCTCACGTCGCAAGCTCTTTGCACAATCCACTGCTGAGCCATGGCCTCATCCTTTCCGTGCCACCACCATCTTCCTTCTCTCCACTAACATCCACCGCAACTCTTGCCCTTGACAAACATTCGCCATGGTCAAGCCTAGCTTCATCTCTGCCGGCTTGCTGGCGCTGTGCATTGCACTCGCCACCGCCCCCCAGCCTGCCCAAGCCGACTGGCTCCAGGACTTCACCAAGGGCGGCAGCAAGGCCTTTGACTCGGCCTTTGCCACCTGGTCCGAGTAAGTTACCTTTCTTTCACAGCATAGCTTCGAATCCAGACCGAGCTGACCCGCGCTTCTTTCTCACGTCTCGACAGATCCGACCTGCGCACCTACCTGCTCGACCGCGGCATCATCGCCCCCTACACCACCGGCGAGAAGCTGCGCCAGCTCGCCGTCCAGGACTACGACAAGCTCGTCTCCTCCGCATCCTCCGGCTCGGGCGCCGTCAAGACGGCCGCGTCGCAGCAGCTCAACTCGGCCTCGAGCGCTGCGGCTTCGGTGCAATCCGCAGTAAGCTCCCACGCCGCCCAAGCTGCCCAGTCGGCGTCGAGCATGGCACTTACCGATCTCTACTATCCCCTCTCACGTTCCGCCGCTTCGCTCGGCTCCCAGGCTGCCGCCTACGCCTCGTCCGCCTCGGCTTCCGCCACGAGCCTCGGCAAGGATGCGCAGGCTTCCGCCTCGAGCGTGAGCAAGAACGCTCCCGGCGCCTCGGACGTCAGCAAGTCGGCCAAGAGCGCCGCCACCGCCGCCAGCAAGTCGGGCAACTCGGTGCTCAGCGCCGCCTCCAAGAGCGGCAGCTCCGCCTACGCCCAGGCGTCGCAGACCGTCGCCAAGGCGATCGACGACAGCACCGACTACGTCTACTCCACCTGGAACGACAACGACCTGCGCTCCTACCTCGAGTCCAAGGGCGTCATCAAGACCAAGACGCAGGCGACGCGCGACGAGCTGCTCGCCTCGATGCGCGACACGTACCGCTCCACGGTCAACGCGCCGTACGAGGCGCTCTCGGACAGCTACCTGCACAACTGGCTCGTCGACCACGGCATCATCCGCTCGCCCGCCCAGAAGACGCGCGACGAGTACCTGGCGCTCGCCAAGGACTACTACACGACGGGCACCGAGCATGTGTACGACACGTGGAGCGACAGCGAGCTGCGCGCGTGGCTGGTGAAGAACGGCTACATCAAGTCGAGCTTCCAGGCGAAGCGCGACGACTACCTCGACCTCGTGCGCAAGCACTACACCTCGGCGCACGACGAGGTGTGGAGCAGCTGGAGCGACAGCGACCTGCGCTCGTGGCTCATCTCCAACGGCTGGCTCAAGTCGGACGCGCAGGCCAAGCGCGACGAGCTGCTCGCGCTCGCACAGAAGCACGGCAACGACGTGGCGACCTCGGCGCGCGAGTACGTCGACTGGAGCGATGCCCGGCTGCGCGAGTACCTGCGCAGCAGCGGCATGCCGCTCGAGGCGATCCCCAAGAAGCGCGACCAGCTGCTGCGCGAGATGCGCGCGCGCTACACGGGCCACCGCGGCATCTTTAGCTACATCAAGGACGGCGTCCGCCAGGCCTACTTTGGCGTCCAGGACATCCTCGGCAAGGGCGAGCAGGCCGCCGCGCACGCCAGCGTCAGCGCCTCGGGTGCCGCCAGCCAGGCGAGCGCCTCGGCTGCCAAGGCCACCGCGCGCGCCAAGGATGAGTTTTAACGCGGCCGTCACCTCGTCCCTCACCCTCGATCATCCATGAATGCGCGAATCGTCATGTAAATGCGTCTGCAATACCAAGTGTGCCTTTTTTGTTCGGCGTCGGCGTTCCACATGGGAAGAAGCTGAAGTCTGTGTGTGAGCTTTGGAGGTCTCGCTGTTTCCTGGACCAGCCTCTCTGTCAAGGCTCCAGGGCTGTGTATGAAAGCACACGGCTCATCTTTTTGCGGTGTGGCACGACTGCGCGCCTTTGTTGGAGCCATGCCTGACAGGTGCAGCTTCTTGTGGAGCGTCTAACTTCGGGAATCGGGAGAGGGGGGCGGTTGTTTTGGGCAAACGCGCACAGACGGGCAGGCATCAATCCTCGTTTTCCCACCACCTCTTCTTGACCTCGGATTGGTAACGATGGGTCCTAAACCGCGGCAGACGATTCCACGCCCTGTTGCTGCATCATCTTCCGCAGCTGTGCCTGCTGTTGGTGTTGGTGGTGGGACTGTTCGGGTTCGACGATGGGTATACAAACGGGCGTCGTTGGTGTTGTTGTTGCTGCTGCAGGGGGGATGTTTGGTGCTTGGATTTGTGCTGCTTACCGAGCCGTGTCTGAATGCGCAGTATAAAAACTCGCTTTGGGATAAGCGCAACTACCTCTCACTTTTGGCGAGGGATGATGTTGGCAAGGAGAGGTTTTTGGCAGCGGGGGTCAAGAGTTTATTCGGGACACTGGTGATTCAGGCCTGGTTTACCGCTAGACTCAACGCATATACACAAGGTGCGACTCACCATCACCAGCAACTGGTGGAAGGCTTGAAGGGCGACAAGGAGAAAGTCAGAGTCGAGTTCCAAGTGCCAAGTTTCATCCGGCAGTTGGAGGCAGTCTCAGCATCCCTTCTCTTGTCTTTACCTTTGACTGCATTGGCCATATATGCCCTACTGCTCGTTGGTGGGGCATCGTTAACGTCTCATTGGAAAGAATCGGCAACACTAGCAACCCATCTAGCCCTACTCCTCCTCCCACCCATCCACATCGCCGCTCCAAATCCAGGCTTTGTACAAAAACTCCTCGCGGCAAACCCGTCTCCTTCGTTCCTATGGCCCCTCTTCTACCCGCCCCTCTTCAGCATCGCGACAACCCTACTAGCAACGGCAACCCTCGCGCTCGACTCCGATAGCCCCTGGCAAACCTACCCGTTCCCACTCATCGTCGCAGGTATCGCAGGCATCGCTGTGGGAAACGTCTACACCATCGCACTCATCCTCTTCACCTAAACCAACCCCACAAACACGCGCAGATGCAGAATGAACATATCCACGTTCCCGATGAAGAGATACAGCTTCGAACTACTTGTGCGCAGGTGAGCCCGGTGAGACGGGCGGACCGTCGTCGTTGGGCAGATCCAGCAGCACGCGCGGAGTGGCACCCTCGGCACCGGAGCGTGTCGAGCCACGACTAGCCGCACTCGCGCCCGTGGCGCTTCGCCTCGGTGGTCCCAACTCCGCAGGCGCCTCGGCGGGCGGGAGCGCCAACGCATCCAGCTCGTCATTCGTCACCTGCCGCCGCAGCGACCTACTCGCCACCGGCGACCTCCTCTCCGCACCCCTCTCTCCCGCATCGTCGCCCGATCGCGTAGGGAAGAGGTGCGGATGCGACGTGGGGCCCGGATTGCCCATGCCCTCGCCCTTGGGCGCGGTGAAATTCGAAAAGAACGCGCCGATGCGGTTCATCCCATCGCGGATACCCAGCCCGCCGTGACGCTTCTCGTCGTCACTACTCGCTTCCTCATCCTCGTCGCTGTCCAGGCGGTACACGCGTGCATCGCGCGTCATCTCGCGCCCCGACGAGCCCGAGTACGTCTTGGATCGCTGCGCAAATGCGTCGGCGCCCGCCTTGTTGATCGGCCCGCGCGCGGCGGCGTGGTGGTCGTGCGTGCGGTCCGCAATATCCAGCCACTGCACCGACGAACTGCGCGAGTGCGCATGCTCCGCATCACGCCCCGCACCCGAGCCGAGCCTCGAGCCGGGCGCCGACGCCTTGAGGATGGGACTGCTACTGATGCTCGCCCCCGGCGACGACCGGTACGAGGCCGCAAGACCCGCACCCGCAGACGAGGAGCGTGGGAAGAACTTGTCGTCGCCCCGGCCCTGACCTTTGCTCTTGCTCTTGCCCTTGCCCAGACCAAGGAAGCTCGACGCAGGACTCATGCGGTGCGCGTCCTTGTCGCGCGTCGATTGCGGCGACGCAGGCTCTGAGATCATCACGCGCGGCGTCGTGTACCCCGCACCTGCCGATGGAGTGGAGCGCGAGCTGTCCGCTGCAGACTCGGACTCGGCCGTCGGACCGCTGCCGCCTTCATCATCGAGGATCTCGGACTCCTCGTCCTCCTCCAGCTCCGGCTGTGAGCTCGTCGACCGGCGCCTGCCGGACAGCCCGATCTGGCCGCAGAGCACCTTCTTGCGCAGGTTGCCGCGTCTCGCAGCACTGCCACGCCTGCTGGAATGAGACGGCCTGGCGCCCGTGCCTGAGCCACCACCAGCGGACCGCTCTGCCTCGCTGTCCTGCGCACTGGTGCTGCCGGGAGGAACAGACGAGTCCTCGGGGCCAATCGGACGACCTCCGCGCCCATCGTCGTGCAGCGTGCTGACCACGGCCGGTGTATGGTGAATGACGGCGTCCGCGTCACGGGCTGGAGAGATCGATGGCTGTCTGCGCGAGGACCGCAGCGGCAGGTCGTCCTGGTGCTCGCGGTGGCCCTGCGCCCACGTCATGGCGCCGTACATAAGGTTGACACGCTCGTCGCGCTCGGCCGCCGTCTCTTCGCTCGGCACCTCTGCCTTGACGTAGTGCTTCTTGTTCTTGGTGGGCCACCAATTGGGCACCTTGTTCTCGAGCAGCCTCGAGATGGCCTCGGAAGCGTTCCAGGATGCGTGATTGTTGTCGCCCAGGAAGCACGCCAGCTCGTCGTGATTGGCACGCACCCAGTCTTGCGCGGGCGTGTCCGAGGCCTCGAGGGCAGAGCGCTCTGCGTCCGTGAGCGGGATGACTTGCACGTCGGGATCGTCCGAGTAGCTCTTCTGGTACTCGAGCACGAGCTTGTGGCCCTCGACCCAGCTGCGGACCTTGGGCCAAGTGTCCTCGTCATCGTCGTCTTTGGCAGCGGCAGAATGGGTGCTTCGTCGCTTGGCGTCATGATGCGAGTGAGCCTGCCCTTCGCGGTCCTTGCGACAAGCCTCGTCCTCGTCCTCGGGCCCAACGCGGCCGCAGATGATGTCTCGGTCCATAGGTGCTTCGCCGAGGTCCTGCTCTTCTTGCGAAGCGCGAATACTTTCCGCCTCTTCAGCGCTCTGCCTCTGGTTGCGTTGTCGTGCCAGCTTCTCCTCCTTCTTGGCCTGCACGCGCTCTCGATACCTGCGCATTTCAATGCAGTTGTCGCCAAGATAGTCGGCAGCTGGACACGCTTCGTCGTCGCTGCCCTCCCAGTCTTCGATGCCGTCAATGTCCTTGCACAGATGCCGTCTTTTGGCACTGTTGTTGTCGTCCTCTTCTTCGTCGGCGATCTTCTCGTTGTACTCGGATCCAAAACCTTCGGCCTTCTCGAGGTCGCGCTCGGTGCGAGTGTTGAGGAGCCCGACAAACGGCGGCTCGGCATCTTGGCTGTCGCTAGAGGAGCCTCCAGCGGCGGTAGCCGAGTTCTCGTCGTTGCTGCTCTCGCGTCGCAGTTCATCCTCACGGTAGCCGCCGATGGCGCCGCGGCCGATCATGGCGAGCTGCTGTGCGGACATCTTGTCGGCGCTGATGTCATCGTGGTTGATCACGATATCCTCGCCGGACCTGACGCGACGAACGCGGTTCATCCACGATGGCTCGTCGTCTCGCATGGACGGGTTGCGACTCCATGTTCGCGTGAGGGTGTGAGCGCGCTTGCGAGCATTCTTGCCGAAGGCGAAGAAGGGGATGGTGAAGCCGTGCACGAGGATGGAGCAGAGGACGAAGAAGTAGACGATGGGCTGGATGGTGAGCGCTAGCACGTCGTTGGTGGATTCGGGTGGCTCGGGAACCTCCTCGGGCATGAGCGTGCGACCGAGGGTGGCGATGAAGATGGCGCCGACGCCCATGGGACCAAAGTGGCCGCAGAAGATGGCCTCGCGGAAGGTCTTGATGTCTGGGATGAACTTCCAGAGAGCAAGAATGATGGGGATGCGCTTTGTGAGGAGCACGCAGATGGTGAGGACGATGAGGCGCCAGATGGAGAGGCCGATGGTGCCGTCGACAAAGTCGTGCCAGGGGATGAGGGCGCCAATGTAGATGAAGGTGGCGATGTTGAAGAGCAGATCGACGATGTTGGAGAAGTTGGAGTCCTCGGTTTGCTTTGTGAACCAACCATCCCATGCGAAGGCGGTGCCGCACGCAAACGCGGCGAGCAGGTCGTCGGAGCCGAGCAACACATTGACGCCCATACTGGCGATGGCGAGCGAGATGTACTGGGCGACGAAGGACTCTCGATCGATGAGTTTGTTGCGCTCGGAGAAGCGCATGAACTTGCGTGCGAGGTAGCCGATCAGGGCGCCGAGGATGGTGCCGAGGATGATTTCGTACGCCCAAGTCTCGTAGAACCACTCTGCGATGGCGTGTTTCGGGTTGTCGCGGTTCTGCGTGAGGTAGAGGGCGAGGTAGAGGAAGGGGAAAGCGGCGCCGTCATTGCAGCCGGACTCGCACATGAGCATGTGACGGACGTGGGCGGGGACGTGCTTCTCAGCCCATGGACCACCGACGACGGCCTGGGCCAAGATGGGATCGGTGGGGGAGACGCAGGCGGCGACGACGAGCGAGTTGAGAAAGTCGAGGCCTGGGATGAGGGCATAGATGAAGCAGGCGGTGATGAGCCAGCCCCAGGCCATGACGGGGCCGAGGAGGATGGCGATGGACTTCCAGTGGCGGAGGAGGTACTTTTTGGGCAACTCGACGCCGATGGCAAAGACGGAGAGTGCGATGGTGACGCGCATGATCTCGAGGGTGATGTCGTCGGTGGTGGGACCGCCCGGGGTGACGCCATCCTCGTTGCCCCATCCTGCTGGGTTGAAGAGGCCGATGGCGACGGGTCCGACGATGATGCCAAAGGCGGCAGCGATGGGAGCCTCGCCGAGGTAGAGGCGCTCCTTGATGAAGAGGGAGAGGTAGGAGAAGATGCAGATGAAGAGACCGAGGCCGACGTAGGCAATGTGGACCGGCGTGACCTCGAAGGGGTCGAAGGCTTTCGCCATGATGGGTGATGAGCTTAGGCGCGGAAGAGCGCGGCACCTGGGTCGTGAAAGCTGTCTAGGCTGATGGAGAGAGGGGCGCAGCTGAGTCGGAGCCGGCTTGGGTCGGAATGACGACGAGGATGCATGGATATGGTCGGGTGAGGTCGGGTAAGGTCGGGGCAGAAGTCAGTGTCGGCACTACCGATGGAGCAAGGACGAGAGACCGAGGCTGACAAGAAAGGGTTGCCGGAGATGCCGATCTGATGACTGAGCTTCGGAAGCAAGTCAAAGGAGAGCGCTGTGCGTCCGTGGTGGGAAAGCGTGAGCAGCTGCAAGCTTGGCGATAGCTAGGCGTCGCGCTCGTGGGTTGACAACTCGTGTCGAGGGGTGGACACAGTATGAAATGAAACGATGTTTAGCCGCCGAGCCGATCCAAGCTGCACGCGGCGTTGCGTTGTTGCTGAGCGATGTCTAGCTAGCAAGCACTGGCAGCGTTCACAGGTGCAGGGATGGTGGTGGTGGTGGCCAGTGATATCTCGTCGGCCAGAGGTGTTGAATCAAGGGTGCTGCTGGTGACAGAGGGTCGCGCCGTGGTGGAAATTTTGGATTGAGTGGACTCCGCTTGCTATCGGTGCGTGCGGCTGCGAGGCACGGTGATGTGACGGGCATGCTTGCTAAGCCCGCCCATTGTTGCGTCGGGTGCGGAAAAAGAAAACAGTCAAGCCTCGGGAGCGCGATAAACGCTCACAAATGCACGACACTGCACGGCACGGCAGTCTCGCCAAAATCGCATCTTTCCGAGGCTGCAACGTCCCAAAGTTTAACCACCGAACCTTGCTGCTGCTTCCCGTTGTGATACGGCGGGTCCTTCAGCTCATCACAGGCAATTTTTCTCTTGGGCGCCCGGCGAGCTGTCCTGCTATCGAGACCCACTGCTCGGGACCAAGGGCGGTTCGGTTCGGCTTCAGCTCAGCGGCGTCGACGGATTCCGACCCCGCTTCGGGACCGTGCCGACCCTCAATGAACGAGTCGTGGCGTGGGATCGCTTGGTCTCATCTTGGTCACAAGGGGCCAGGGTCGTATCGGATGCCACCGACAATCGAGTTCTCTTCGCAATCGCAGGCCCACGTTCTGCATCGTCACGAAAAAGAATTCGCCGCGTGCTGCTCCCCTGTTTTTTCGATGCGAGAAAGAAAGAAAAAAGTCTTGGCGCAGCGCGGGAACGGCAGTGTTCCTGCACCGCTAGGTCACTGTGCCTCAACCTGTCAGTCAGCCAGGCACCCCTCACCTGCAAGAGCGGCAAAAGGACAAAAGGAAAAACTGCAGCACCTAGGATTCCCGCGTG
>AWNI01000022.1:430213-468729 GCA_000517465.1 Moesziomyces aphidis | reverse complement strand
AAGACGGAAGAGAGCAGCGAGGCTGGGGGGTCGACGGGGGGAAGTGGAGTGCCTCTGGTTACGCTGCGTGCGCTGATGCGCGAGCGCGAGCTTATGGACGACTTACCCGTCGACGAGTTCTGGGAGCGCATGGCGTTTCGCCAAGAATGCTGTGCCGGCAACGCGGTCGGAGTCCTCGTGATCCTCTTCACGCGTCATCCTTCTGCCGACAGTGCAGCCAAGACGCCGGAACGACAACCGCTATCGATCCCCTACAAGGTGCTGGGCGATGTGGTGTTCAAGTCGCTCATGAAGGACACGTGCGAGTGGAACAAGATCACCCACGCACGCCAACTCACCCAAGCCTGGTTCCAGGCCGTCGACAAGGAGGTTCGCCGCAAAGGTGGTGTGGCCCAACACCTCGGACACGACCCCAAGGACGACGGCTTGATCGGCCAGGGCGTCATCTGGCAAGACTTTCAGCTCGTCGCACCAACGGACGCCCAGATGGAAAAGGCAAAGCAAGATGCAAATGCAGGCGACGGAGCAAAGTCCGCATCGGCACCGGCTAACATGCTCAGCGTCAAGCGCAAGAAAAAGCCAGCAGCATAGATGAGCACCTCAGCCAAATCCATTTTATACACATTCGAGCAGACGCAAGAGTTGGGAGGATTGTTGGGTATGATGTGAAGTTCAGTGTGTGGGAGGCGGTGGTGGCGGACGCGAGCGGTGTTGCTGCGAAGCGTGCAGGTAGGCCGGGAAGAGCGGCGACGCGATCCTGCCTCCCCTCGCCGCTCCGTTGGACGCATCCCCTTTTGCTGCTGCTGGGCGTGCAGTCGATGGTGGGGCTAGCCAGCGTGAGTCCCTCGCTGATAATACTGGCAATGCTCGCTGGGTGGAGCTGGCAGCTTCGACTGCAAGCGCGTCCCTGATCGTGGCACCCAGTGAAGAGCCAAGGATACTCTGGCAGCCCAACCAGGTGCCTGCATCCACGACAGTGCCGAACCCAGCCTCGGACGCCGCCATATCAACGTACCACCGCATGAGGTTATTCGACACGCCCAATTTGTCGGCCTTGGCACCTACGATAGGATCCCACGCGGGAGGCGGGGCGCTCCATACCTTTCCACCGCTCCCTGCCGGACCGTCTTGAAGCATGTGGCTGCGATCGCTTGCGAAGCGTGCGAGAAAGTCGTTGGCTGCAATGTATCGGAAGGCCGGCTGGAAATGAGGCGGTATCACGCCCGCTGCGATATCGCCGGGCCGGAACGTCTGGTCATCGTACTCGTGCTTCGGTACTGGTCTGAGCAGCTCGCCGCCCTCTGCGGTGACTGCGGTCCTAGCGAGGCGCGAGTCTGGATCGTAAATCCACGTCCTGCTCCAGCCATCCCCGTCGCCGAACACAGGCGGCCTAGCGATTGTTGCGTCTGACTGCACTGCGAGCTGATGCAGTGGGACGAGGTGTGCGGTGACGGCGGCCACGACGTGGTAGTCCCAAATGACGGGCGATCCGGCACTGGGCAGCTTTGACGCCGCCTGCTGGTACAGCAGCACTGTCTTGCCCGCATTGCTGATGAAGAGCACATGCACGTCCCACACGGGCACAAACAGTGCCTGCCCCGGCGCGGGCTGCTTCTGGCTCTGCGCGATGTTGATCGCGGCGCGGTTGGCGCGAGTGAGCTGTGAGGCGAGATGCTGCGCGAGCACGTACACGTTCTCCTCGCAATAGCATGCTGCATACTGCAGCGGCACAGGAAACGCAGGCGGGGCGATGGAAGACCACGCCGTGTCGAGGTCCGCCATGCTGATGGGTGCAGAAGAGGCTGGGTTTGGTGTGCGCCCAAAGATGCTGTCCGCCGACCGAGCGCGCGAGATGGGCAGAGGCGGCAGCGGAGGCGGCGGGTGGTTATATGTGCTGTCGCGAGAGATGGGTCTGGATAGTCGCGCGCGGATGGATTGGCTCAGCGACTTTCGCCGTCGCGGTGCGGTGTCGCTCGACTCCTCCATCGTGATCTCGCAAAGCACAACCGTCGGGCCCTTCCGAGATGCTGGTGACTCGCGCGAGGCTCACTCGACGGGCGTCGCTCGTCGGAACGGCCGATGCCGAGAGCCTGACGCCGTGGGAATCGCGCAAAGCAGCTCCCGTTGGGCCTTCAGAGCAACGCAGTAGTGTTGGGAAGACGAGGGGTAGAAAGAACGGCAACGGAAGAAAGCAACTCGAGCTTTGAAAGTAACACAATTCTCACCGGCGCCGCCCCACGCGAAACCCCACCCTCGCTGCACCTGCATAAAGGCTGCACCTGGGAAAAAGAAGCTTCCGCTCCCTCACTTCATTGTGCCTCGCGGAGCGGGAGCTGATACTCCCGTGTCTGCATCTTTCTTCCTCTGCAGGCAACGATACCGTATCTTCACATGGCTCTCTGTCGGTCTGAGCCGAAGCCGCACTATCGGATCTCCTTCCGACACCATCTCAGGCTACATGCAGGCAGCAGAGCAGTACAGTAGGTGAGCATTACATCCTCCGAACGTTGGAACACGGAGCGTGACGCTACTGAATACAGGTATCAGTGGGCTCAGACGGAATGCCGTGGCGACACGAGCAAAGCCGCGCCAGCCTCGACGCCGAGACGACCGCTCAGTTGGCCTTTCCCCTCTTTGCCTTGGCCTTTTCGGTGCGGAACCTGGTGACGAGCACGCCTACGTCGTTCTTGAGCTCCTTCTGGAGCTGCGGGCGGTATCCAAAGTGGAAGATGACCTCCAAAAACACAAAGAACGGTGCGAGCACCACGGCACCCAGCAGGTTGTCGAGCAGTGCCGGCGCACGCCCCTCGTGCACGCCGTGTCCGTAGAACTGGCTGATCCAGCCGAACGCCTTGATGCCGACGGCGATCTTGGTGGCGTCCGGGCGCGTACGTGCGAGCACCGTGGATCCGTACCACAGCGCATACCAGATGGGCGCGAGCAGCAGCGCAGCCGTGGTGTCGAGCACGCTGTAGTACAGCCAGTAACTGCCCATGAAGACGGCAGCCAGGTTGAGCTGCGCATACTCAAACACCTTGGCGGGAAGCACAGCTGCGAGCTGCGAACCTGCCTGCGAGAGGTATGCTGCCGCCAGTGGGAAGTGGTCCTGCACGTACGGGAAGATGGTGCCCTGCTTGGCCAGCAGCGCCGACGTTGCACTGTTGCGTCCAAAGACGAGCATACGAGGTCAGCATCGTGCGAACGTAGCTCAAATTGGACTGGCGACATGGAAGAGCGACGGATGCTCGACTTACAAGATGATGCTGGGCACGCCGAGGATGTGGATGCCTACGTTGACCGGGTTGGTGTGGTAGGCGCCGTAGAAGGCGAGCTGCTTCCTGAGGTTGAACGGATTCACAGTGGCCGACATGGTGGAAACTTCGAGTACGAGCCTGTCTTGTGGTTGAGTTCTGGATGATGGTGATCAAGAGGCAAGTCAAGGTTGCGGAATGCGGATGCGGGACGAGCTTAAAGCGGTCCCATACGTCCCAGCCCGCTTCGAGCATGGCCGCGCCAAAATGTGGAGAGAAAGCTCCGTTCGGCTACCGGCGAGCCGTGCGCGGCAGCGGCGCTTTTTCGCCCATCAGCTAGGTCCAGCCCGGAAGTTGGAGTCTGCCGGTTACCGCTCATTCGCGGCGAATCGCGTGAACAACCTCCGCGGAACCCGATCGCATCCCCAAATCGGGCTAGCACCCTCCACGTCGTCCGAGCACTTCACTGCCGAAGCTGCTGTCGGGCCGCTCACCACCACCAGCACCACCACCAACCTCCGCAGGGCGCACGCTGGGTATCGCCATGGATCTGGAATCCATTCCGCCCATCACGGGCGCATGGGCCGCACTCACGCTCGGCGTGGCGCTGCTCGAACACACGCACCTCGTGTCGTCGTTCCAGCTCTTCTACACGCCGGCGCTCGTGTTTCGCAAGTACCAGGTGTGGCGCCTGCTCACCACGTTCCTCTACTTTGGCCCGCTCGGTCTCGACTTTATCTTTCACCTCTTCTTCTTCATGCGCTACTCGCGCATGCTCGAGGAGAACTCGTTCGGCGGACGCTCCGGCGGAAGGGCGGCGTACGTGGTGCTCCTCCTCTTCGCCGCCACGTGCCTTCTCATCTTGTCACCGCTGACGGCACAACCGTTTTTGGGATCGCCACTGGCGTTCGTGCTCGTCTATATCTGGTCCCGACGCAACAGGCACGTTCGGCTCAGCTTGTTCGGCCTCCTCGTCGTAACTGCGCCGTACCTGCCGTGGAGCCTGGTCATCTTTGGATGGCTCCTGCACGGCAGTCTGCGCGCCGTCGTGGGCGATATCAGTGGCATCTTTGTCGGCCATCTGTGTAAGTACATCGTACTCGACCGGCCAGAGTCTGGCTGAGAAGGCTATGGAGCTGACCTGGGCGCTGCTTCTGCAACAGACTACTTCCTCGTCGATGTATGGCCGCGCGAGTTCAGGTCTGGAGGCAGAAACCTACTGGCCACGCCGCGCTTCCTGTGAGTGCAAGTCCCAGGATGACTTAGACCGAAGGCATTGGATGTGCCACCGATAGAACATTGACCCCCGTTTTGCTCTTGTCCAACAGTATTCGGCTGCTCGACGGCCCCATCGAAGATCAATGAATCGACCCCACACGGGCGCCTGCAAGCCTGCCCTCGTGTCCGTGATTGACTCCATCAGCATCGCATCTGTACTATATCAACTTTCTGCATTTGTTCTTCACCGTGGCCGCACTGCCATGCACTTGCTCGTTGTGAACCTGTCCTGCGTGTGTGTTGGTCGAGTTGGACCCTGAGCAGTTTGCCTCGAAATTTCCAGACTGGGCGCGCAAGTGGAGTATCGCCGGTGCAAATGCGCTTCTTCTTCTTACACCACCAACTTTCTCTCGCTACTGCGCGCACTCTTCCATCCGCCCGTGTTCCGCACACCAGCGCGCGACAGTGGCCCACCATGGCGGACAAGCCGAACAAGCTGGCGTTCCTGTCGATGCAGGCGCCTGCCGGCTACGTTGCTGGTCTGGGTCGTGGCGCCTCGGGCTTCACCACGCGAGCCGACATTGGTCCCGCACGTTTGCCTGCCGCACCCACCACCGGCGGTCCATCCGCACCGAAAGGCGACGACGACGCCGACGACGGCGCAGCAGACGATGACGGTGGCGACGACGACGAAGGCCGCTTCCAGGACCCCGAGAACGAGACGGGGCTGTTCGCAGGCGCCGTGTACGAGAAGGACGACGAGGAGGCCGACCGCATCTGGGAAGCCGTCGACGCAAAGATGGACCAGCGCAGGCGCAAGTTCCGCGACGCACGGGATCGCGAGGAGCGCGAACGTGCGCGTGCCGACAAGCCCCAGGTGCAGGCGCAATTCGCCGATCTCAAGCGCGGGCTCAGCAGCGTCACCGAGGACGAGTGGGCTGCGCTGGCTGATCCGGGCAGCGCGACGGGCAAGCGGCGCAAGGCAGCTGCTAAGCGCGAGGCGCGCAATACGCGCTCGTTCGCCATCTCGGACACCATCCTCGTGGCCAATCGCGACCGCAATGCCGTCGAGTCGGCGCTCACGCAGGACCAGATGAACACCGCCGACGGCATCGCCTCGCTCGCCGAGATCGGCGAGGCGCGCAACAAGATCTTCAGCCACCAGCTCGATCAGGCCTCTTCCTCGTCCAGCAGCGCGCTGTCGGGCACGGCGACATCGATCGATCCAAAGGGCTACCTCACCGAGCTCTCGTCGAGCGTGATCAAGACCGACGCCGAGATCGGCGACATCGCCAAGGCTCGCACGCTGCTCGACTCGGTCATCAAGACCAACCCACGCCACGCGCCCGGCTGGATCGCTGCGGCGCGTGTCGAGGAAGTCGCGGGCAAGATGTCGAGCGCACGCAAGATCATCAGCCAGGGCTGTGAGCATTGCCCGCGCTCCGAGGATATCTGGCTCGAAGCCGCACGCCTCAACACCACCGACAATGCCAAGGTCATCCTGGCGCGCTCCATCCAGCACGTCTCGACCTCGGTCAACATCTGGCTCAAGGCGGTCGAGCTCGAGTCGGATCCAGAGAGCAAGAAGCGCGTGCTGCGCAAGTCGCTCGAATACATCCCGCACAGCGTCAAGCTCTGGAAGGAGCTCGTGAATCTCGAGGAGAATCCGGAGGATGCACGCATCCTGCTCAGCGGGGCGGTGGCCGCGGTGCCGATGAGCATCGAGCTGTGGCTGGCGCTGGCGCGGTTGTCGCCGCCAAACGATGCGAAGAAGGTGCTCAACGAGGCGCGCAAGACGATCCCCACGTCGCACGAGATCTGGATCGCTGCAGCGCGCCTGCTCGAGGAGACCGAGGGCGACGAGGGTAAGGTGGACAAGACGGTGGCTGCGGCGGTCAAGGCGCTCAAGAAGGCGGGGGTGCAGCTGTCGCGCGAGCAGTGGTTCCAGGAGGCCGAAAGCGTCGAGAACGACGGCAGCCCACTCACGTGTGCGGCGATCGTCAAGGCGACCATCGAGCTGGACCTGGACGAGCAGGATCGTCGTGCGGTGTGGGTGGAAGAGGCGCAATCGGCACTCGAGCGCGGGTGCGTCCAAGTGGCACGCAGCATTCTGGCGTATACGCTGCGCGAGTTTCCCGACCGGCCTGCCATCTGGCTCAGTGCCGTTGCACTCGAGCAGGCCCACGGCACACGCGATGCAGTCGAGGCGCTGTTGGAACGCGCGGTGGCGAGTTGTGCGCAAGCCGAGGAGTTGTGGCTGCTATATGCGCGCGAAAAGTCGACGGCGGGAGATATCCCCGGCGCGAGGGGGGTGCTCATCCGTGCATTCGACGCCAACATTGGTTCGGAACGCATCTCGCTCGCTGCAGCCCAGCTCGAGGCGGATAGCGGCCAGCTGGTCGCCGCGGGTAAGCTGCTCGAGCGCGCTCGCAGCGAGGTGGGTACGGCGCGCGTGTGGATGAAAAGCGCCCTGCTCGAGCGCGATTTCGGCTCGCCCCAACGTGCGCTGGAGTTGGTGGATGCTGCAGTGGCCAAGTTTCCCAAACACGATAAGCTGTACATGATGGGCGGCCAACTCAAGCGTACCGTGGCTACGGATGCTGCGCAAGGCATTCGTGATGCGCGCGAGTACTACGCACGTGGCGTACGCAACTGTCCCACCTCCATCCCGCTCTGGATTCTGGCGAGTCGGTTGGAGGAGGAAGCGGGGTTGGTGATCCGCGCGCGCGCACTGCTCGAAAAGGCACGTATGCATGCCCCCTCGGCCGCGATCTGGTCCGAATCCATCGCCGTCGAACACCGTGCCGGCTCCAATTCCCAAGCCCGCACCCTCCTCTCCCGTGCCCTCCAAGATCTCCCTTCCTCTGGACAGCTCTGGGCGCTAGCGGTTGCATTTGAACCTCGCACCGGTCGCAAAACAAAGATGGCCGATGCATTGAAAAAGACCGCCGACGATTCGCGGGTACTCACCGTCGTAGCCCAACAGTTCGCGCTGGAAAGCAAGATCCCCCAGGCAAGAAAGTGGTTCCACCGCGCAGTAGCTGCCGACCCAGACAACGCAGACGCCTGGGCTGCCTGGTACCGCTTCGAATCGCAACAAGCCAACCAGGACCAAATCTCCCAACTCCTAGACGCATTCCTAAAGGCCAACCCCCGCCACGGCACAACCTGGCAACCCATCGCCAAGGATCCAGCCAACAAAAGCCTCTCCAAACACGACCTCCTGCGCAAAGCTGCCGCCCAAATCACTCCGCTCTCCTAAGTCCCCCTCACCATCATCCAGTCATGCGCGAATAGAGACTTGACATTCACTAGCCGAGCCGAACAAAAGGTGTACACGAATGCAAAAGCGATAGACAGGACGGGGGAAGAAAGGACAAAATGCAGAAACAGGCAAGAATGACAAATGAAGATAGCGGGGATATACTGTGCACCAGGCGCACGTTGGAGGCGTCGAATCGATGAGGTCAGGAGGCGCAAGCCGTGCTCGGGCATCCGAGGGTATGAGCGCGGAGTGAGAGGCGAAGTGAGCTTGCTTTAAAGGGCAAAGTCCTCCTCGTCGGTCTCGTCGCCACCTAGCGTCGCGTCGGCGTCGAGCGATCGCGGCGTCGCATCGGCCGCGCCGCCGTTGGCCGCCTTCTTGGGCTTCTTGCTTGACCTCGGCTTCATCGTGGGCAGCAGCTCCTCCCGACCTCGCAGGAAGCGCGGATGGGCAAAGCTCGAGTGCGCGCCGTACAGCTGCACCGCCGTGTTGAGCGTCGAGCCTCCGCCGCTACCGCCCAGCTCGGCACGCTTGGCTGCCGCCACCTTCATCTCGGCCGCGTCCAGCAGCCTCGACGACGGGATGCGCTGGAAGCCGTACAGGTTGAGCTGGCGGATGAAGCTGGCGTTGTTGCCGTGCTTGAACAGCCGCGGCAGCACGTCCGACGCAAACTCGTTGGCAACGTCCGGCTCGCTCGACAGGATGATCGAGCTGCCCGCCTCGTCCCACCGGATGTACTTGTTGTACTGCTGCGGGTTGATCATGAGGTGCCACAGCTTCGAGATGAACGCCGAGCAGCTCGCCGCGCCGCCCAGACGGTCGCGGATCGCCGCCACCTGCGCCGTCTCGTCCGTGTTGCCCGAAGCGCCGGTGTTGCTCGTCGAGCGCGCGCCGCCGGTCTTGCTGGACGCCCTGCGCTGCTGCGAGGCGTTGGAAGCGGCCGATCGGTCACCGATCTCGGTGGCTTCGCTCGCCATGCTGTCCGAGCGCTCGTGCTTCTCAAAGTGCGCCGCCAGCGTGGATGCGTATCCGCTCGACTCCTTGCGCGTACCAAAGCTCTGCGAGTAGCGCGGCGACTGGCTGTAAGCGCCGTTCTGCGTGGCTGCGGCGTAGTATCCGTTGAGCCCACGAGCGCCCGCAGAGTACGGCGATCCCGAGTTGACACCGTACGGAGACTGGCTGAGACGGTCGCCGTTGCTTTCATCCGCGCGCTCGCCGGTGCGGCCAGCTGCCATGCCGTTGGCGAACCTGGGCGAAGTCGAGAGCACGCCAGCAGCATAGGCTGGCGCTGCAAGGCCGTTGCCGAGGCTGCTTCCCCTCCTGTGCGCAGGTCGGTTGACCGGCGCGTTGGAGCCAGGAGAGTAGGCGAGTCCCATGGACGCGCTCAGCGGACCCGATGTGGCTGATGGGCTTGTGGCGTAGGGATGGTGACGCAACGGAGCCAGACCCGCCGCGGCTGCGTGTCGATCCGAGCTGTACTGACGGCTGAGGCTGACCGAGATGTTGGAGTTGGCCATGACGGGCGAGCGGCTGGCGTCGAGCGGGTGTCCTTTGGCGAGCATCGACTGGTTGCCGGGGCTCATCTGGAAGGTGAGACCGAGGCTGGCCTGGGACGGGTTGGCGCCAAAGCTCGAAGGGGTGCTGCCGAGCGTAGGGTCACCCTTGTGTGCGAGGCTCTGACGCATGCGAGCCTGGTACGATGCGCTGTAGTTTCCGCCGTAGGCGTAGTCGGCCTCGTCCTCGGTAGCATCGTCATCGTCCATGCGCATCTCCTCGTCGGTCTCGTCGTCGTCCATGACGGCGGTGGATCGGCTGCCTCTGTCGTCGGCGCCGTACCTGGACCTGGACCTGGAGCGAGCTTCCTTGCGGTGAGACGAGGTGAGGCTGGTCGAAGTGGGCGTGCGCGCGTAGGGATGGTCCCTGCCAAAGCTGGAAGAGTAGGTGTAGCTGCTGGGACCGGGCGAGGCAAAGTTGGGACGCGCGTGCTTGTTGTACGAGTAGCGCCTCTGCTTCATGGCAGCAGCGGCCACGTCTGCCGACGAGGACAGGGGTCCGGCGCCGTGATGGTTGTGGGAGCGCGAAGGTCTGCGGGCACTCGCCGAGCTTGGGGAGCCCTTGTGTTCGCTTCCGCCCAGCGAGAGCTTGCCGAGCGAAGCGGTGGCCCAGCTTGGGCTGAGGATAGCACTCGGGTTGGAGGATGCGCTGTGGGAAGGAGGGATGGCCTCGTGGAGTTCCGGAGACGGGACGCCGTCGTCTGGCAGCTCCTTGGGCCCGAAGCAAGGGCTGGAAAAGGCAAACACCTCGTCGCCGTCGAGCTCGATGCCGGGTTCTGCGGTTGCCCTGTCTGTGGCAGCGGTGGATCCGCGTGCGAATCGGGAGGTGGGCTTGCCGAAGCTGTCGTCCTCCTCATCTTCGTCGTCGTCGACAGCATCGCCGCGCATGCGCATTGCCGAGGTCTTGAACGAGGTGCTGAGCGCGGGTTTGTTGAAGCTGCCGTAGCTGTACTTTCTGCCTGCGGAGATCGAGTAGAGGTGCGGGTCGGTGCTTCGGGAGGGCGACCAGTTGCTGGAGGTGATGGATGTGGGGCCGCTCGAGATGCTCGAGCCCTGGAGCGTCGAGTAGCGTGGCGAGAGCATGCTGGCGCTCAGCGAAGGCAGGCGCACGGATGTGGTGTGGGGCGAGTGCGAGGGCTTGTGAGGCGCCAGGGAAGGCGCATCCGGAGGCGTAGGCACGTCGTTGGGCGAGCGAGAGACTTGCGAGCCCATGGCGACCGGCTCGAGCTTGGCAGTGGAGCCGGGGATCTGGAGGGGCAGGGGGGCAGCCTCTGCCATGTCCGAATCGCCGTCATCGTGCGGCGCGGCTTTACAGAGGGCGTTGGGCCTTGCTTGCAATGCCGCGTTTAGGCTCGAGTTGGAGGATCGCATCTTGGGCGAAAGCACCTGCTGCGCGACTGCGACGGCGTTGATGTCGTTGGTGGTGGGCGCCGAGACGGTGGGGACCGAGAAGCCCGTCTGGCGGAAGGTGGGCGAGGACTGTGTGTTGGCGCGCGGTGCGCGGGGCTCTGTGTCGACGGACATGGCGCTATGAGTTGGCGATGTGGCCAGGCGATGATGATGGGGTGAGTCGGCTAGCTCGGAGATTGGCTGCGTGGTGGATGTGGCAGCGGAGAGAGCGAGAGCGCGAGTGAAGTCGAGAGCAGGGGCCCCGGAGGGGTCGTCGAGCGAGGTTGGGGTGTATGCAGTTGGCGGCTTCGTTGGCAGTCGACGGGATGGAGCCGAGAGACTGGCGGTGGTGGGTGGAAGAGTGGCGATGGAGGGTGGAGGAGAAGCGTCAAGCTGCGAGAAGGAGGAGAATGGAGAGGGAGGGGGCGTCGGAATGGATGATCACGCCAGCTCGAGGCGAAAGAGGCGATCCCAGCTGGAAGGAGGCAGCAGCGGCGGCAAAGCAACGCAACCGTCGATTTCGACGAAGGCGCGGCGAGACGGGCGGGGAGCCCGACAACTGAAAGCGAAGGCGGCTGCTCAGCCCGGATCGCAGCGGCTGACTCGGAAGCGCGTGTGGGCCCACACACACACACGCGGTGGGGGTGCGGCGGCGGCGGCGGCGGCGAAGCCCAGATCGAAGAATGGCGGAACAGCCGGACAGGCAGCGCGCAGTGTTGGGCACAGCAGGAGCGAGCCAGCCAGCCACACGCGGCGCCAGATTGTGCAGGTGCCGGTGCATCCGTTGCAGCTCAACAGGCACAGCAGGTTCAGCACAGCTCAGCACCGCTCAGCGCGCGTCTCCCCAACCCAAGGCATCCCACCCGTCTTGGTTGATTGTCACAGCTCATGCTTCGCGCGACTCGCGCCTCGCGCCTCGGCCCCTGATCCCCTTCCCTTGGCCGCGCGCGCCCCCCTCCCCTTCCTGCTCAGCACCGCCCGTGGCTCAGCGGCGCGTCGAGATCGCAAAGGGGAAGGGAGGCGGCATAGTCAGTCAGCGCCAACCCCCTTTCGCGTCGCCTTGTCGGCCTCGGCTTGGCTTGGCCTGCTCGAGCTTTGCCCCAACGATTCTGTCGCTGCTGCGACCGCCTTGCACCCGCTCTCGTGTCGCACGCAGTCGCAGAGCCGATTCGCGTGATCCGACGAGGTACGTCGCCTCCCAACATCGCAACATCGCAACATTGCGGCATCGCAACATGGCAATCTCGCCGCTTCGTCACAACGCTGTCTCAGTACACGCAGCGTCTCGAGGTGAGCGGAGGCTCGGATGTCAGTCATCGGCGGTGCACTCGCAGCCAAGAGTTTGGTCGAGAGCTCGAGCCAGAAACATTTGCCTCTCCGCCCCGTCTCGCTTGAGGCGAGCCGTCTGTCTCCCCGCTTCTGGAAGGACGAGCGAGGTCGAGCGGATTGATGCATGCCGAGGCTTCGAAGCGGCTCGATCGAGCCTTGGTTCGCCCCCCGTCACTCGCCCGTTCAACGCCGATGGATGCCCCGGTCTGCGGCGGATAAGCTTGAGCCAATCGACTCTCCTAGACGACGACGAGTCGGAAGTGCCAGGCCAAAATGCTTGATCAGGTGAGCGCTTGGGCTGGCTATCTCCCTGGCAATCTCACCGGCCAAGCGCGCTGGAGATGCGAGTTCGGGTGGCGGCTGACGATGGGGAGGCACCGGGCGAGTGGACGCGTGAGATGCCGGCTGCATGCGCGTGCATGCGCGTCCCTCCGCAACCGTGCGCGCGCGCCCCACTTCGACACCCGCGCCGAGTGGAGTCACCAGCTGCAGCGCCCCCCGCGTCGCTCGGCCCCTGCAAAGCAGTCAGGTGGTCTCCTGGCTTGGCTCGCTCGTACTTGGCTTAAACGCGCACTTGCAGTTTATTTGAATTTGACTCGATCTTGCATCCTCTGCCGGGCTGTGCCTCGCTTCGGGATGACGATAAGATGGGCGTCTGCGTCGAGCCAGGGATCGCCAATTGCAGCTCAGCCAGAGTCCATCCGATGCCAGAGTGTGGCTTGGCCGCTGCCCCTTTTCCGCATTCGCACCGCACAGCCTTTTTCCATCCAATGCTTCGCCAGGCAGCCGGCTTCTGCCATTCAATAATCCATCCGTCGAAGCCAAGCATAAAATGTTGCACCTGCCGTTCGTCGTCATCATCATGGTGCGTGCATGAGCGGCTGCATGGGTCGAGTCAGACCGGCGCTGCAAGACTCGGTCAAGTGGAGGGACCACGCCAAGTTGGATTCTAGACCCTTCTACCCGATGCTCAAGGATCGATCGACGCGGACCCTGAGCTGTCGACCCCAGAAAAAGAACACGTCTGCCGAGCGGGACCGCGCGCCATTGTGCGATCGTGCGTCGATCGGACTCGATTGGCTCGGTCCAATGCCAAATCGGGTCGCCCATGGCATCCACACAGGCCTCAAACCTTTCAACCTCGTTGACCCAGTAGAAAGCTAGAGCGGAGCCTCCGATTGCCTCCTCGGAGCTTGTAAGATTTGACTCGGGTGTCCGGAACTGCCGAAAGCAAGCCTCAAGCTTTGATAGCTGGCTGAGTCAGAGGCTGCCGAAAATGTCGAGCCTGGTCGAGCTTCTGTCGCAAGCCGGCTAAAGCTCGTATCAATTCGTTTCCGGCTCGTCCGACGTGTTCGGTGAACGAAACAGTGCCTGTAATCGCATGCGAATCAAGGTGAGTCTTGACTGTACATCATTTCACAAAAGGTCGTGCATACAGGCTATAAAAAGGGCAACGAAGCGGGCAGGGCGAACGCTTCGAGAACGCTGTCAGACCCTGGTCGAACGGAGTCGTCACGGGGCGTACCTGATTCTGAGGGTCTTGCTGGCCAGGCGCCACTGTGTGCACGTGTGCGAAGGAATCAAAGCACGCCGCCTACCCTGCGCACGACTTTTGCATTCCATGTCAAGCAAGCAGACCGTCTCCATTCGCCGTGTTCAAGTCCTGTGTTTGTCCGTCCCAAGCCAACCTGTCGAAAAACGGAGTGGGCGTGGCTGACGACATCAGCGTGGGCGGCCGCGCCTTCGCGTGCTTTCGCTTCGCTTGCGAGTCCCATCCGATGCTGCCCAACTCAAAAAGCGCCTTCATCCCCATCTCCCGTTCTGCACAAAGCGCCAAGAGACCGCAGCGCCTTCGAATTGGCAGCAAATCCGCCCTTGTTTGTTCTCCTCTCCGCCGGGCCTGTTGCTCACACGTGCGCACGGCCAGTCGGCGACATTGGAACCATGTCCTTTCCCATAGCTGCAAGCCTGTCCAACGGTTGCATCGCTTTTGCCCCGCCGATTCATGCGCTCGACTTGGTCTGCCGCTCCCGTTCGCGTCCGTCATCACAGTCGAGATGCTTTCGACCGTGATGATGGAGATGGATTGCAGTTCGGCTCCGGCGTAATCTCAGTGGTGCTCGCCTCCCGCTCCCGTTCCGCGGCTTTGACTCTGCCGCCTTGCGCCACTCGGCCCTTGCCTTTCTCGACGTCTTGCGAGTTCCCCTTCGCCACGCTAGCGGGCTCGACCAGCCGAGCCGCCCATGCCGCGGCTTCACAGACCTCTGGCAATTGGCTTTGCAGTGCCACCGCGCTCAGTCAATTCGCTTGCACTCCAGCCGAAAGCTTGACCTCCACCAATCCCTCTGCCCTGGATCACCCGAACCCGACCACCGCCACTCCTCTGCTTCTGGCTCTCTCCCGCAGCGCTCCTGCCCACGTTGACACAGGCGACGCGATAGGAACAAAGGAACGAGAGCTGCACCAGCCAACGCCATGCCATCGTGACGTCGGGTATCCTTGCGGCACTCCTACACGGACGCCGTTCGCTTATATAGACGGCCCTGCTTGGCACTACCGATTCACGAGCCTGTCCCTGCTCCATACCAACTCAGAATCTGCGAGGCCTCCCTCGAAACTCGATTTTCCTCGCATCGACAAAGCATTTCGATCCACCGACTAGGCAGAACTTCGAACTGTACTGTAACGCAGGAGCGCCGCGCCGCCAGGGCTTCTTGCATCTTGAGACAACGAGGAGAAGCATCAACAAGATGCCGGGAGGACTCTTCGGACGAAGTCGCCCTCGCGACCTCACCGTCCATGTCAACCCAGCACGAACAGGGGGTCCCGTCGTGGACCCCGAGCCTCAAATGAGCACCATGACAGTCAGCCGTCACATCACTTCCGCACCCAAAGAGACCGCGGTCAATCTGTTCTTTTACTACTTCTTCTACCTGCTCTTGATGGCCTCGGCCGTGATTACGATCATTTTCGCCCAGCGACCGTCGTCCAACTTCGACCAGACCTTTGACGTCCAGTCGCTTCCGGGTGTCATCTTTGCCTGGAATAGGGACGCAGCGGTGACCCCTGTGTCGGCCATCTCATCTGGCGGTGATGAAAGCGTCGAATCTGCCACGTGCACGCCTTACAATTGGGACAGAGGCACAAGGGTCGGCTTCGACTGCACATCGATCGCCCCCGACGGACAGGCAAAGCTCGTCTTTTCGCTGTACTCGACCACGCCGTATCCGCCAACCGTTCGAGGCTATCGCGCAACCACCAACAGGTACGACGATGTGAGCGTACCGACCTACTACGTCAAGTACTACACGTATCTTCCGCCGCGGTCAACATCATCGATTCCTTCAATCGCAGCTACAGCCTCGCCATCTGCACGCCTCGCTCCGCGTGATGCCGTCGTGCAGGCGCAAGCATCTTCACCGTTGTACTTGGGCCCATCACGCACCCAAGTTGCTCGGACAGCGGCATCTGCCACATTGACTCCTGTGTCTCTGCAGGCTCGGCAAGTCGGCAACGTCCCTTCTTCTGCCACATCGGCAACTCCAGCACCGTTGTCTTCGCTTTCGCTGATCAAGATCGAGTACGTCCAGTCGTCCATGTCGGCGCTAGTTGGTGGTACGATCGTCTCCGTATCGTCCATGCCATCGCCTTCGACCGTCTCGATCAACGCACGAACCGCCAAGATGAACGACGGCTTCAAGTACTTCTTCAGCGCCATCGCGGTGGTGCCGGCTTTCTTTGCGACGCTCACCATCATTTGCGTAAGCTACAACCTGTCGGTGGCCGCACGCAGGGTCAGGCGTTCTAGACGAAGTTCAGGCGCTAGCATGGGGCCCGTTCAGGTCGGTCAGAATGATGTCGAAGAGAAGGTCGAACGCAAGCCGAGGCCCAGCAAGCGCAATCGTCGCGCGCAGTCGGCACACGTCGATCGGGATGACAATCGATGGACGAGAGACACATTGACGGCAATCAATGAGGTCGGTGAAACGGACGCGACTTCTACGATGTCGAAGCCTTCGACAAAGCCGCCGGCTTATGAAAGCGGCACTGTTGCACGGCGTGCGAGCGTGGACAGCAGAAACGTACGCCCCGGTGCCAGGGCTCCGACTGTGATGACCGGCGTCGCGCAAATGGCCGATGGTGACTCGGCTCCGCCCGCGTACGAATCGAGACCACCGTCGCGAGTTGGTGATGCTCGCACGGTCGGACGGGAAGACGACGACATCGAAGTGATCGCAACGCCCTCGGATAGCGAAAGCGAGCACACTGCGGAAGCGGTAGCAAGCTTCTTTTCCTCGGATCGCCCTGCGCCGGATCTTTCTCTCGGCGCTGTTGACTCGATGGCTACCCCTCGCACTTGGACGAAACGTTCGTCGTCTTTGCTGGTAGGGTGGATGGTGTTGCCGATCTACGCTTACATGTTCTGGTGGGACTATGCGGCGTTTATTGTGGTAGGCTTGCTGCAGATCGCTGCGTTCTCGCTGGCGGCTGATGCGATGCTGGACGTAGGCAAGTTTGTGCGCGACGACGCATGCCTGGGCGACGGAGACAACTACAGCCTGTACAGGTCGCTGTGCGGCCGGGGTCGATTCCGGGCGACCTATCCGCTGATCTATACCGAGACGAGGCCGCGCACCACGATCTGGCTCTTTGCGAGCGACCTGCTGATCCTGCAGATCAGCCTGGTGGTGCTGTTTGTGGCCAACCTGGGCTGGATGATCACCATTATGCGCAAGACGGCGCTCACGGAACGCAACAAGCTGGAGCCGGACCGTCGGATCACGAACGAGAGACACACGGGGAGGTCGGGCCCTGGATACATTGTGGTACTCCACAAGACGGGCAATCACGGAAAGTACGGCGACTGGAAGGCGGCCGACGATGTCTATGCGCTCGAAGAGATGAATCGTGCTCAAAGTAGACGGTGGGGAATGCTAGCACGACGTTGATATTCTCAGCACTTTCAGTCTTGCAAACGATCTCATGAACAATATCTCTGAGGTACGTGTGGCATCGACTCGGGGCTTTAGTGAGAAGGATGAGAAGGGCCTCCGGCGAAGCCTGACAGCTGGCGACAGCAAGGAAAGGGGCTTGCAGGCCTAACATGGACTGCTTCGGCGCGTCGTTCTCGCACGGCACTGGGCGAGTGTGGAGCGGCTCTTCTGTTGATCTCGTGGCGAAGAAAGAAAAGAAAAAAAAAGGAAGCCAAAATTCTTGCGAGCTGTGATCACAGCGGTGGTTGAGCCTCGCTTTTGGCCGGTGCGGGTGCGTGTGGACGTGGACACACGACGGCCCACAAGCTCAGTCGACCCAACGCCGTCTTCCACACCAACACCAACACCAACCAACAAGCTCAACACACACACGCCTACACCCGCCAGCCTCTCAGACACTCACACACTCTCTCTCGCATTGTCTCCGGCATTCGCTCCTTCGCATTCTCTTTCTCTCCATCTCTGCATCAACAAACAGACAGCATCGACCGGCTCTACTCGCGCAACGCTCTAATCACACATACCGCCGCATCGCTCGCACCAGCTCACGCTCACATGTCTGCATAGCCCGCCAACGCACTCGATCGATTGGAACACCCGAGCAGTCTCGGTCCCGGTGCTCATACGTCGCCGCCATGGAGGAGCAGCTCATCCAGGCAGTCGACATCGCCTCCAACCCGCTCGCCCGTGCAGGTCCCGACGTCACCTCCCAGGCGCTCCAGTTCCTCGAACATCTCAAGACCATCACCCACGAGAGCTGGAGCGTCGGCTGGAGCGTCTGGTCCGCACGCAACGCGGCCGACAATGGGCCAAAGTACAGCCAGAATGCGCGCATGTTCGGCCTCATGCTCGTCGACGACTTTCTCGAAAACCGCATCAGCTTGTCCTCCGACCCCGCCGCCGCCGTAGCCTCGCTCCAACAGTCCGCCATCGAGTACATCCAGAACGAGTATGTCTCGGGCAACGGCGATGGTGCCGTTCCTTACATCAAGAACAAGTTCGCACAGGTGCTCGCCGTGCTGCTGCTCCAGACCTACAACCTGCCACCACCTTACACGCTCCTCCCTACGCTCTTGTCCATGATCCGCGCACACCCCACCGCATCGCCCTCGCAAGCTTCGTCGTCTCACATCCCGCTCAATCCGCTCACCACCGACCTCGTGCTCAGAGTGCTCCACGACCTCTCTGTCACGCTCGGCTCCGACGTCACGCTGCGTGCCGTTCGATCCAAGGAGCGTCTCCAGCGCGACGCCGTCATCCGAGACGAGATTCGCGCCAACCACGCCGCCAACATTGCAGAGTCCGTCTGGCGCGTCGTCGAGGAAGGCTTCAACCGCGTCAACCTCGGCGAGCACGCCACCGACCCCACCACCGCTGCGGGCGTCCGAGGCTTGTCCTTTGCGAGCGCCGTCGACCTCACCGCCGCCGCCACCAAAATCGTCGAGGACTACGTCTCGTGGATTGACATCAACCTCGTCGTGTCCAACGAGACCGTCTCTTTGCTCTTCAATGTCCTACATCACCCCATCCCAAAACTGCGCACCGCCGCCGCAGACGCCTTGCACGGCATCGTCAGCAAGGGCATGAAGCCCGCCGACAAGCTCAGCCTGGCCCAGGCGCTCAACCTGCCCCAGGTCATCACGCCGCTCGAGTCGCAGACGCGCACCGGCCAGGCGGCTCAGAACGGCCAGAGCGACCGAAGCGACTCCAACATCGAGTTCCGCGAGCACCTCGCGCGGCTCACCAACGGTCTCGTGCTCGAGATGTCCAAGATCCTCGAGGAGAGTGCCGCCGAGGAGGCCACCAAGCTGGCGGCGGAAGCGCTGCTCAACTCGGTGCTCCCGCTCGTGCTCGCCTTCCTCTCGGACGAGTACGACGATGCCTCCGAACAGATGTTCTCGGGCGTCAACATGATCCTCGCCATGTACAAGAAGGCGCGAAGGCGCGGAGCAGAACTCACCGGCCCGCGCGCCGAGTTCCTCTCCAGCCTCATCGGCGTCGCGCTGCAGAAGATGAAGTTCGACGACGAGGCAGAGTGGCCCGCCAGCAGCTTTGGCGCGGCCGACGACGACGACGAAGAGGAGGACGAGGACGATGCAAAGTTCCTCGACATGCGCCGCAACCTCCAGACCATCGTGGGTGCGATCGCCGCCATCGACGACAAGCTGTTTTCGACCAGCGTCGCGCAGCTCGTGCTGTCCACCTTTGCCTCGTTCGAAGCGAGTGCCGCAGGCACCGGTGCACAGCTCTCGTGGCAGCAGATCGAACTCGCGCTCTACGTCATCACCTTTTACGGCGACGTCATGACGACCGCCACCGCCGCGCCCAAGGTGGGCCTCTCGCCAGCCATGTTTGTCCAGAGCCCCGAGGCGGGTTCCAAGGGCCGCGCGCCCAAGTTGGGCAACGAGGCGCTGGCAGCCTTGCCGCTCAGCGATCTGGGCGAGATGGTGCAGAAGCTGGTGCAGTCCAACGTGTCGAGCTTCCCGCACCCGGCCGTGCAGCTGCAGTTCTTCGAGTGCCTCGTGCGCTACTCGAACTTCTTTGCGGCGCGCAGCGCGTGCGTCTCGGATGCGCTGCCGGCGTTCCTGGACTGGCGCGGCGTGCACCACGAGAAGCTGGGTGTGCGCAAGCGCGTCAACTATCTGCTCTACCGCTTTGTGCGCGACCTGCGTGCCGTGGCGGCCGTGCCGTTCGACTACGTGCAGAGGCTGCTGCAGGGGCTGCAGGACTTGCTGGTGGTGCGCGCCGAGCTGCCGGAAGTGGCGCCCGACGAGGATCCGTTGGAGAAAGCGACGGGCCATGCAGGCTACTTTGACAGCCAGCTGTACCTGTTCGAAACGAGCGGCGTCCTGATCTCGCTGCTCAACACGGCGCCCCAGGAGCAGCTGGTGCTGCTCAAGGCCATCTCGGAGCCGCTGAGCGAGCAGATGCGTCAGGCGGTGCAGGCGTTCCAGCGCAATGCGCAGGATCTGACGTCGGTGCTGCAGGTGCACCACCTCATGCTGGCGCTCAGCAGCTTGTCCAAGGGCTTCCCGGACGTCAATCCGAACAGCGCGCAGCCCGAGCCGCAGTGGGTGGGCGTATTCAAGGCGATCACCGAGCAGGTGCTGCTGAGCATCGGTGCGATGAACAGCTTTGCGGTGGTCCGGGAGGCGGCGCGGGGTGCGTTTGCAAGGATGGTCTCGACGTGCGGCAAGGCGGTGCTGCCGTACATTCCCGGGCTGATCGATGCGCTGCTGAGCGAGGTGACGTCGCAGGAGCTGGTGGACTTTGTCAACTTTTTGTCGCTCGTGGTCAACAAGTACAAGGACGACGTCAAGCCGATTGTGGATCAGCTCTTCCTGATGCTGGTGGAGCGCATCTTCTTCTTCCTCAACCAGGGCGTCACGGGCACGGACGATGCGGTGCACAAGTCGGAGCTCCAAAAGGCGTACATGAACCTGCTGTCGAGCATGGTGCAGTCGGGCATGGAGGGGGTGTTTGTGTCGGACAAGAATGCGGCTCAGCTGGAAACGCTGTTGCAGAGCGTCGTGTTCTACTCGACCAATTCGGATGCTGCTTGTCAGCGCACGGCGTTCAGCATCCTGCACAGGCTCGTGGCGGCTTGGGGAGGATCGAGTGGGGCGGCGAATGGAGCTGGGGCAGGATTGCCTGGATTCGAGCGGTTTATCTACGAGACGCTGATCGGGCTCATCTTTGAGGCACCCAGCAAGGACACGTTTGACTTCCGCGATGCGCAGGCGCAGATCGTGCTCGGCGAGATCGCCACGCTCGCCAAGACGATTTACGCAAAGAGGGGTGACGAGGCGGTGGAGTACCTCACCCAAGTCTACTTTCCGGGCATCCATTGCCCTCCCGAGATGGCGGCCGACTTTGCCCAGAATCTTAAGACGCTGGAGGCCAAGCCGTTCAAAAAGTACCTCGAGGCATTCATCGTGCGCTCGCGCGGAGGCTAGGCACGCACAGAGGATGCAATCCAAAACCCACAAGCATTCATTGCGAAAGCATGGCGGAAGAGTGTTTGAGTCAAAGCCTTTGGAATTCATCAACGAGCTGGCATTGTTGGGGGTTGATTTAGTGCTTGGTGGAGATGACTTCGCCGTCGTGCACGTTGAGCGAGTCAAAGAGGGTGATGGCTTCGTAGGCGGCTTTCTGGCCCGAGCCGATCATGCCGCCGAACGAGGCGCCCATGCGCGGATGGCCGTCGTGCTCCGACAGCTCCATGCCGCTCACGATCAGGCCGGGGAACACCTCGCGCGTGTTGTTCACAATGAGACCTGTCGAACCCAACCCAAAAATGCGGCGCGGAAAAAGGGGAAAAAAAAAGGGGCAAAGGTGAGCATTAAAGCGCCTTGAGCCAAGTGCGCAGGGAGGATGGTGACTGACCTTCGGACTTGTTCATGTCCATGGGACGCATGTCGCCCAGCTTGATGAGGCCAGCCGAGCTGAGACGCTTTACGCTGAACGCGCCAAAGGGGCCGTCGTGACCACAGGCGCCGATAACGACGGGGGCAGTGATGGCTAGCGACGCGTCGTCTGTCAGCCTCTCTTCTCAACCAAATTCTTTTGCATGCTGCACTTACTTTGGGGGTCCATGCAGGACTGGAGACCATGTGCCATAGTCACAAGCGTCCAGTTGGTCACGACGCCGTTGACGCGCTGAGTGCCCTGTGCGTCCTTCTTGATGATGAGGTCCTCGCAGCACGTAGCGTTGAAGAGCTTGACATTGTCCATGGCGAGCAGCTTGCTCATGAGCGTGCTGGTGAAGAGTGCAGCGTGCTTGACGACGACGTATGCGCCCTCGTCGTCGAACGGCACGCCGATCTCGACGAGCAGATTGTGCGCAGGCTTGCGGATGACCATTGCGCTCATCAACTGACCCCCCAGCCACGCGCCGCCGCCAGGGGCGACGGAGGCTTCGAGGATGGTGATGCGCAGATCAGGACGCTGCTTACCGAGAGTGTAGGCGCAGGTGAGACCGGCGGAGCCAGCGCCGATGATGACCACGTCCGAAACGGCTGCGTCCATCATGTCGGTCATGTAGCGCGAGGTCATGGCGCGCGACGTGTGCGACTCCTTGATCTCGGCAAACCGGTAGTGGCCCGAGAAGTCCTCGATGGGCTCGGCGCCCGGGGCGATGGCTACATGCTGCAATGCACGCTTGGCAGCAAGGTCAAATGTGCCCTTGCTAGGCTTGGTGTCCAGCGAAGCCGGCGCGGAGGGGTGCGTGAACGAGGCAGTAGGAGGCGGCATGGTGGATTAGTAGCTGTTGGTGTTGGAGTCAATACCTCAGCAAGAGCGAAGGAGGTAGTAGCAGCCGCCTTTATATGGGATGCTTGGCCAGCTGCGACGCCCAGCCAAAAAGTGCGGCAGAGATTGGGGCCATGCTCGGTGCGGCTCTGGCATTCCTGCCCGGCAGGAGCGCATGTGAAGCGTCAAAGGCTCTGCTCGATGCTCGTTGCTCGATGCTCGATGCTCGATGCTGCGATGCCGGCGAAAGGCAGCCGACTGTTGGGGCAGAGCACGGTCCACCTCTTCTTCGCAGAGAGATCGAAGCAGACCCACGCTTCGGCGGCCTGAATGGCAGCATGTCCGTGCGCGCAAGAGGACAGCCTCCCACTCAACAGACGCGCGCAAGAGTCAAGACCCGTTGCCACCCTTTGCCGATGAAGCTCGGTCAGCATTTCATCTGCGCGCATCTGCTCGGCAGTCCCAAGTCGCAACCCTCAGCGGCCACGTCGAGTCACATTTGGCCCCACCCGTCAATCAAGTGCATCCATTACGGCTTTCTCAGGGAGGCAGAGCCGAAACTTGTCGGCTAGGATGATTCAGTTCGTCGCTGGGGACGGAGCTGCCATCGGTGGGGCCGACGAGTCTCGTCTCGCGGGTGGGCTGCAGCAGCGGAAAGATCCGCACGCCGGCCAAGAGGCAGACGTTCCCACGTTTTGGCTTCACCTCGGCAATGTCGGTGGGGATCTGTGACTGCGGCGCCTAACTCAGAAGGGCAGCAACGGCAGCAACGGCACGACCTCGGAAAATGGCGGCGGTGCGAGGAGAGTGGCTCAATTTCAAAGTGTGCGGCCGGAGGCCACCTTCTGTGCGTCTGTTCCAGTGGACACACTGCGGTACAGCCGTGCGGGCGGCAAGAAGTACGGCCTTTGCGTGGCTCGGCCCCCGGTGCAAAAGTCGGAGATCGCAACGATTGACGGGCAAAGATCACAGATGCTGATCAGGATGGCCGATAACGGCAGGGCTTCTGCGCGCTGTTCAACTTGGCGAGCGAGCGTCGGACTTCTGAGGCTGTCGGGCATGGCGGAGGTCCAACTCGGACCGAACTCGGCTGCTGCCCAACATCGGCGGCGAAGCACACCATTCCCATGCACGTCGTTCTGCGCCTGGCTTCGCTCGAATTCATGCATGGAAGCCGTCTCGCTTGCAGGACCCGCTCGGGCGTCCGTGCTCGTGCCAATCCTGATAAGATGTAAGATTGTGTGAGATATACAAATTCAACTTGTACCCGATAAAGCAGCCATCTCTCTGCCTGCCGATCGATGGGAATTGAAATTGCAAAATTGTTGAAACCTCGGCCGAGCTTTCTGCAATGCGAAGATTATGTCACGTGCCAATCCCGCTCTTTCGCTCTCTCAGCTAGGCAGCTGCCGGAAGGCCGTCAGATTCGGCCAAAGTTGGTGGGCCTGCCAACTCCACAGCTGAGCGGCGGTGGTGGGCAGAGTCGGAACCGCACGCACGCAGCTGCGCCCACAGCCAAGTCGATTGCGAGAGCCACCGAGCCGATCCGCCGAGCCCAGCGCAGCGAGCCGCACCTTGACATTCGCGCCTGCTCCCTCGTCACTGTTTCCTTTCTCCAAGCCATCAAGAAAAGGTAAGTCGATAGTGACGGGCACATACTCTCGCATCTCCATCCCATTCGACATCATCGACGCATCCGACACACCAGTAAGCGATCGCACGCACGCACGCACGCACTCTCGCATACGCATTCGGATCCCATCACCACTCGCGGCATTGTTCATATCGGTGACGACGAGGACCCACCTTGATCGTAGGATGATAGCATCAGCACATGTCGGCCGCAGCAGAGCATATGCGATCAGCATCCGGATAGACAGGAGGCGTTATGGAGAATCGTCATCGTCGAGCAGCGGATAGTGGTGGCGGACAGGCAGGATCTCCACTTTCGCAGGATGGATGCAGCACACTCAGCGTAACGCATATGACATTGGTGACGGTATGCTCTGCTCTTTAGGATGCAGTCAAGCGAGACGGGATTGCGATGGCGGACACGGAGATACTTGCATCACAACTTGTGCGAATCGCTCAGAATCCGTAATCGCAGCCGCATCCCAGCATCACCACACCGACGGCAGTCTCGACCTGGCCAACAGATTCGTTCACGGTCACTGTTTCGCAGTCACGGCCAACTTTTCGTTTTCGCCCGACCTGCATACGATGGGATGGAGTTACGAGTGCCCGCAGCCAAGATTCGAAATATAGGGCCAGCCGCATCTGACACGTTCCTTCACTTCCTTTGCTTCCTTCCCAACCACCACCAGCATATATTCCGACAAAATGGCCCGAAACAGCCAGATCGCCCCTAACGTGGCTCGCCTCGGCCGCACCAAGGCCTACCAGAAGAAGGGTGGCTACAAGTTCCAGCAGCGCAAGGGCGCCGCTAAGAAGGAGGAGGAGACCCCCGCCCACAAGGAGGTCCCCGTCAAGGGCGCCAAGAACGGCGGCAAGCGCCTCGTCCCCACCCAGAAGGCCCCCCGCTTCTACCCCTCGGTTGACGCTGCCAAGCCCAAGGCCAGCCGCAAGGTCAACAAGCCCACCAAGCTCAAGTCCAACATCACCCCCGGTTCCGTCCTCATCCTCCTCGCCGGTCGCTTCCGCGGCAAGCGCGTCGTGTTCCTCAAGCAGCTCGACTCCGGTCTGCTGCTCGTCACCGGCCCCTTCAAGGTGAACGGTGTCCCCATCCGCCGCGTCAACCAGGCCTACGTGATCGCCACCTCGACCAAGATCGACATCTCGGACGTCAAGGTCGACGACAAGATCAACGACGCCTACTTCAAGAAGGACAAGGCCGCCAAGACCAAGCCCGAGGCCGCCTTCTTCGCCGACCCCGCCAACAAGCAGGCTCACCCCGAGTCCAAGGTCGCCGACCAGAAGTCGCTCGACAAGGCCGTCATCGCCGCCGTCAAGAAGGCTGGCCCCACCATGGCCAAGTACCTTGCCGCCACCTTCTCCCTCTCCAAGGGTGAGAAGCCCCACGCCCTCAAGTTCTAAATTGGCGGGCTGCATGCGCCTCTCATACCCCCCCCGGCAAAGGTTCAGCATGGATTGCAGCGGTTCTAGGTTGATACCTCAATGATTGACGAAGGATAGCGGCTGGCTCTTGGGTCTGGTCGATCGTCGCCGTCCCACTCGTCTTTCCTCCGCGGTCTCAATCTCGACACTCTGCAATCCGTCCAGGCACGTCTTTTTCAGGCCAAGATCTTTGCATCTCTTCCTCTCTCTCGCATCCACACCACACTTTCTCGTGTCGGAACCTCTCGGGCTGTTTGCATCGTCCCTAGCATATTGTGCATTCATCCTTCTCTCCTGCCTTCCTCCCCACCCCTTTTGATTTGACCAGACCCAAAAAAGCGCCTTTCGCTATGCGCTCCGACCCCCCCTTTTTCCCCCCACCCAAATCTCCGGTCTGTGCTCGAAGTTCGAGCACAAGAGGGGATTTTGTAACTCATACAACCCCCCTTCGTTCTCAAGGCGCTGCGCCGCGCAGAGACGAGGGGAAAACAATACAAACACGTGCATTTCCGTCGAATCCGAGTGGCTGTTGGTGCTTGCGACCATGGTTTCTGTGCGATGACGCAAAGGCTAAAAATTGCGAGGTGCGGTGCATGGTGGCTTCTAAGATTGTGGTTGGTAGAGAATATGTTTGTCGGTAGACTTCTGGAGGGTGGCGTCCTTGGCGCCTAGTTTGGCGAGTTCGCGCAGACGCAGGGTGCGGATGTTGCGCATGCGGATGAACCTCGTTTCGGCCTGCTTCCTACGCGGGCTCTTATCTGCCGCCACCAAGGCATCTTGCGGTACAGCCTCGTTGGATGCGGCTTCAGCCGAGCGTTGACCCGGTGCAAGTGGCATACCCGCCGCCACGCCCGATGCACGTTCTTCCAAGAACCGCTTGAGCGCCTCCGGGTTCTTGGCCAGCTCCGTGGTGCGGAACTGCTCGCGCTCGTTGAGCGCCTCGACATTCGGCAGGATCAACGAACCCAGACTCGCCTGTCGATCGCGAACAGCTTGAAGATTCGCGCGGATCTTGGCCTCGGTGAGGTCCGAACGCGGCGAAATGCGGTAGTCAACCTCCCACCGAACAGGGGGAAGAGACTGACGCAGTCGACGCTCAATCTCGTCCTCGTTCATGGGGTCGACCCGACGTCCGGGGAGGAAGGAGAAGTCGACGGGTCCCAACACGAGCCCACCGTCCAGGTACCGATCCACGGTGATGTCGAGCTGTACAATGCTCCTACCCCCACCTCCCGCCTTGGCACCTTCCTCAGCAGATGCTTGATTGGCGGCGTTGGATTCCGTGGCAGTAGCTTGGTCGGCCGGTTCGACATACACCACCATGCCTGTGTCCGACTTGTCCTTGGCCTCGATGGTGATCTTGAGCGTCTGTTCGGGGAACATGCTGGTAGCCGCGTCCAGTACGGCCTCCATCATGCCGAGACTCAGCTTGAACGCCTGGTCCGCCATGTCCTGACTTCCAAACAGGCGCTCGTTCATCTCGTCGACCGAGATGTACTGGAAGCCAAAGATGGTCGAGGTGGTGTGGTAGGCGACAAAGATGCCGTCCATGTGGCCGATGCGCACCTGGAAGTTGTACTTCAAAAACGCCGCGCGCACCATGTCAAAGTACTCGCGCTCAAACGACTCGAGCAGCCCCTGGGCGCGGCGGATCTGGTAGCCCGATCCCTCGACGTAGTTGGCGCGGTCGTTGCGGATGCCGATGGACGCGCGCGTCTTGAGGTCAAACGTCTTGTGCGGAAGTCGCTCGTCGTGGCAATCCAGCTGGGATCGCATCATCATGTTGCCCGTACACGCATAGTGGTACGCCTCGGGCTTGGTCCTCTCCTCCTCGCTCAACTTCCACGAGTTGATGCGCTGGTACTTTGCATACTCGTCCGGCGTGGCGGTGAGCATCTTTTCCATGCTCTTGCCGAGCGAGGTGAGCACATAGTTGTTGTTCTCCGCCTCGCCCGCCGACGCCTTGTCGGCATCGATGGCGTAGAAGCCGTCCTTGTAGTTGAGCAGGATGGATGCAGGTAGCTTGGCGCCGACGCTAAAGCCGCTCGGAAGCCCGGCAAAGGGCGCGGAAAAGCCAGAGGTGTCGGGATTGCGCCAGCCCGAGATGAGAAAGTAGCACTGGCTCAGCAGCGACGTCATGGAGCTGGTGCTGCCGCAGTACTTTTTTGCGTGCTGCTTGGTGAGCTTGGCCAGCTCGGGGTCTTTGCTCGAGGTGATGTAGGGCGGCAGCGCTGCATAGTCGAACAGATCCACGTCCAGAATGTCCTTGATGCGCGGGTCGAAGTTGTAGATGCCCGAGCGCGGGTCGCGCAGCCAGTAGACGCCCGGATTGAAGAGCACGCGATCGAGACCATGCGCCAGTTTGGCCACCTCCATCTCTCGCAGCGGCGCCACCTTGTCTACAGGCACGTTGTTGGCGGTGACGCAGCCGGTGATCGACTCGGTGTAGCGTTTGATCTCGTCGGCAAACGGACCACTGTACGTCACACCCTCGACGGTCTTGCCCTTGCTGTCGCGCCACCGCAGGCTCGACTCGGCCAGCAGACTGTCGCCAAACACCAGCCGCGTCGTTGGCTCACCTACCTTCTTGTCGCTCGGCTTGGACGATGCGTCGGAGCCTGCTGGGCCTGCCGACCACGTCGACTCTGCATTCGGCGGGGCAAGACGATCTGCACCCCACGCCTCCTCCACCTGGTCTTTGCTGGATGATCGAGAGAGGTCGACCGCTTTGAGTCTTTGCGAGATGGAGAAGGCCTTGCTCTGGAGCGAGTCGAGCAGGTCGTCGAGCGCATTGAGCTCCTTGAGCATGGACGCCGAATGGTCGGCCGCAGACTGTGTGCCGCCCTGCTCCTTGGCCTTGCCTTTGTCATAGCTCGCAACGAATTTGCGAGGTGCATTGGCGCGCGTCGAGTTGGATGCGTGTCGCAGGGCTCGGAACGCCGCCTTGCGTGGTGGTGCTTTCGCAGAGCTCGCTGATGCTGTGGAAGACTGGGAAGACGGAGTCGATGAGCCAGATGGAGACGATGCCGACGTTGATTCGGTCTGAGCTGGCGATGCTGAAGCGGTGTTGGAAGCAGTGGCCGATCCCCAATGGCTGCGCAAACGTTTCGAGAGCGAGGCTGCGTTGGATGTGGTGGAGAGGGGCCTGGACAAGCGCGCGCTGGCGGAGGCCATACCCTTGGCGGAACGAACGCTCATCCTAGTTGAGGCGGCTGAGCTGACAAGTCCAAGCCTAGGCAGGTGCAGGATCGGTGGTGGTGGTGATTGCGATGCTGGCGAGCGGGTGAGCAGCGAGTGGAGGTGCGTTGTGCACACCTGCAAAGCCTGGCTCTGCTCACGCGAGAGAAAAAAAAAAGGTCAAAAGGCCGATGCTGAGTGGATTTTTTCTCTGCGTAGGAAGAATCCCCACAAAAATGCGGCAACAAAAATCCACAGCAGACGGCGGCTGCCCTGTTCTCGGAACTCGGAAAACCCTGGCTGGCGAAATTTCGCTTCGGCCAAGCCAAGGCATGACGCTTTTTCTTCCACTCGTCCTTCGACACCTTCCCGACCCGTCGTGCGTCCACATACAGCTACCGAGGCAGCACAGCCAGGTATGAGTGCAAGCAAAGGGAAGACCGCGAAGGCGACCGGCAAGGTAAAGGCCAAGGAGTCAGCCGCGCAGGAAATGGGTTCCGACGAGCGGGCCGACCAGCTCGCGCAGCTCGAGGCCTTCGGTAATGCCTTCCTTTCGTCATTCGAATTGCCTCAGGCGAGCACATCTACCTCGACAGAAGCCGGCAATGCTACAACGAGCAAGAAGAAGCTGTCAAGCAAGAAGCGCAAGCGTCTCGCAGCTGAGCAGGCTGACGCGGACAAGGATGCGGGAGAGACAATACCCGCGCGCGAGCAGGACGAGATGGATCGCCTGTTTGGCTCAGCTAAGCCATCATCGACAACGAATTCCGAAGGAGCTGCAGCATTAACAGGCTCCAAGAAGACAGCCAAGAAGGTGCCCAAGTCTCGCGCAGTAGAGACCGTGGTGTTCGGCGGCGAGAGTCGGCCGGATGGTGACGAGCTCAAGGAAGCCAAGAAGGGCTGGAAGGCGTTCATGTCATCCAAGACCGCGAAGATCGCGAGCGAGGATCAGGAATCTGTGACCAAGCCGACCACGGCCGAGGAGGAGGAAGAGAAGCAGCTGGTGGCCAACGATCGACTCTTGTCCGAGCTGCTTTCCACCACCCTGTTCGCGCCGGGGACGGGGACGACGTCCAAGGGCAAGTCGAATCTGTCGTCCAACGATACGATTGCGCGCATCATGGAGCTGTCCGCCACTGAAGCCCAGCGAAAGGGCCAGGCGGTCGGTCGTGGTTGGGGCGAAAACGAGCTGAAGCGTCAGCAGCTCGCCAAGGCACCCGCGGCGATCCGACAGGGAATGCGAAAGGCTGCCGGAGAGCGTCGCGACAAGGAGCGCGAGAAGGCCAAGGAGCTGGGCACGTGGCATCCCTCGCTCAAGCAGGCCTACGCCAACCAGGCCACCGCCACCGAGATGGGCCTCAAGAAGGAGACGCGCAAACGCCAACGCGGTATCGGCGTGGGCATCGGCAAGTTCCAGGGCGGCATGCTCAAGCTCTCGGCACAGGATATCTCCAAGGTCAACGGCAAGCCGTCGTCGTCATCGCGAGCAAAGAAGGGTCGCAAGTAGCTCTGCGAGAGCTACAACCAAACCGGCGCCGCGGCCGATCTCATGGTACAGCGCAGCACTATGTAATGCCAGTCGATCTGACACGATCATACCGTCGACTGAGAGAGCCCCGGTAAGCACCCTCCAGCTTGACAGGCTCTGCAACAATGGGACATGGCGCATCGGGCGGAAGTGCAAGAGACAATGCCCCGCTCCCCAATGGATTTCGACAATGCCGTACAGCGAGCTTGGCGTGTCGGTGGGGCGAAGCCTCACGTCTCAAAGAGCCAAAGGCAATGTCTCAACGAAACCGGACGGCTACCCGAGGGTCCACCTCGAGCCTGACCTCGACAGCGGGGGGGGGACCCATTGGGATGTGCAACGTCGTCATTGTGCACCAGCGCTTCCACAGCGAGGCACGCGCAGTTGAGCAAAAGCGGAATGCTTCCGACATTGCCAAGGCGTTCGAGCGGCACGAATGCTGTTTGCGGTGGCATCCACGCAGCGATTGTGGTTGAGGTCAGCTGGGCGCGCGTTTGAGCCGAGACCGTTCGGAAATCCAAAAGGCGGGCCCAAGTCGATGGCCGCTCCACTTGTTTTGTGATTTTCGCAGAGAGAGCGTGGAGTTGTGTGGAGTTGCAGTGGCGACACGGACCCCTTCCCGTGCCATCTGCAAAGAAAAATGCAACCCGGATCGGAATCTCGAAGAAATCCAAGAGGCTGCCCTGTCGGCTACACTCCGCTTCCTGATCGTCGGCGCAGAGCTTGGTCAGGATCGCAGCAGCACAGAGTAGAGTCTAGATGTGCTCATCATCGGCAGGGGCAGCCTCGTTTTCTCTGCTTGCAAAATCTCTCGACGAGCTCACAGAGTGCTTTTTGTACGGCTGATGGAATGAAATGGCCGCATCGCGCATGGTGTGATATTTGCATGCAGTCGGGCACGTTCGTCGTTTTTCAAACAGCACATGTGCGTGCGGCCGCATGTGCATCGCGTCTGTCGCGGCATCTCAAGCCGTCACATCCTCCTTCTCTGCTTGGTCGTGCATCTTGCGCTCGTTGAAGCTAGGATCGTGTCGAGGCAGTCTACCGCAAACGTGCGCGGTTGCGGGAAGGGTCCTCATCATTGGCCCGCATATCGTGGACCTCGAGCGTCGCTCAGACAGCCGCCGATGATCAAGGGTGAGACACTCCACGTCGTCTTGCCGAGAGACAGACCGGCAACGTGTTTGATAGAGTGCTGCTCTGATGCCCGGATCTTGGAAGCGCGTCCAGCGCGTTCTGAGCTCCGACGACCGGATTTTCTCTCCCGCCCATCACCAGACGCACCTTCGACATTGTGCGGCACTTTGAAGCTGACTCGCGGATCTGCATGGACAAGCGAGCGTGGGCCAAGACAATGGTGGCGGTGGCGAGCCAGGGTCAGGCCCGCCTGCGACCGCGACAAGAATGCGCTCACCTTGCACCTCGTCAGTCTGTCGCCCCCTGGGAGTGGCAGCGCCTTTGACAGGTCGCAACGGCCAAGCCTGTGTTTTCCGCGAATCGTCGGCCATTTCAAACTCCATGGGATTGCGCGCTCGTGCAGCAATACCGCCGCCTCTCTCCCACGGTAGTGCCGAGGTTGCCTTTTGGCTCAAAATCTCACTCCTCCCCACGCTACGTGAGAGCCTGGAGGGTGATGCAGCAAGGCAGAGCGGTGGAGTCGGTGGGGAAAGTCCATTGGTTTGCATCGGAAAGCGCCGATGAGCAAGGCTTCGGGACTGTTGTTTTTCTGCTCTCGGCTGTCAAATTTGCGACGAGGCTAGGATGGAAGCGAGGCCAAGCATCTCGGCCCGTCCGACAGTGGCGCTGGATCTGTGGCGAGATGCTTTGCCTTTGCTGGGCAAAAGGCCGAGATGAGCGAGGCGTCGAAATGAGCTGAGCTGAGCTCATCTGAGTTCCAGTTTGGGTGGAGCACGAGGCCGGCTCAGTTGCGGGTCGGTGGGTGGGTCTGGGCGGCCAGGTGCGGCAACGCGCGCGCGAGGGTGCAGCAGCGCATGCTCTCTCTCTGACTGGCTTGCGTCTCGCTTAATCTCGACAGGGCCAGGCCAAGGCACCGCCTGCCTCGCCCACCCACGCGTTCCGCTTTCCGCTCTGCTTTGGCTCGCTTTGGCTTTGGCTTTGCTCTCTCTCTCTGCATGCAAATACCTTCGGCCCGTCCGTCCCTTGGTCGGTCGGATTGTCCCACAGCCGACCGCTCGCTCGCTGCAATCCATCAGAGCCTACCCACCACGCCGGCATCCCATCCCTCTTGAGCCTGTCAAGCCTCTGGGAAGCGCCTCTGCAAACGCCTTTGTGATTGTGTGCAGAGAGTTGCCCGAAATCGGTCGGAGGAGCCGTGTCGGCATAGCAGACCGACGCCGCTTTCGACTCCAGTCATTGGCCTCGAGCCAGATTCCCTCCCTCACGTCCTCCTCCCCCTGCCCCCCCTGCCTCCCCTCCTCCTCCTCCTGCTCAGCCCATCGCTCACTGCTTGGCTTCTTGCTCCACTGCCACCATCGCAGAGTGCCGACCATCCCTCTCCGTCATCGCTCGTTGCGCCCAAGCTCGACTCCATCCTTCCTCACCGCCCTCACAGCATCCCTCCACATCCACATCCTGGAAGAAGTGCTCGCTCCCGTCCTCCGGCGACAACACAAGTCGATCGCAACCTCGCTCTTCCCTGCTCACCGCCATGGCTTGTCTGTCTCAGTCGTAATCCTGCCTTCTGACCGCCTCCCACTCCAGCAACGGTGGACGTGCGTCCCAGCGTACACCCTGTAGGCACTCATCAGACACCCACAAGATCCGTTCAATCCCCCTTCGTATACTCGTTCAACATGGGATCGTGCATGTCGAAGAACGCCGCCGTCGTGGAAGAGGTCAATCCCGCACCGCACCCGGAAGCCAGGCGCGTCTGGCTCGTCTCCACCCCCGTGGACGCCAAGGATGTTCCCCTCGACCTCGTCGGCATCGATTCCGACGGCCTCAAGGCTGCCATGCGCAACCGTGGCCTCGAGACCGACCACTGGGCGCTCAAGATAGACCCTCCTTCCAACCTCAAGGCCGAGCCCAGCATCTTTGACATCACGCTCGAAGGCGGCAAGCTCGTCTCGGCGCTCCACACCACCTCGAGCCCCTACTGGAAGGGCATCACACGCCGCGTAGCCATCGGCTGGTCCATCTGGAAGGACGACGAGATTATGCACGCCTGCAAGCAGCTCATCAATGCTCGGCCAAAGTACGACGGCCGCTCCAACAACTCGCAGCAGCTCGCCCGTCTGCTCGGTCGCCACGTCGACTTTGTACCCCAGCCGCCCAAGCCCGCTTCGACCGCAGCTCCGAGCGAGATCATCGCAGCCGAAGAGCCCAGTCCGGCCGCGAGCATCCTCAAGCCCGAGTCGCTGCAGCAGGAGACGAACACCAATCGCTCGCAGATGACGCTCGTCTCGGGCGCACACAGCCAGCGCAGCCACTCGATCGAGTCGGACCCCAAGGAGGCGGCTGCCGGCCCCACCGAGACGAACGGCGTCTCGCGCGTGCCCGCAAGCATCCGCCAGAGCCAGAGGATGAGCATTGCAAAGCCTCCTCTCATCCACCTCTCTACCGCCCCGTCGGAGCATGGCGGCATGGCACGTCCCAAGCTCGAGCGCTCGGCGGAAACGGACCCCACTACGCCCACCGGCTCCGTGCGCATGTCGCTTCCTCCGCAGCCGCGGCAGCAGTCGCCGCTCAACCCATCGCCGCGCACCCACCGCCAGACGGCGTCCGAGATTCGCGTCGACGGGCGCGTTCGCGCGCGTTCGGATGCGCCCGCCTATGCCACCGTGGGTGCGGCGGACCACCGCGTCTCGCGGCCCACTCGACGCCGTAGCGAAGCGCCCTCCGAGTGGCTCGCCGAGCTGCCGGACCAGGCGCGCTTCCAGTCGATGCGCTCGCGCGGTGGACAGGGCCGCAACTCGCACCGCGACTCGATGCTCAGCACGAGCGGCAGCGTGCTCGGCTCGCCCATGGCCACGTGGGGGCCGAGCATGGGCATGCCACCTTCGCCATCGATGGCGGGCGTGCCCATGTCGCCGCCCATGCCGCCCATGGGTATGGGCATGTGGCCCGGCGCGACGGGAAGCATGGGCCCATCGGGCTCGATGATGTTCAACCCTGCGGCGCTGCAGGTGCCCATGCCGTACTTTGCGCAGCCGCCCATGGGGATGAGCATGGGCATGGGGTTGCCGTACATGCCCTCGATGCCGATGCTCGCGCCACCCAGCCCCGGATTCCACTCGCACACGTCGAGTGCAGTGCACACGCCGCCCGAGAGCCCGCAGATGTCGACGACGCATCTGCCGGCCAAGCCGATGGTGCCCGAGATGGCTCCGGCGTTCGCGCAGGCGCACCACTTCCGAACCTAGCCATGCATCCCCCAGTCCCATGCATATCCACTCCCTCCACTCCCACCGGACAGTATCTGTTTACGTTTCTTCTTCATTCGCTTGGCTTGTTATACGCTTCTTCCCTTTTTCGGCTATACCCCTCATGCACACATTCGTTGTTCGTATCATTTGCTTGTAAGCGGTCGTTCTCACATGCTCGGATTGTGCTGCTGTGTGTGGGTGCACAAGGCTGAAATCGGTGTGACTGCTGCAGAAATCGTTCGGCTGGGGCTGCACGCCGAACGAGATGGCACACATTTGGCACGCCAACTCGGCTGTGAATGCTGGGCGTGCTTGCGTGTGGTGCTGGAGCTGGTGGTGTTGTTGCTGGTGGAGCCACGGATTGGCGATCGTGAGCTCTGATGCGAGGCTATGGAACTGTTTAGCTGGTTTGGCGGCAGCGGGCCTTGCTGCGGGGTTCTTGGCGGCAGGTCCGGTGCACAGACGCTCTGTGGGTATATCAGCTTTTCACCACCTCTGTATCAAGAACACATTCGGCTTCTTTCGATGTATCGTGTGGGGCTGGCGAGAGCGCACTGGCGTATAGCACTGTGAGGAGCAAGTCTGTGTTGGAGCGCTGGGAGATTCATGGATGAAGGAGCAGAGTCGGGATTGGGGATGACAGTGTAGCATTGTGCGTGTGGATAGGGTACAGAGGGGAAGGAGTTTATTCATCCGTCTTTGGGGCTTTGGAGTCGTCGTCGTTTGCGTCGTCGTCGTCATCCGCTTTCCTCTTGTTGCTAGTTTGCGCATCGTCGTCCTCCTCCTCCTCATCTTCCTCGTCTTCTTCATCGTCGTCACCAGCTTCCTCCTCGTCATCGCTGTGCAGCCGAACCATACAGGTGTTAGTGGAGAACTGTGCAAGTTGGAGGGGGGTGTGAGGGGGTTACTTACTCTTGTGCGTCTTCTTCGTCGTCATCGTCGTCGCCGGCGGCAACTTCATCGTCATCTTCCTCCTCGTAATCACTGCCAAACATCAACAAAAGGTCGTTAGTAGTGTTCCGGCATGGCGAGGTTGAACGTGGCGAGGCTTACCCTTCTTCGTCATCGTCTTCATCACCCTCCTCCTGTCGTGGATGCAAAGTCAGCTATTGTTCCAAGCGATTGAGGGGGGAGAAGTGGGGGGTGGAAACGTACAAAGTCTTCATCCTCCTCATCGTCCTCGTCTTCGTCGGCGACATCCTCGGCAGCCTGCTTTTCGGCGGCCTTGGCAGCATCGCGCTTGTCGTCCTTGACCGACGACTCGATCGAGCCAACATCGGCAGAGTCCTTGGATGTAACCTCGGTCATGTTTACGTCAATGGAAAGATGGGTGGAAAAGAGGTTCTATGGAGAGAGATGGATGTAAGGTATACAGAAGCCTCGATGTGTAGAAGGGGGGGTTGGAGGCTTTAGGGCTATGCAAGGTGGCCCGGCTGACGAACTGCATCCAAGTTGTCACGGTGTGCATTGCTCTCGCCCCCCTCGCCCTCTCTGCGCTGTGGGATGACAGCGGGCTGCTCGATTGCAGCCCAACTGGGACGGGCAGTTTTCCCGCGAGGAAAAGAGCTGTCCATGAGTGCCATCCAAGCCGGCCTGCCGAAGCTGGAATCGAGCAGCTTGGCTTTTGTGGAATGAAGCGACATTCCAATTTAGGAAGCTTCCTCCGTCGCCCCATCGCCGTGGCCAGGCGGCATCGTCCCAAACCCGCTCGCTGCCCAAAAGCAAAGATGGTCTGAGCGCACAACCACCGACGCGTCACGCTGTGCCTCCACACCACACACCGCTAAAGTTCTGCCCTTCCCAGCGCGTCGGCTAGGGCGCAACGACGGTGATCAGTCAGAGACCCCCGCCAGTAAGCCGATCAAACATGCACGCTCGATGCGGCTCTGCATGCCAAACATCTACAACCGCCTCCTTTTTTTCAAGCCGATCGTTCCTCCACATCGGGTCACGTCGACATTCATCGGGATCAACAAATCCCGATTTCACTCGGAGCAACACTGCGATTGACAGATGGTGGCATGGCATTGCTTGGTGGCTAGATTTCGAGCACGAGGTTCGGGATGCGTCCGTTGAGACAGCCGAACGGCGTAGGTTCCCAGCTGGACGGAGCTGCCGACCAGCCCTGCGGCATAACACTGGCAGCTGAACCATTGACGTGGTTCGTGCTGGTCTGCCGAGTGTCATCCATGCTGACATCGGCCACCCGCTCATCGACGGCAAACAGCGTCTGCATGCCATCGAGCCGCGTCTGCATCACATCAAGCTCGGAGGTAAAGTCACCCTGGCCCGGGTTGGCATCGAGCTCGGTGGTGGTGACAAAGGCCGATACGCGGAGCACGGCGATCAGCGGAGCGATGCGCGCCCCGAGCTCGTGGTTGCGCTCGGCGATCAGGTCGAGCAGCCCCGTCGAAGCGGGCAGCTGCAGCGGCAGACACAGCTCGGCCACTTCGACATCGGACACCAGCGGCCCCACCGGTGCTTGCGCGTTCGAGGTCGCAGCGCCACTGGCAACAGGAGTCGTGGTGATGAGGTACCGCAGCCACGCCTCGGCGGTCTTGCCATAGCTCGCGTACGACATCGCAGCCGCCTTCCAGCCCTGCCAGCTCGGATCGTCTGCCGATGCATCTTGTTCGGCGTCCGTGTCGTCGTCATCGGGGAGGGCGGGGCGGCGAAAGGCTACGTCCACCAGCTCCTCGGCGAGGATCTGTCCAAAGATACGGCCGTACGTCTCGCGCATATACGCGAGCAACGGCGCCCACACTGCCACCACCTCGTCCGGCAGCACCATGGCCTTGCCACTCGCCGAGGCCGACACGCGCTTGGATCGGCTGCGAGGCACGAGGCCGCCTGGCTGCAGCAGCTGGTTGACCAGATCAGCCAGCGCCGATTTCGTGCACTCGTCCACGTCGTCCGGGTCCTGCGCGCCCTGCCGCACATCCGCCTCTTCATCCTTGCCCTTGGTGGCGCGCGCGCGCTCGATGAGCTGCGCACCGAACTCGGGCTCGAGCGTGCGAATGCGCGAGACAAACATGGCGAGCTGCTTGAACAGCCGGCGCATGTCCGCCTTGGCTGCGTTGGCCAGACTGCGATCTCGCGCCACCTTCTTGGCGAGCTCCCGGTAGTCTTTGAGCGTGACACGCAGCTCGCGCAGTGCCTTGGTGCGTTCGCTGCGGCGCTTCTCTTCCTCTTGGCTCGACGATGTCGGTTCTGTCGACACGCCGAATTCCACATCAGCTAGTTGGCGAGAGCCACTTGCATCTGCGCGCGCAGCTCGGGGTCCGTGGTGGGTATCGAAGAGCTGCGGCGCCCAAAAGTGCGTGTGCAGCCAGGCGAGTGCGGCACGTGCAGCGTGGCGGCAGACGCTGATGCTGGGCAGCTCCTCGTGTGTGGTCGCATGGCGGATCTCGACGAACCACTGCGGCAACCCTATGCGCGCCGCAATGGCCGCGATCGACTGCGCGAATCCACCCGTCTGATGCGAGTCGACCACGCTGTTGACGAACCGCATGAGCGCCAGACTGTAGTTGAGCCGGACACCCAGCTCGGCACCGCCGCCCATCTGTTCGAGCGCATAGTGCAGCGACGACGTCGCGGCCGGCGCATGCGACTGTGCGGCGATCTGCTGCATGTGTTCATCCAAAATGACGCTCTGCACGAGCAACGCGGTGGTTTCGACGGCGAACGGGCATGCGGAGCGGTTGATCCACAGCTGGACGAGCGAGAGCGCCGTGTGTCGGTGCGCGCGAGACGAGGCGTTGGAGGGCAGTAGCGGCGAGTCTGGATACAGATGGCGATACACCTCGAGCAGCTCGGTGTGACGCGCGTGGAGGAACGGCGACCTCTTGGGCGGCCTCATTGTGTCTTTCCTCGAACCGCAGTGAAGCGCTGGAGAGATGTGTTGATGGTAGAAGGCGGAGTCGAAGAGGCGCCAGGATGGGGTTCAGACGACTGCTGGAAAGCTGCTTTCTTCGCACAGGGTTCGAGGGTTCGAGGCGGGTGGGAAAAGCAAAAAACCGCACCGGCACATCCGCTCTCTGTCTCTCTGACACTTCCGACTTCCGAAATTCCGTATCTCAGTCGGAAATATCGAAAAAAAAAAAAA
>AWNI01000022.1:405662-419106 GCA_000517465.1 Moesziomyces aphidis | reverse complement strand
CTCCAACGGCTCCAACGGCTCCAACGGCTCCAACGGCCAGCCCTCTCTGCCTTCCGCTGCGGCTGAAAAGCTTGGAGCCCAGAGCAAGGTCACTCCGACGCCTCCTGCGCCCTTTGCTGCCTCGGCACCCAAGCAGGCTGCTCCTGCTCCTGCTCCTGCCCCTGCTGCCCCTGCCCCTGCCCCTGCTGCCGCTGCCGCTGCTGCTCCCAGACAGGAGCAGCCCAAGCCAACTGCTCAGCCCCAGTCCATCCTGGCTCAGGCTTCCCAATCCGTTGCTGCTGCCAGCAAGGAGGCACTGCAGACCACCAAGTCGCACATCGCACCGCGAGCTGCGCAGCCCGAAAAGAAGGCCCAGACGCAGGAGAGCGCCGAAGATGCAGCGGCTGCGGCCAAGGCCAAGTGGAAGAAGATCTACGAGAGGACGCTGTTCACGTTCATCATGATCGGCGCGTTCATCGCGCTTCTGCTGCTGGGCCATCCGTACATGATCCTGCTCGTCATGGTGTCGCAGACGCTCGTGTACCGCGAGATTGTGGCGCTCTTCAACATCCCGGGCCGTCCGTCGGTGACGGGCGGTGGACGCTCGAGCCGCATGTCGTCGGCACCCACGAGCGCGGCGACGAGCGAGGTGGACGACGACGAAGAGGACGAGCGCATCCGCCGGCGTCTCGAGGGCCGCCGCGAGGAGCTGTGGTCCAAGTCGCTCAGCTGGTACTTTTTCGCGGTGGCCAACTACTTTTTGTACGGCGAGTCGATCATCTACTACTTCAAGCACATCGTGTTTGTGGACGCCTACTTTATCCCGTTCGCCCGGCACCATCGATTCCTGTCGTTCATGCTGTACGTGTTTGGATTCATGGCGTTCGTGTCGAACCTCAAGCGGCGCAACCTCAAGCATCAGTTTGGGCTGTTTTGTTGGGTGCACATGTCGCTGCTGCTCATCGTGTTTTCGAGCCATTTCATCGTCAACAACATCCTCGAGGGACTCATTTGGTTCTGGGTGCCTGCCTCGCTGGTCATCTGCAACGACGTGTTTGCCTATATTTGCGGCATGACGTTCGGCCGGACGCCGCTGATCGACCTGAGCCCCAAGAAGACCGTCGAGGGCTTTGTGGGTGCGCTCGTCGTCACCGAGGTGTTTGCGTACGGTTGGGCCACCTTGTTCCAGCGCTTCAACTACATGATCTGCCCCGCGGTCAGTTTGGGCATGAACGCCTTCAAGGAGATCACGTGCGAGCCCAATCCGGTGTTCCACTGGCACTACCTCTCGCTTCCCCCTGCGGTCTCGTCGTTGGCATCGTCTGTGGTGGGTCAGCGGGTGTCGGCGCTGCCGTGGACGTACTTCCAGCTGCATGCGCTCGTCATGGCTGCCTTTGCCAGCTTGGTCGCTCCGTTCGGCGGATTCTTTGCGAGCGGCTTCAAGCGCGCGTTCAACATCAAGGACTTTGGCGACAGCATCCCCGGCCACGGCGGACTCACTGACCGATTCGACTGCCAGTTCCTCATGGGCCTCTTCTCGTACGTCTACTACTCGTCGCTCATCCGCGAGCACCATGTGACCGTCGGATCCGTGCTCCAGACCGTCGTCACCCAGCTCACGCTCGACGACCAGTTGGAGCTCTACTCGGAAATCAGCCGCTACCTCGTGGGCCAGGGCAAGCTGCCCAAGGCCCGATGAGCCGTCCATCTCCATCTCCATCTCGTCCAAATCCTTTCCTCCCGTTCCTGCTCTTCTCCTGTAATGCTATCTGCACACAGCACGGCCAATCCAGACTCGCTTTCCTCCGGACCCGCTTTCCTTTTCGAGGCGTTTGATGTTGATGGCCCTTTGATTTTGATGGACGGATTTCAACGTGGATTTTTGGCGACGCGATTTTCGGGGCGATTAATATTTTTTGGATTGGGTTGGATTTCGGTGGATGCAGCTCGGCTGGTGGTGGGCTGAGAGCAGTGGGCAGATTTGGCGTGTTGATGCTCTGCTCCACAGTCGAAATTCCCACCGAGCAAAGGTAACCGGCTGAGCCGAGCTGCGCATCCTCGAAATGTCGGTTGCCTTCAGTCGATGCAACCACCGTCGTCATCACCATCACCATCACCATCACCATCACGACTCGTCGTCGCTTGTCGCTTGTCGCTCGTCACAACAACAACAACCATGTCCCATTCCATCTAGGCTTGTCGACTGCAGCATGTCGCTCTGGTCGCTTTCGGCCGAGGCGGGGCCTTCGCGCCCAACCCAGGCTCCGCTTTCGCCCACAAAGATGCCCGTGGCCAACAAGCACGAGTCGCACGTGCCAACGTTTCTGGTCAGATCCGCAACGGAACACGATCTGTACCATGCCGAGCGCAAGTCGCTCCACACTTTTGCGTATGGAGGCCTTGCGCAGTCGGCGCCGTCAGCTGAGGCCTCCAATGGCATCTCTCCGCCGCCGTTTTATCGCGCCACCTTTTCGAACCCGTCGTCTTCGTCCGTCTCCTCGGGTGGTCATCCCATATCGCCGTCGCATCGCACATCCTTCAGCTCGGTGTCCGTCTCAGAGTTCGGCGGGTCCGCCATGAGTGATCGGCTCAGCTGGGGACGCAGCTTCAAGAGGCAGAGCAAACGCGCATCGCACGACGCCAAGTTCGCCTCCAGCAGCCGACTACGCTCCCACACAGAGGGATCCCAGTTCAGCCTCCCCAATAGCGGCGATATCTTTCTCTACTCCAGCCACAACATCCAAGCGTCCGCCTCGGACAAGACGATCCAGCCGCGGTACTCGCACCAGCGTCGCAAGTCAGACGGGCCGCAGAGGTCCAGATTCGACACTGGCGAAATGAGCCTGCCGAGTCGCAGCCACCGTCTGCCGCGCTCGCAGTCGTCGAATGCCCTCTCCCATGCCTTCTGGGATGCGCGCGGCTCCAAGCATCAGCCCAAGCCAACCACTCATGGTCTCAGCCTCGTCAAGGACGAAGACGAGGACGGCCCCGCTACCGTCCCCCGCGTCGCTAGCATTCCCAGCTCTCCTCTGCGCGAGTCGCAGACCTTTGATGCTGCCGATCGCCTCGCCATGATGGCCTCCAGCTCGCCGTCAAAGGCGCTGCGCAGAAGGTCGGGCGAGGTGGTGAGTGGCGCTGCTCGTTCGGCGGCCCAGGCTACCAAAAGGAGCCTGCGCGTCATACGCAGAGCAGGTAGCTTCGACGTAGCCTCCAAGACGTCGACGGCCAACACTCGTTCACGATCCAACTCGTCCTCGTCGCTTCTTACCAGTCTGGGGCTCGTGTCCATGCGACACCAGCGATCCCAGACGCTGCACGAGCTAGACACGCCGTTTAAACGCGAGCGCAACGCTGCCGCAACCGAGCCGCCCGCTTCGCTGTCGCTCCCTGCATCCGCACCTCACTCGCCAAGACTGCATGGGCTTGGACTGAGTGCGGATAGCAATAGAGCCTCGGCTTGGCGCTTCTCGCAAATCACAGAAGCCGATGAGAACATCTCGTTTTCGAAAGACCTCCCTCATCTTGCCCAAGAAACGGGATCGACGCCTTCGTCGGAAAGCGACCAGGGTCTGCAGTTGCACCACTCCAATTCGTCGGGCGGGTCAGTGCCAGATGCAAGATCCATCACGCCGCCAAAGAGAGACGGCCATCTCGAGGCGCAGGCTCGGTCGCCGACGCGGTCGGAACGAGAGCGTCGTCAGGGGCTCGCCAAACGCTCGTATGCGGCGCTGATCGATCTGCTGAATCCAGCGTTGCACAAGGAGACGAGGCCCATCGGTCGTGGACGTCAACACTCGCTCAACGCCGCCAGCGTCGAGCACACCGTTGCGCACGGGGACGATGGCGGCAGGTCCATTTCCGCAGGCGGCAACTCGAGCAACGGCGCAGGCAGAGCGCGTGGCGGCAGTGCCAGTCGATCCAACGGTGCTCAGGAAGGGTTCGACGCCTACCGAGGCGGCAATGCGGGCGGTGGTGGCGGTGCAGGAAGCGGCCCGGGCGGTGCAGGAGGTGGCGGCCCGCCGGATCGCAGAGGTCCCGGACGCGGTGGCGGCAGCAACGGTGCATCCAAGATCTCGGCGCCCGTCAACTCGGTGTATCGCCGGCTGGAGCTCGTGGGCAGGGGAGCGTACGGCGCAGTCTACCGAGGTGTGCACGTCGAGAGCGGCGCAGCGGTTGCGCTCAAAGTGGTGAATCTGGACACGCCCGACGACGATGTGAGCGACATCCAGCGCGAAGTGACGCTGCTGAGCCAGCTGCGCGAGGCGACGCAGCGCAACGTGGTGCGCTACTGGGGCTGCTGGCTCAAGGGCCCGGAGCTCTGGATCGTCATGGATTTTGCCGATGGCGGCAGCGTGCGTACGCTCATGAAGGCCGGACCCATCGCGGAGCGGTACTGCGCGATCATCGTGCGCGAGACGCTGGTGGCGCTCAACTACCTCCACAAGTGCGGGATCATCCATCGCGACATCAAGGCGGCCAACATCCTGCTGACGAGCACGGGCAAGATTCTGCTGTGCGACTTCGGCGTGGCGGCATCGCTGGCGTCGAGCAGCCACAGCAAGCGCAGCACGTTTGTGGGCACGCCGTACTGGATGGCACCCGAAGTGATCACCGAAGGCAAGACGTACGACCAGAAGGCCGACGTATGGAGTCTGGGCATTACGATCTACGAGATGGCTACGGGCAATCCGCCACTGGCAGACGTAGAGCAGATGCGGGTGATCATGCTCATCCCCAAGAGCAAGCCGCCTCGTCTACCGGAGGGCGGGGATTTTTCGCCGGCGATGCGCGACTTTGTGGCGGCGTGTTTGAACGAGGAGCCCAAGGAGCGAGCGACGTCCGAGGAGCTGAACAAGCTCAAGTGGATCAAGACGCATGCCAAGACGCCCGTGGGGGTGCTCAAGGAGCTCATCCAGGCGTACAATGCGTGGACCAAGGCGGGCGGGATGCGGATGAGCCTCATCGGTGCCGAGACGGCCGATTGGGGCGAGGCGGGCAATCGCGACTCGTTTGCCTTTGACGGCCGCGAGACGGGCGAAGGGTGGGAGTTCAATACGCTCCGCGGCGCGCGCGAGTGGGACGACGACGAGGCCGACGAAGTGCCGGCTCAGATTCCGATTCGTGACCATCCGCTGCTGCGCCTGTTTGAGGTGGATGCACCTGATGGGGCTGCGGGTGGTCAGCGCGGCGTGCAGGTGGAACACAACACGTGGCGCCCAGTTAATGCTACTGCGGCTGTGGCTCCGGGTGGGACGGTGCGTGCTGCACCTGCAGCGCCAGCAGCGCCAGTTGTGCCGGTGGAAGCGCCAACGGCTGCTGGGGTTTCGACGATCAAGGCGGGGGTGGGTGGGGCGGAGAAGGCGAGTTTCACGGGGACGGGGAATACGCCTTTTCGATTCGGAGTTGGTGGGGGTCTACCGTCTGGGGTCGAGGCAGGGGAGGTGCGGGAAGTGCCGCTGCGCAAGCGGTCGCAATCGCTCACCAAGCCCAGCACGAACTCTGCGGATGGGAACGTCATTCCCGACTCTAGGTCGTTGCTCGACCTCGAGGCAGGAGCGTGCAAGCTGCAAGGTGGTGATGAGCACGTTGCGCATCATCGGCAATCGCACGGGGGGAGTGATCCGATTTCGGGCGCTGCCTCACCCGCGCGACTGCAGAGTCTCTACGAGCGCGGTGCCAACGCGCAAGCCTACAGCCGCATTGCTCGACTGCGTGCTGGCTATGTGGCCAGCCTGGAAAGCGAGCCCCAAGTGCAAGTGCAAGTCGAGGCGACAACACCCACGGTGCCGAGAGAGGTCAAGGTGGCGTGGGAGAGGAGGCTCGAGGGTCCACCGTTGCGGCCGCTGGATTTTGCAGCGCTGCGAACCAAGGACGAGGTGGCGGCGTGTCTGGGCAGGACCGTGGATGAGCTGGGCAAGTGGCTGGATGTGATGAGTCTGGGACTGGGCAGAGCGGTGCATGCAGAGCCGGCGACCTAGCTTCAACCGCCCCCAGAAGGGCTTAGATGTTGGCAGACGTGAGCGAGCCATCCCAATCGAGTTGAGATGCTAATGCAATGCAAAGACGATCTTGGCACCAGGATGCAAGGTGGGGGTTGGAGTTGGAAGAGCGGTGCGGGGGGGGGGCATAATGAATGGCGGCTGTGCGCACGGCGACGAGGCGGGGCTGTGGCGCGCGTGGGATGGCAGAGGCAGGAGAGCTCGACGTTGGGCGCCGGGCAATGCAAGATCGCCCGCCGCTCTCTGCGATGCAGCTTGAATGCGGACATGGGCGATCGAGCCTGGGCGTGGTTGGTGGCGCGCATGGATCCAACGGCACTGGTGCCTCAATGGCGCCCCATACCGAATGGGATTGTGTCGGACGCCATTGGTCGGCGCTGTCACTCGCTCACCATGCGCAGTCGAACCGTGTGGCAGCCAAGGGTGCTCGCCTGCTATACGGACGCAATGCCTGATTCTCCCCTTGAGCCACGCCGCACGCAGAGAGACTTGGTGGTTTGTGCTAGCCTGGATCCAGCACACACCCTATGCTCGGTAAGACCTCGCTGGGCATGCACCGCTGTGAAAGCTGCACGCTGTCGATAGTGTTGCGCCCATGCCCACGCTTAGCGAACCAAGCCCAAGGATAAGCATGATTTCAACCCCCTGCCATGCTATCCCTCTTGAGCGCGACGCACTCTGGGCAGCGTTGTGTGGCTGTTTCGGGGTGGGGCATGGATCTATGCATTTGGAATGTCGAGCTTGTCGGGAAAGTAGAAGCTAAACAGCAGCAGGACGACGATGATGGCCAAGAGGATGGAGACGGTGTAGATGGTCCAGCTGGCCATGCACTCGAAGCGCGCGCGTGCGCGTTGTCTGCGTCTCTCCCTGCGTCGTGCAACGATCTCGGCGCTGTATTCGGGCAACAGCGATCCGGCCAGCTCGCGATACCCGTATGGATCGGTCGAGCCGTAGTTGGCACGCGAGGTGATGGTGGAGATGATCGAGGCCGCAGTGGTGTTATCCGCGTCTTCCTCGCGCAGCAACTGGCGCTCGTGCGGCCCGGCAAATACGGCGGTTAAAAGGTCGTGCCACCGCTCCAACAGGCTCTTTGAACGAGGCACGGGTGGAGACGGGTGCGGAAAGGGAAACGTCGTCATGGATGTAGGCCGTGCCCGATTTGACGGCTCATCGACAGTATACCGCGAAGAGGCCGAGGGAAAGCGTGGCACGCTGCCAACGGTGAGAGAGTAGCGATAGGTCGATGAGATAACACTGCTCCGTCGAGTATCGGTGCAGCCAGATGAAGAGGCATGTGGAAGGAGGTGGCTGGTGGACGATGTACCTGTCATGGTTGAATGGAGATGGTGTTGCAGAATCTTGCCGGCGCCAAAGAAAAAGGGGGGAGCTGGTGCAAGATGCCTCCACTCCCACCGGCTTTTGCTTTTACTAACCCCCCAACACCCTCACTCTTTCAATCCACACACACCATTCGCACTGCCAAACAGTGGGCGATCAACCAATCTCACACGCTGAACGATATGTTTGCAAGGGTGGGCTAGTCAAATGCACTGGGTGGCGATCCACCACGCAACGTTGCTAATCACCTCGGTGCACTTTTGCACGCCCGGTCCATCCTCGACCGGCGGAACGTGGATGAAGAGCACCTTGGCACCGGTGGCGTTGGTGAGCGAGGCGTAGTAGATGAAATCGCACACGTAGCGGCCTGCATCCCAGCTCTGGTCTACCTCCAAGCCTCTGCGCTTGAGCCAGGCGACAAGCTCGCCGATGTTGACCGTAGTCTGTTGGATATCGCCAAACTGCTCGTACCCTTGGCCAAAGCCTCGTTTCTTGTCCGAGAGGGCAGGGGCGAGGGAGGAGGCGGTATCGGGTTTGTCGTAGCTGTGCTTGTGTGCGAGTGTTTCCAAGCGGATACTACCGCCTCTGCCCACACCGACGTGGATCACCACATCGAACCCCGTCAAAGGATGGTCGATGGGATAGCCATCGGGATACGCTTGGCCGGCAGTTCCACCGTACGGTGAATCCAGGCGAGGGTCGAGCCAGAATGAGCCCGAGCTGGGAGTTCGACCGTGCAGGCGCGGGACAAGGTCGAGAACCGACGAGTAGTGCACGGGTACCTGGAGGGTCTGAATCCTAACCCCCTCCCCAACTTGCGCGGAAGTAGAGGCGTCGCAAGAGGAGAGGCGCACATTGTGCAGCGGTTTCACAGACAGCCATGACGGGTTGGACACCACCGACATGAACGGTCCAAACCCCGTTATCAGCACGTTGACCTCCCGACGTACAGCTGGCATGGTTGGTGGTACAAAGATAACCGGCGGTGCCTGGCGCGCTCGTCTCGGCTAAGCAAAAACAAATATCCATACCCGCACACACGCAACCCCTTCGTGACCGAAAGTGGGTGGGCTGCAGCTACTGCTCACCACCAAAACCTCTGCCACCACCGCTCGGACACAAAGGAATCTCTGAGAAAAAATGGGCATTGAGACCAGGGGATGCGCAGACTACTCGTCGTCGCCAAGCAGGTGCGCATAGTCTTCGGCACTCGCAAACGTCGGCAGGTTGGCAACCGCCTTGCGCCTCTTTTTACCCTTACCCTTGGCCTCGTCGGGCTCGTCGAGACTACGCTTGCGCGAGTCAAAGTCGGTGAAGGGCACAAGATCGTCGTCGTCCTCGTCGAACAGGTTGCCGCCGTCATCGCTCATGTCGTCCTCCCAATCGCCGCCTGCGGCGGGAGAACCGCCAGTGTCCGAGTCGGAGAACGTCATTCCGGGAACAACTCGTGGCCCCTCCTCATCGTCGGAATCATCCTCCTCCTCCTCGGCAGCATCGCCAGGTTCGGCGGCTTCGGCTTCGCTTTCGGAATCGACATAGTCAAACTCGTCATCCTCTCCATCGCTGTCATCCAGACCCTCGAGCTCCTCCTTGCCGGGCATGGTGGCCTTCATGACCTTCCAGATCTCGTTTTCGTCGGCATCGTCGTCGCTATCCAACTCGCTCTCCTCCTCGTCCTTGGCCACTTGGTCGTCCGAATCCACCAGTGCGTCGTCGTCGCCGACGTGGGCACGCGAGGCGCTGGGCTGTTTGGAGCGCAGGTTGAAGAAGCGGTGGAAGAAGAGTTGGTCGGCAGGCACCGCGTCCGCACGCTGCTTCCAGAACGCCTCGGTGTTGACGAACTCGTTCTCGTGCAGCGCATGGGTGCGCGAGCGCGTCACGCCTGCGCCCACGCGCGCGTGCGGCAGAGGCTGCATCGCACTCGCCCCGCGCACCCCCGAGCTTTGCTTCGGATTGCGGTAGACAAAGCGGTCCAGAAAGTGCGAGAGCGTGTTGAGGCTCAGATCGGCATTCGTCGACACCGTACTGCCTTGGACAATCTGCAGAGCGTGCACCGAGACAGAAGGGTGGAAGTGCCAGATGAGTGGCACAATGTCCCACAGACAGGTGCGGCCCGCTCGCGCGAAGCGTGGATCGCGTTTACGTCCATCGTACTTGTCCCCCCCAGCACCAGCACCAGCAGCAGCGGCGGTGGCGGGGGCCTGGGTGTCGACCTCGGCGTCGGAATCGACATCGTGAAAGTGCTCGTCGTCATCGTCTTCGGGCTCGGTAAGCATAGCGCGCAGACCAGGTGTGCGACGGAACAACTCGGCGAGCAGATGCAGACATCCGCAAATAAACGACGGCTGGTGCAGACTCAAAATCTGGCAGAGACGCTTGACGAACGCCTTGACGCGCTCGGCGTCGGCGTCGGCTTGGAGCGCCTGGAAGACGAGGTTGAGGTACATGGCTTGTTTGCTCGACGCCGCCAGACGCGCGTCGAGCAGCGAGTCGTACAGCACGCGGTAGAAGCGATCGCCAATCGCGCCCGATGCCAGCACCGCCGATGCCGCATGCGCGTCCGAGACGCTGAGCTGGAAGATGAGCTGCAGCGCCTGGATGCTCACGTTGAACGAAGCGGTGTGCAGGATCTTGAACAGCGTGTTGACGTGCTTCTCGAACACCGCCGGCTCGATCTTGGCGAATGGAAATGCGCGACGCACGCCCGTGAGGATCGCCACCACCATCTTGGACTCAGCGTCCTTGACCAGCTTGGGCTCCTCGGGCTTTTCGCTCTTGGCAGGCTTGCTCTTTCGGCCGCGTCCCTTGCGCGGCTGGTCCTTCCACCGCTTCTTGTCCTTCTTCTTGGGTTCTTCGACGTCTTCCTCGGCGGTACCGGCAGCTTCCTTGGCTTCGGACTGGCGCAGGATGCCTTCGAACAGCTCAAAGTAGAGCAGGATGAGGTGGTTGGCCGTGGCGTCGTCGCGCGCGGTGAGCACGGTCTGGTTGAGCGTCAGCACGCCGTAGTAGCGTGCGTGCGTGGTGTGGTTGGCCACCTTGCCCTCGTCGTTGGTGGTCGGAGCAGAGGGTCGCAGGATGAGGTTGGCGATCTCGCGGACCACGATGAACTTCATGGCGGGATGGGCGGTGAGAAGTTCGAGGATGTGGTTGCTGGTCTTGGACGCCACGCTGCGCTCGGGGTCGCCGAGCTTGTTGACGAGCAGACGCAGCAGGTTCTGTTCCTGCTCGGGCTTGTCGCGCAGCAGGATGTACACCTGCGTGGTGGCCTGCTTGCGTGTGAAGGCGATGGTGTCGTGCGACTGCACCTCGAGCACCTGCAGAAACTGAAAGTAGAACTTCTTCAGATGGTCCTCGAACGCCCACAGCAGCAGATGCGATTTGGCCGCTTCGGCAGCGGCGACATCGCTCGACGCAAGGGCGACAGAGGCAGAGGAGAGTTGCGGCTGGTCGCGAAAGTAGCGCAGCTTGCGCGAGCCGAGACCGCCTTCGCTGGCGAGCCAGTCGGCAAGCGCGCGTGTGGCGCGGCTGGCTTCCTCGCGGCTCTTTTTGCGCGTCATGGCGAGGAGCGTGTCCATGTGCTTGACGTTGTGCACGGGGCTGCTCTGGACGAGCAGCGTGAGCGCCGAGATGCGGTCCGAGAGCGTACCGCCGCCTTCGGAGGAGAGGAGGGAGCGGACGAACTGGGCGTCCGAGGCGGTGAGCGTGCCGATGCTGCCGCCGGCGCGGTTGAGCGAGGTCTCGCTGCTGGTGAGGTCGTCGTAGGCGCGCGCCTCTTGGCGCATCAGCTCGGCGCCGAGATCGAGCAGGTGGGTGATGCGATCGTGTCCGAGCTCGTTGTTGTTGCTGCCAGAAGCGGGCAGTCTGGGCAGCGACTGTGACATCCAGTGCGGAACGGCTTCGAGCCGCAGCGGTCCGCGCGAAGTGTGCGAAGGCTTGTGCTTGGTCTCCTTGCCGACACCGTCGTCGTCAAAGACCATCTTTTTGCCCTTGCCCATACGCTGTGCGGTGGTGCTTTCCGCCGCGACTGCCGCTTGCTGTCGAGGCTTGTTCTCCTGTTTGCTCTTCTGCTTGCCGTCCTCCTTTTCCTTTCGGGCTTGCGACTTGTCTGTCGGTGCTTCGGGGGCGTTTTTCTTTTTAGAGTCGGGCTTGGTGGTGCTAGCTGGAGCAGCGGCTGGCGTGGGTTGCTTCTGCTTCTTGGTGGGAGCTGCTGATGCAGCGGCGGGTTCGGAGGCGGTAGGATCGGACTGGAGCTGCTTGAGGAACGCGGCGACTTCGGTGGAGAAGGCGGCCTCGTCGATGTTGACGTCCGACTTGGACTTTGCATTGGCCTTGGAGATGAGCTCGAGGTCTTCTCTGGATCCGCCGAAGCTCTTGATTTCGCGCATCAGCGTGTCTTCGTCCGCGCTGTCCTCGGAATCGAATGCATCTTTCTTCTTGCTGCTCTTTTTGGTAGGTGTGGGCTTGCTCGGCGTCGACTTGGCCGGAGCGGACGAGGTTGTGACTGGCTTGGTGGGAGTGGGCTTTGGCGTGCCGTTGGTGGATGGTGACGCAGCAGCCGCAGCAGCCGCAGCGCCGGACCTGGCGCCCTTGGGTCTGAAGTCCCTCGCCATGGTTGGATGGTGTGGTGGAGAGGAGGTGGTGGGGAGGAGGAGCGTCTCGAGTGGAGAGACAGCCTTCGCCGCCCTGCAACCACTCAAAATTTTCCAAAAAGCGCAGAAAAAAAAAAGGCGGACGTCGGCGCTCATCAGGGTTGCGACTCCAAAATCCTCATCCCAGACGCGGATCTCGGAAGTCGTCGAAGGGGGAGAAAATATTTGTAAATGTGCGGCTGAAGGCGATGTAACAGTTTGAGCTGGAAGCGATGCGCATTCCACCCCTTGCACAGCCGCCCCTGGACGCGATCAAGCCCGCCGGTGCCGCTGCCTTCTCTCACCCATGCGCGTGGCTGACAGCTGGCACCTCCGAGGCACGCACGCATACGCACGGCTGTTCGAAGAGGTGCGTGATCAGCCACTGCTGAGCAGCCAGTGACAAGGGTGATGCGATTGTGACGCGGCTGGGCCGACTAGCTGATGCAGACCGAGCGTGCGTTCGAGGCTTGGCTGCAGCTGCGTCGTGGTGCCCTTCCGGGTGCGCCAAATGCGACGGCTCGCTGGCAAGAGGCTGATTTTTAGGCTCTGCGAATCGCGCTCGGGCATGGCGCTGCTGCACCGCGCTGCTGCACCTCTTGCAGCCGAGCTGCCGAAGCGCAGAGTTGTGCAGAAGTGCGCATCCACTCGCTGTCAAAAAAATCGAAGCTCCGCCTTTGGCCCCCTCGGAGCAGCCGTTGTTCGCTTTGGCTCCCCTTGGCTCTCTCCCCTTTGTTCGGGCTGAGGCTCACGCTGGGATCGCCTCGGCTCGGCTCGGCATGCGAGCTCGATCTGTCAATCTCGACGCACGCGAGAGAGAGCCACGAACCGCCGCGCTGGCTTGGTCTTTTGGCCCGCCTCGAGCTGAAAGCTGGGCATATAGATATCCACCACCTCGCGACCTGCTTTTCTCCTTCTGTCCACGCCCCATTCTTGCTTCGTTCCCTCCCCTCCTTCGGCTCATCCTCCCCCCATCCCCCCTCAATACTCGATCCAGCAGCGTTGATCGCGCCGGTATTCGTTCTTTCCACTCCTCTTTGCCTCCTTTTTCACAATCCTTTTCGCTACAATGATCTACGCCAGGACGCTTTTGCTCGCCCTTGTGGCGGTGTCGCTCATGACTGTGGTGCAGGCCACCCAGTCCATCAGCCACAACGCTGCGGTGCGTCGTCACGCTTCGATGGTCAGCCAACGCCCCGCGCGTCGCTCGCTCGACGTGAGCGCGGGCAGGATGGTGCAAAAGAGGCAGACGGCCGAACAGATCAAGCAGGCCGCCGACCTCAAGGCGTGGGACGACGACTTCCACAAGAAGAATGCAGAGTGGCAGCAGGCTGCCATGGCCGCTCTTGCCAGCGGCCAGACGCCGCCCTCCTACGACGAGTACTGGAGTGGCAAGTCGGCTTCCACCGCGGCAGCCAGTGCCAATGCAGACTCTTCGGCTTCGTCCGGGTCCAACGACCAGTCGTCCGCCCCTGCCCAGCAGCAGCAGCAGCAGCAGCA
>AWNI01000022.1:391408-404314 GCA_000517465.1 Moesziomyces aphidis | reverse complement strand
TGTGTGTGTGTGTGTGTGTGAGTGTAAGTGGATCGGGTGCGGATCGCAAGAGCAGAGAGGAAGCGGGCGATTGATTGATTGATTGATTAATTCGAATTGAATGCGCCCCGTGCGAGGCGGTGCGAGAGAGAGAGAGAGAAGGCGCGGTTGGGAAGCGACTTTGGACGCAATTTACGCCGCTCCCACGCCGCCCTCTCTTCTCTCCGCCCCACTTCTCCGCCTTTTCTTTTTCTTTCTTTCGTGCGATTCCATCAAAGCGCTCTGCTGCTGCTGCCGCTGCTGCCGCTGCTGCTCTCGAAAGGCCGCCCGCCGAGCCGCACCGAAGCGGGCATTATTGCGGACCGGCCTTTCGGTCTCTCTCTCTCTCCATCTCCTACTCTCGACTCCACCATCTGGACCAAGTCCCATCGGCTGCCGCTTTTGCTTGCTCGTTTCCGTACACCAAATCATCCGCACCTGGTTGTCCTGAAATACGCACGCGCGCATCGCCATGCTTCAACCTTAACCTTGGCTCAGCCTCTCCAACTTGCGCAACGCTTCTGCACCATGCAGCCCATTCAGCCGACCGCTGCACCTCCCCAATGGGCTCAGATCAGCTTCGACGACGGCTTCGACCTCAACCTCGATGCAACTTCCTCCTTGGCTGGTCCCGCTTCCACTGCACCATCAATCCAGTCCCCGGCCATCCCAGATCGTTCCATCCCAGATGCACCACAAAACCGCTTCTCCGCAAGTCCGGCTTCGTCCAACAAGGCGCTTCCCCAGCTGCCATCAACGGCCACCGCCATGCCCGCTTCGGTTGGTGTGCCGAGCACGGTACATGCGCGCCTGCCCTCGGCACACTCCCAGGATGCAGCAACAGCAACAACTCCAAAGCCTCCAGGCACCCCGCAGGCGCACCTCCATCCTTCCCCCATCGTCACCGCTGCCACGCCCGAACAGCCCACCAACCGCAACTTTGACGCCATCCAACCCCCACCGCGTCCCGTCTCCTCCGCCGACGCCTACATGCATCCCATCGAAACCCTCCAGTCCGACACCAACAGCCGCCCAGGCACCGCAATGAGCAACCTCAGCTCCGCCAACGGCATCAACCCACCAACCACCAATCGCAGCAGCTTCGGCACCGCCACCACCTCCACCACCACCAACGCACCCTTCAACCAGCCAAAACGCGCCTCTGTGCTCTCCTTCCAGACCGCAAACAGCGCAGGTTTCACAAGTGCAGACGAAGCAAAGAGCTCCGACCGCGAACACCTCGCAGACCAAACCTTGGTCGCCGCACCCGCCACTTCCTCGGCTCTGCCCATCGACGCCGCCCAACCCATCCGTCCATGGCTCGACCGCAACACCTCCGGCTACGGTTCGTCGCCAGACGAGCGCTCCTTCCCAGGCGGCCTCCCCGGCTCCTTTTGGGACGAACCCGTCGCACGTCCACCGCACACCACAGCAGTCCTGCCAGAACAGCCAGCGCCACAGCCCTTTCTCGCCGTCTGTCCCCCCGCGCCCCCCAATCACAACCCAGCAGCGGCTGCACCGGCCCATGCCGACGATACATCGAGTACACAGATCGGCCCGGCGGATGCAAGCCTCGCACCCATCAACACGCACGGCCTGGCTCCATCCTCGCCTAACGCTCCTCTGTCGTCCACCACCATCGCCGCCCCATCCGACGAAACCACCCAGGCCGCACGCCAGTCCCCCGACGTCGCCAAGGCGTCTGTCAGAGAACTCGAGCCCATCTCCGATCTCGACGCGCCACCGCCGCCTGCCAAGGACGCCCGTATCGACGACAACGCAAGCCCCGCCCCCGCCGACAACCTCATCCCACCGCCCTTGCCTACCGACGCAGCAGCCAACGCTCAACCCGCCATCAACCTGCCCGCCCTCCAGCGACCCGTCTCCGACTATCGCAAAAAGCCACTCGCACACATCTCGCCCGCTCAGAAAGCTGCCGGTCTCGCACACCTTCAGTCGCAGGCAAAGGCGCCCACCAAGCAGCCGAGCCGCGACATGCCCTCCAACGCACCTCCCACCGCTCCCCCCACGGAAGCACCGCCCATCGTCATGATGGAGCGCGCACGACGCAAGTCGACCGCCAGCCTCACCGCCAACGTCGCGCTTGCACAGGCCGCGGCCGGCGTGCCCAACCTCGCCCAAGATGGCCTCGCCGACACGCCCGACACGCCGAGTGCAGAGAGCGCGTCTGCGGAATCCAGCGCGCCTCCCGACGGCGAGGTCGAGGCACGCGCAGAGTGGGAGCGTCGCAGAATCAAGCGCAAAAACGGCAACAAGAACAAAGACTCGCAAACCCAAAACAAAGGCCGCTCAGATACCTTCAAGAGCCAGCTCCGGCCGCTCCAGCTCGTGCCCGCCGACAACGTGACTGCCTTCTCCGACCGCAACGCCGCCACCGCCGATCGACACAGCATCGCAGTCGCCAACCGCACCGCCAACGCCATCGCTCCGGCTACGTCCGATGCGCCCGCACCAGCAGCTGCGGCCTCGGCACAGACCACCTACAGCACCCAGCAGCTCCAGAGGCTCCAGGCACGCGAGCAGAGGAGGAGCGTCGGTGCCTTTAGCGCCGCCATGGCCGCTGCCAACGTCGTTTCCAGCGGAAGCAACGGGCCCTATCCCGTCTTTGCTTCGCCCAACTCGGGCCCACAGAAGGTCGGCGCGCGACAGTATCCCGGTCTCATGGCACAGCGCAGCCTCGTGCCGCCGTTTGAGCTGCAGCATCGTCCCGACGGCCTCCCCTCGGGCATGATCGGCCCGGACGGCGTGCGAAGGAGCATCAACGACCCCGAGGTGTGTCTCGAGTGCATGATGCGCGACGAAGACATGATCGACATCCGCGTCGTCGGCGACGGCGTCTGGGAACGCGAGAGCGACAAGGACTTCCAAGAAGCCGTCAGGCAGGAGGCCGAAGACGCCGCCAGCGGGCCAGCCTCGCACGGCATGAGCGGCAGCAGCGGACACGCAGACAGCCTCACCAGCCACCGCGACTCGCGCCAGTCGCGCAAAGCGCGCAAGAGGATCGGCAAGGGCGAGCCGCTCACCGTGGAGCGCCTCAAGCTCCACACCCAGATGAACCCGCCCGCCTCATCGTTCCGATGGCGTACGCTGCAGACCTTCCTGGCGGTACAGGCCAAGTACATCGCCATGGAGCAGCAGAGGATGCGCCTCGAGGTCGACAAGAGGGCGCGCCACAACAACGACAGCGTCAGCAGCCGTGGCAGCTTTGTCGCCGACTCACCCGTGGCCGCGGGCGTGCTCTCTTCGCCCTTTGCGCCTGCGCGCGACGCCTCGTCACCTCAACGCCAGTCCATCCTCTCCACCTCGGTCGACGACAGCACTCTCACGCCGCTGCAGAAGCAGGAGAAGGAGCGCGACGTCGCCGCGGCGCAGGCGGCGCGCAAGAAGATGACCGTCGGCACGACTCCGCCAATGGCCCCGACGCCGCCGCTGGGCATGCCGGCCTACTCTGTGACGCCTCTGCAGACGCGCGCAGCTCCCCAGTCCATCCCTGCCCGCGTCGGCTCGGATCCGGACGGTGTGCTGGGCGGCGCATCACCCGTGGGCGGTGTGAGCATGACGCCCAGCAGCAGTCGTCGTGTGCCGTTTGCCTCGGCACCCACTGCGCGCGCGGCGAGCGCGCAGGATCTTCGGTCCATGGCTGACGGGCAACGATCGGCAGGATATCCGGCCAGCCCGGACAGTTTGATGCCTCCGTCGAGGTCGGTCATGGGCACGTCGCCCACGGGCACGCCGTCGCGGCTGGCGGCGCGCTCGGGAGCGTCGCAGCTGTCGCTCATGCACAGCGGGTCGATGATCGACATGCACGTCGCGCAAGAAGACCGCGCCGAGCATCGGATCAAGCAAAACGGCTTTTTGCCAGGCACGCCGCTGGCGGTGGAATCGCCCGCCGCCATGAACCGCTCCTACTACGGCTTTCCCGGCGACGGCGACTCGTCGCTGCCGGATCCGGCGGCGTTTGAGCGGTCGCGCATGGTGTCGGGCGACGGCTACGTCAACCCCATGCAGGCTGGACCGCGCGGATTGGATGCGGACCATGACGACAACAAGCGCAAGAAGAAGGGCCTCCGTGGGCTGTTCTCCAAGCTGACCGGCGGCAGTGCGGCGGGTCGCGAGAATTCGACTGGCGGTATGGGGGATGGCAGCATCAACGGTAGTGTTGCGAGTCGCAATGCGAGCCGACGCTCGCAGGCCTCGGACAGCTCCAAGCCGCGCAAGTTTTCGTTTAGCGCCGAGCGTTCGCTGGATACATCGGGCGCTGCGGCGAGTCCGAACGGTATGCTCAGCCGAGCACACAGATCGACCTCGACGTTCTTCCGCAACGGCGCCGAGCCCGATGTGGAAGCTGCCAAGCCGCGACAGCCGAGCGCGGGCAACTCGAACACGCCCTTCCAGAATCCACCGGGCATGACGAGCCAGGGCAGTCTGGACCTCGGACCGTTCCAGCCGGCTTCGCCGCAGGCCAATGCGTTTGGTGCGGCCAACGGCAGTGCGGCGAGGATGCGCAAGGCGTCGAACCCGCTCATGCAAAAGTACCTCAGCTCGCCCTCGCCCCAGACGCAGGCTTCGCCGGTGCCGAGCTCGGTGCCGACGTCGCCGGTAGAAAGGGTTGCTGTGCATCCGAGCCAACGCGATGCGAGGGTGTCGGGTCTGCAGCCCATTCCGGACGGCGAGCAGGTGGGAGACGAGTACGAGCCACGCCAGTCGGTGCGCTCGAGCGGCAGTGCGAGTGTGCGCAAGGAGCTGCCCGCCATGCCGACGCTCGGAGGCCGGCCGAGCATGGACAGTGGCGGGCCCCAGCGGCCGCCGCGCAATCCGCGCCGGCCCGAGGGTGCGCTCAACTCGCCGAGCCTCGTGGATCTCAGCAACAATGGCGGCGGAGTGGGGCAGGTGCGACGCGAGTTCCCGCAGCCGAGCCGGTACGAGTCCGGTTCGTATGCGAGCGTGGCGTCGCGCGAGAGCGAGACGAAACGGTCGCGCTTCCGACTGCCGTTTGGGCGCAAGAAGCGCGAGTCGACGCTGGGCGAGCCTAAGCCATCGATTGTGGTTGGCGGTGCGGAAGAGGACGGGGTGCGGGGTGGGTTGTTCCCCGCGCTTCGCACACGCAAGAGCTACGGCGGCCTAGGCGTTCCCAAAGCGAGCTTTAGCACCGAGAGACAGCGCGTGTTATCGTCGCCCTCGCACGATATGGCAACGTTGCCGCCACGCAGTCAGAGTGCGTTTGGCATGGCGCCCACGCAGCGCTTCATGTCGATGGACTTGCCGCGTCGCTCGATGAACGTCGGTCGTGCCGACCATCGACTGAGCACAGTCGGGTACGAGGAGGAGGATGAGGATGACGAGATGGAGCGCGAGCCCGGATACGAGGCCGAGTTCAACCGGTACGCGCAGGAGGCGGCGGAGGAGAGGTATGTCAAGCCGAGGGAGGCCAGTGCGGGCGGCCAGAGCTTTGGCAGGAAGAGCCTCAACTTGCTGCGTGACCTGCGCATGCCGCTCGGTAAGACAAGGTGATCTCGGAGCGTACGGTCAATCGACATGGGCGTGCGCAAGCCATTATTTTATCTTTCTGCGAGAACAGGTCTGGATCGATGCCGGTGTCACTGCGATCATTGGTGCCATGAGGGGCTTTCATCCTATGAGCGCTTTCATCGTATGAGCGGAGGGGGGATGGAGGTGGGGGGGTTGTCACGTGACGATAAACGCGTGTCGCCTTGCCCCGCGGTGGAGGCGGAATTTCTTTACTGCGGGGGTTGAGGAGGCAAGTCGCGTGGGTGGATTTGGGGTGTTGATTTGTCTCCTTGTGCACGGGATGGTGGGCGAAGGTTGACGCGAGACCACTTGCATCGTGGGCTTTGCTTAGGCCTTGTACGAGCCGGAGAAGCGGATAGGAACGGCAGCAGGATTCTCGACACTACCACCCGCCATCTGCCCAACACTGTGAGGGTTACGACCACCCAGCTACGTCCGTGCTTTGTGCGACCCTCTACACGGTGCAGCGACGACCCGGAACACTCTCGTCGACCACGCACAGCTTGGACCCCAGAGCTGGCATCCGCTCCACTGCAGCACGCACTCATCGTACAGCAAAGCTCTGCAACGCTGCCCATCCCAGCACAACGCACGATCTGCACAAAGGTACCCGCTGTACGTTGGCCATCCACGATCGAACAAACAGCTCGTATAATCGTGCAGACGACATCCAGGACCAAGATCAACTTGCGAGTCAGCATATCGCCCACCAAGACAGCCGCAGATTGCACCGTCCAGACATGGCGCCCAAGGCGCTGGCGAGCGATGCCAAGATCGTTGTGGCCTCGACGGACGAGCTGCAGGCGCACTTTGACGAGCTGCACGCCGATCTGCACCTGGCCGAGACGGAGCATACGTGGCACAAGATCGAGCAGTCGCTGCTGTACATCCAAGCCATCACGCGCGGTGGCGCCACCAAATTCGCCGACTTTGTTCCACTCATCAAAGACGCAGCGGCACCGATCAACGGAGCGCTGCTGAGCGAGCGTACGAAGCTGTCCGGCACGGCGGCGGATGTGCTCAACTCGATCGCACCGCGACTTGCAGAGCGGTTCGAACCGCTGGTGGCCGTGTTTGTTCCGACGTTGCTGCAGATCTGCGCGCGCACCAACAAGGTGGCGGTCAAGAGGGCGGAAAAGTCGCTCCACTTCATCGTCAAGCACTGCAGACCCGTGGCGGTGGTGCCGCTGCTGCGCGAGGCGCTCAGGGATAAAGGCTCGGGTCTGCGCGCGGTCGCTGCAGGAACGTTGGTGGCGGTGCTAGAGTGTACAGACAGGGATAGGCTGGGTAGGAGGGTGGCGGATGTAGAGGCGGCGATAAGAAGCGGTGCGACAGATTCGAATGCAGAGGTGAGGCAGATCAGCAAGAGGCTCTTCGAGCACTATGTCGCCCTGTGGCCGGAAAAGGTCGAGGCGTTCACAAAGCCAATGACCCCTACGATTCGAAGGTACCTCGCACTGCCAAAGACAGGTGCACTGGTCGTGGACGTCCCAACACCACAACTCAAGGTGCAGGAAGCCGTAAGGGTAGCACAACCACCACCACCACCACCACCGACGACGACGCAGCCAACATCGCAGTACAACTTTTTCCCGGACCTCCATCGTGCTCCTGCCGCCTCGACCTCGCGAGGATTCAGCGTGAACGATGCGACGTATGCCAAACGCGGGCTGTTTGCGGATCAGATTGCGGCAGCACGTAATGCGCGATTGGCCCGCATGCCCTCGTTCAACTTTGACGACAGGCTGGTCGACGCCGCGGCCACGACGGCCATCAAGCGGCAGCCGAGCTTGGAGCAGCGGCGGGGCGACATCAACTCGAGCACGCCTGGATTCGCGACGACGGGCGCGCACGGTAAGAGTGTGCTGCTCGCAGCGTACAAGCAGGCGTTTGTCGACCAGCACTCTGCTTCATCGCGGGACAAGTCGCGCGACAGGGAGCGCAAGCACGCCGACCGGAAGCGCGACAAGACAGTCGTGCGGTTCGAGCGCGACACGCTCGATGCCCCACACCCGGCAGAGGATGAGATGCGCAGGTCCAAGTCCGCGCCGCTTATCCCCGCCGCCGAGGCGGAAGTGATTCATGATCCGTCGACGCCCACGGAGAGTGGAGAGGATCGGCCGATTACGCCGCCGCAGCGGGTGGTGCAGACACCCCGTACGGCGGTCAAGGCGAGCAGAGTGCCGGCGCAGCGCGTCGCCGCTTCGGCCGTCAAGGTGTCCGCAGCGAGGGTGGTCGTCCCCACGCCCTCGGCCAAGGTCGCAGCCACCAGGGTGGTCGAGGCGGCGTCGGTCGAGGCGAGTCCTGTGCCCAAGGCGAGGCAGGCAAAGACGCCAGAGCAAGCCATCCAGCCCGCTGCAGCCAAGCCCAGCGACGATAAGGACCCCAAGGCACCGGTCAAGAAGGCCGTTCCGGTGCCAAGCACGACCCCTCGCGAGGCGATCAAAGCTTCAAAGTCGACCGAGATGGCGAAAATCGCCTCCAAACCTGTCGCTCGTCCAGCAGTCAAGAAGGCGGTACCAACCAAGCCGGCTGCACCAGCCAAGCCCACCACCACCACTGCACCCGCAAAGACCGTTCGACCGGTTGCTGTGAAACCTCCAGCCCCCGCCCCGAGCAGTGCTGCGATGGCACGCGCCAAGCTGGCAGCCGCCAACCGGCTCGCCTCCACCACCACCGCGCCGAAAAAGCCCGAGGGTGGTGGGGTTCGGATATCGACAGCAACAGCATCTACCGCCTCGACGCGCAACAAGATCGTCCCCTCTGCGGCCGTGAAAAAGTTCACCCCCAAGGCCACTCCAGCGGTAGGCGTGGGGGTGAGGCGCGCAAAGAGCTCGATTGCCGAGTCGATCGCGGCCAAGAGCAAGATCGTGGGTGCACAGCAAAAGGTGAGCGACAAGACGGTGGCGGTGCGAAAGGCGAGGGTCAGCGCGGCGCTCAAGATGCAGAGAAGAGCGTCCGCCGTTGCGGCCACTAAGGTATCAACCGCGACCTCCAACGCAGCATCCACCGCTGCACCCACCCCAGCATCGAAGAGGGAGGAAGCAGGGCAGGAGGAGAAGAAGGAGAAGAAGATTGTGGAGGAGAAGGCGGTGGTGGGTACACCGATGCAGTCGCCCATCAAGACGGCTGCACCGGGTGGCAGCACGCGCACTCCACTCGGCGCCAAGGATCCCAACGTCCCCTCGACTCGTTCCACGCCGCTCAAATCGCCGCTGCGACCGACTCCGCGCTCCGTCACCGCCCTTCGTGTGCTCGACGTCAGCGTTGTCGACAGTAGAAGCGAGCGACCAACGCCGCTCGTAGCCGCACCTCGTGTGCTCGACGTCGAGGTCTCCGACAGCGAAAGCGACGACACTCGCTCGACTCGACCCACGCTCGAATCTCCGTTGCGGTCGACCCCCCTACGCTCAAGCGCACCTCGCATGCTCGACGTCAATCTCTCTGACAGCGAAAGCGAAAGCGAGAGCGGTGGGGAGGAGGTGGTTCAGCTCACGTTGGGCTCGAAACAGCTCGTGCTCGGTCCGGACTCGGCGAGCAGCGATGCCTCGTTTGGCGCAAGCCCAGATGACGAGACTGTAGTGCTCGAGGCCGTAGCCGCCTTGTAATAGTGTATACCCCTGCTTGCAATCATTACCGACTGCGACTTTGATCCGAGCTCTGTCTGACTTTCCCCTGCATTCACAGGCCAGGATTGACAGCCAAGTGGTTCCAACCAACCTGGCTCATAACGTGGGGGCAACGGGGGGCTTGTCCACCGGCTCATGGCAAAGCTGTCCAAGATGGCGAGCTGGGATCGGGAATGAAAACCGCGCCGATTGAGCGATTGAGCGATCTGGGAAGAAGGCGCGCTGCTCCACTTTTCCCGGCGCATCGCGACGAGAAAAAGCTTAGCTGAAAGGGCGGAGGTGGTAGCGTCTGGACCACCATCTGCTCTCAAACGACACATCCATGCAGCGTGGCTGAAGCATCGCATCTCCCGTTCACACCGCCGCCCCCAGAATGTGGTCTTCGCCCGCTGCGGCGCTAGGCATCCGCGCATGCTCGGGCTCTGCCGGCTTGCGCACCGCCATGGCAGGCACACGGTCAATAGCATCAAGGCCGCTGCTGTCGGCGTGTCCATCGGTGCTCGTAGCTGCCAGACCGGCAACGCTGTCCCTACTCGCTGGCAAGGCATCGGCGCCGTCGTACTCGCTCGTCCGCCACTTTTCCGTCTCCTTGGCAAGGCAGGACGACAAGGTGCAACCCCCCAAAACTGCCACAGCGCAGCCAGAACAGTCCTCGAACGACGACAAGCGTCCAGCTACATCCAAGGACGCCACGACGGGATCACTCGCATCGAGGCTCTCGGCACGCATCAGGACGCTGCTGCACGCGCAGCTCGCCAAGTCGGCGCCCAAGTCCAACGACGGCGCCTCGCCCGCACCCACGCAGTTCCCGGACCTCAGGCGGCTCTTTTCGCTCGCCATGCCGCAAAAGCGCAACATCCTCATCGCGCTCGGCCTGCTGCTCATCTCGTCGTCCATCACGCTCACCGTACCCTTTGCCATCGGCCGCCTCATCGACTTTTTCACCTCGGGCCAGAACGCGCTGTTCGGCCTCGGATTCGGCACGGTGGCAGCGCTCATGCTGCTCATCTTTGCCGTCGGCGCCGGCGCCAAGGCGGGCAGCAACATCCTGCTCGAGCTGTCGGGCGTGCGCGTCGTGCAGGGCATCCGCAACCAGGCCTACCGCTCCGCTCTGCGCCAGGACGTCGAGCTTGCAGACAAGGGCAGCGGCGATGTGGTGAGCCGGCTCAGCGTCGATACCAACATTGTCGGCGAGTCGCTCACCTCGGATATTGGAGATGGACTGCGCGCGGGCGCGACGGTGCTGTTTGCGGGAACCGCCATGTTTATGATCTCGTCCAAGCTCACGCTGCTCATGATGGCGGTGGTGCCGCCCGCGGCGATCGGCGCCGTGTTCTACGGAAGGTATCTGCGCGACCTCACGCACAAGACGCAGGACGCTGTGGGAAATATGACGCGGCTCGCCGAGGAGCGGCTGTCGCCCCCGGCATTCCGCACGCTGACCGCGTTCAACACGCAGCGCCAGGAGCTGAGGCGCTTCGACGAGCGCATCGGCGCCATCGTCGAGCTGCAGACCAAAGAGGCGTATGCCTCCGGCCTCTTCTATGCCGGCACGGGCTTCGTGGGCAACTGCGCCATCCTCACGCTGCTCACCTACGGCGGGCATCTGGTGAGCCGCGGCGAGATCTCGGTGGGCGACCTCACCTCGCTGCTCATGTACACGGCGTATCTGGGCGGCGGCATGGTGAGCCTCACCTCGTTCTTTGCGTCGCTCATGAAGGGTCTCGGCGCAGGCGCGAGGGTGTTTGAGCTCATCGATCGACCTGCCACGGTAGAGCTGGGCAAGGGAGAGACGCTGCAGCTCGACACGGCGGTGCGTGGCAAGGTGCGATTTGAGGATGTGCACTTTACCTATCCGTCGCGACCGCAGCAGCCGATCCTGCGCGGCGTCACGCTCGACATTGAGCCGGGGCAGTCGTATGCCTTGGTCGGAGGCTCGGGTGCGGGCAAGTCGTCGGTGCACTCGCTGCTGCTGCGCTTCTACGACCCGACGCAGGGCCGAATCTTGCTTGCAGGCAAGGATCTGGCGTCGTACCGGCCCGAGAGCGTACGCAAGCACTTGGCGTTTGTGCCGCAGGAGCCGATTCTGTTCGACGGAACACTCGAGGACAACATCAAGTACGGTACGGATTCGGCGACGCGCGAAGAGGTGGCCGAGGCAGCGCGCCTGGCTGGCTGCGAGGCGTTCATTGCCGACATGCCTCGTGGACTCGACACGGTGATCGGTGCACGCCAGCTATCGGGTGGACAGCGTCAGCGCATCGCCATTGCGCGCGCGCTGGTTCGCAAGCCGGCGATCCTGCTGCTGGACGAAGCGACGAGTGCGTTGGACTCGGCGTCGGAGCTCATGGTCAACCGTGCCATCGAGAGGATCATCGCCGAGGGCAAGATCACCGTGTGGATCGTCGCGCATCGCCTCTCGACCATCCGCAGCGCCAACAATATCCAGGTGCTCGAAAACGGCCGTATCGTCGAACAGGGCACCTTCCAGCAGCTCGACTCGCCCGGATCCAGGTTTAGAAAGCTCATGGCCGCTCAGCTCGATGCCACCGATCACACCGACCACGCTGCACCGGTGAGTTGCTCGTAATGTCATCAAGTGCGCATGGCAATGGCTGAAGTTTGTCCTTCTTTTTGTAGAATCGTGGTTTGGGACAGACGAGGGGATTGCATACGAGTGCTAGGCGGCCAGACGTGGTTCCGGCGAGTGGAACATGGAGCTTGTTGTCGGCGGTGCAGGGTGGGGCGGAAATCAGCGATGCGCAGTTGGACAAGTTGCACCGACTCGCGGCGCTCATCCCGCCGACCGAGGCTGCGGAGCGGGAGGCGCTAAAGCGGGACTTGGCGGGGATCGTGCACCTGGTGGAGACGATCCACCGGACTCCCGGCAAGGCGGTGGATGCAAGACCACTCGTGGCGCACGATGCCCAGTGGAACACCTCCCTCTCCACCAGCGAGGGGAAGGAGGGTGAGCGGAAGGAGGGTGAGGGAACACAGACGTTGGAGAGGGACCAGCTGCTGGAGCGAGCGGGAGACCGACAGTATGCAGGCTATTTTGTAGTGGATCGCACCTAGACGCAACAAGCCCATCACCACTCGGACGTGTCGACGCAAGGATGGCGTGGGGTGGACAGGTTGAGAGGCGCGAGATGGGTGCGAATTCCGGTGGTGCGGCGACAGCACCCGGGCTTGGCGTGGTCATGCGTGGGCAATCGGAGACTTGCAGACCCGAACAGTCTTGACGCCAAGCGCGACGAGGCCAGAACAATGTTGGTCCGCATGGTGCAACAAAGAGTTGCAGGCGGCGTGGCGTTCATAGCGGCCGCCGGGTCGATGTCCGGTCGGTCCAGCTCGATGCAGCGTTGGAAGCAGCAGACGACGGCGATGGATGTATCTACAAGCCGTGTGAGTGCGAACGCAGACCGGATGTGCGAACAGAGAGGTGGATGCCGGCGTAACCTCCTGATTCGACGCGCGAGCAGCAAACGATGAGGGCCGTTACTTCGTATGCGGGCAATGTGAAGGGCCCACGCCAGCTTCGGCCACTGCCACCAACGGCCGACTTTTGGACGAGGTCTGATTCTTGATTCTAAGGCTTGGTCCGACAAGGTGCGCACACCATCGATCGGTGGCTAGTTCCAAGAGGCGAAAAGTGGCCAAAAAAAAGTTAACTGCAGCACCCAGGATTCCCGCGTGGTCCCCCACCGCA
>AWNI01000022.1:366812-377226 GCA_000517465.1 Moesziomyces aphidis | reverse complement strand
TGCTGCTGCTGCTGCTGCTGCTGCTGCATCGTTCCAGTCCCGCCGGCGGTGATTATTGAGATGATGGATTTTGATAGAGGGCAGATGCATGATTCGGAAGCTAACTTACTCTGAGTCGGATCTTCCGATGTCTCTGGCTGCGCAGCGTGGCCGTGCCGAAAATAGTCAATTGACAATTGTTCTCCACCTCTGCTGCAGTCTGCAGCCACGAGCGCGCAACATGATGAAATCCTGCCTCCCGACTGCAGCCGATCCGAAGGGGGAGCGCCAGAAGTTGAAAATGTGAGAGCGCAACAAAAACCTCCGCAGCGATACGCAGCGCGCCTTGGAGTTGAGAGGAGGTTGCGCGCGCGATACGCTGGCTTGAATTTCAATTCGAGTCTGAAAGGGGCCGCTGCGAGTGGCGATTGGCTGGCGAGGAGGCCAACTGCGTCAGTTGGCACGAAGGGCGCCGCCGCCACCCGCCGTCGAGACTCAGACTCGCACGATGTTGTCCCGAACGCTGCTGTCCCCTCTTTTTCCCTTTTCTTTGGCCAGGGCCATCCCCACCCTTTGTTTTTGGCGGTCCCCACTCGACTGCGCATTCATCCTTCTTTCCCTCACCACCACCACCCACTCTGTCTCTCTCTCTGCATTCCACTTGCTGCACAACCTCTGCCCTCTGCGCGCAGTGGTCTGCCATCGGCGCCATGTTGACATCGCAACCCGCCACCTGGCTCTCGGCGCTACTCGTTCTCGCAGCACCATCTACACTCGCGCAATCCACAGCATCCCCCGCCGACCTCGCAGCACAGTACTCTGCCTCCCCACCATCCGCCAACATGCAGGCGCAAAGTCAGGCGCCACCATCCTTGCCCGCTACCTCCTCCTTCTGGGACAATCTCGGCAGGCACTGGACCGAGGCAGACAGCACAAAACAGACGCTCATGGCCATCTTCCTCATCTGCCAGCTCATCGGCCTATTTTGGTTCATCAAGGGATCGCTCGACAAGATCTTTGGCCGACGCGCAGAGTATCGCAACCAGCGAACAAAGCGCTTCGCACGCAGAGCCGCCATCGCCGCCGCAGGCGGTCTCTCCAAGTCCGGCATCCCCCTCTCGCACCAGCGTCCGCTTTACCGCCCCGACAGCAAGCCGCAGCTCCCGCCGAGGCCGTCTCAAGACCATCCCTTGCTCCGTGCTTCTTCTTCTTCGTCCTCTTCTTCCTCCTCCTCCTCCAACACACCTGCACAGGCTCAATTCCAAACCACGCCCGCAGGCGACATCGTGCTGCCCTCTTGGACCGACGCAGGTCCCACACCGCTCAGAGTGATTGTCGAAGAGCCAGAGTACGAACTCTCTCCCATCAACTCGCCCGCAACTTCGCGCCCGCATTCGCCGGCTTACCCTCAGCACGCCGCTCCCTCGCCCGACTCGCCCAACCACTCGTGGGCGTTCCGATCCGCCCCCAGCCGCGACAATGCCTCGCTCAGACTACGGGAACGTGGCGATTATGCGGCACTGCCTTCGCCCATCGATCGCTCCTCCACTCCAGACACTCGGCTCGAAGACGTCAAGCGGCCCTTCAACCGCCCCTTCTACGCCGAGCCCTATACGGCTCAGCCCAGCTCGAATCCCCCCGAGTTCACAGTGCACACGCCCTCTTCCTCCTTCTCGCCAGCTTGATCCGTATCATTCAGTTATACCCTTACCAGCAGCAAGGTCAACATCATCATCTCCCAAAGCATTCCACTCATCCGTCGCTCTAATTAACCCCTCAAATACAGCCGCCCTTGCCTCTCAATCGCGTAGCTCCTTCTGCCTTTTATCGATTTGTACTATACCCGTCCCTCAATTCAGCATTGATCGCTCAACACAGTCTCAGCTCGGCCGTGCGACCATCATGCATGTCTATGAATAGCCTTGTGCTCCTCTCCTCCAGGGTGTGCGTCGTGAGTACAGGCAGTGAACTTTTGGGGTTCTTGGATGCGGCTAGCAGACGTGCACTGCTCCCGTCTTGCCGCTCGCCGTGTCAGAGATGGCGGTCCAGACTAATTGAAGGCCAAGAAGGATTGTCAGTCGCTGCAGTCTCAAAGAGCGGAATGGAGCCTACTTACCACTGATGAGCAGCACGACGCTACCAAAGATCGCACACGCCACGCTCAGCGGACGCGTCGACTGCCACCATTTGCGGTTGGCTGCTGCCGGTCGGAAGCGCACGCTCGCACCGGGTCGGAGTGGAAGCTCGACGTCGTCTACGTCGATAGAGTCCCGATTGGCGGTCTGACCTTCCAAGCGGTCTAGATGGGGCTCGGCATCGTACTCTCCCGATCGGATGGGCCGTTGATCCCCAACCGAATTCGACTGGTCCATCAGTCCCTCGCCCTCGCCTTGGTCTGTGTTGGGGTGGTCGCGCCACGACGAACTCGTCAGCGTAGGCAGGTCGGCCGTCGGAACGCGCTTGCCCGTCTCGCTGGTCAGCTTGAGATAGCAAAGACTCGGAAAGATGAACGCCAAGGCCGTCGCACTGAGTCCGCCCGTGAGCTCCAGCACGATGCCCAAGTCGCACGTGAGCAGCGAGATGATCATGGCGGTAACCACCAAGCTCGAGGTGAAGATGAGGTGTCGGTTGCGGTCGAACTCGCCGGCGAAGAAGTAGGTCTCCAACACCTCGCGACACACGAAACACTCGAGCGGAAGTGTGGTGAGCATGTTGAGGCCGAACAGGCCGCGTGCAATGTTGACCGTCACATCGTCGTCCGGAAAGTTGTTCTGCAGACGACACAAATGGTCAGCTGACGACCGACGGTAGCGCAGTCGTTTGTGCCAAACTTACTAGCACATTGCTGAGTGTCTTTTCCTCGAAACTCCAGTAGCCAGCTACACTCATGGTGATGGTGGCGGCAGCAGCGATGATGGTCGAGTAGTGCGTGACTTGTCCGAATTTGTTCATCGACGGCTCCTTCAATGAGCCATAGATCACTGTATGCGGGGAAGCGGAGGGTTGTTAGAGCCGAACCAAGGTGCATGGTTAGGAAGCAGTGACGTACGCAAAGAGTTGTGGTGGCAGACGAATGCGAAGCTGATGACCGAGATGGATCGGACCAGGTTGGTCACATTGACGATGGTGAACTGATCAGGGAGCGTGGCATGTGGTCAGTACGAGAGAGTGTTTTTGTGGCAGAAGAAGGATGCGAGTGCAACTCACACGTAGACTCGGATCACCTTTGAGCTCGGCGGGCATGGCAGGACCGCGGACGGTGACTGCGATGATGATGACGACCATGGAGACGAGCGCGATGGCACTCGCCTTGCTGAGTTTTTCGATGTTGCGATAGAGGGAGAGCGGGTAGGAGATGGCGAGGGTGAAAAAGGTGATGACGAACTGCCGATTCGCCAGGAAGCTGTCCGACAAAGGCGGGAAGAGCATTTTGATGACGTGTGGGATGGTGTCGCCAATCACGACGCAAAAGGCGCACATGCCGCCGAATCCAAAGGCAAACTGGAAGATGGATACGGCTGCTTTTCCGTTGGGGCCGAAGCAGTGTTCCATGATTTCGATGTAGGTGATGCGACCGCTGAGTTTTGCGTTGAGGACGATAAGGCGAATCGTCCAGTCTGTGAGGAAGGAGAGGCCGATGAGCAGTCCCAGCCCAGCGACGAAGCCCGACTCTCGCATGGAGTAGGGCAGACCGACGATGCCTGCGCCGAGAATGCTGTTGGCCATGTTTACGGTTGCGTCAAACACACCGGCGCCTCGTTTGAGCCAGTCGGGCATTCCTTCACCGTCCCAGCCAGGGACACCGAGCGACTGGCGTATGGCGCGGAAGTCGTGGCCGAGTCCGTCGATGGAGGCACGAAAGCGGCCCTGGCCTGGGATGCGGTCTATGAGGGAGCGCGGACTGTCGCGACCTGTGCGCGAGTAGATGGGGTCGCGAGACGATTCAAGACCGATGTGCGAGGATTGAATGGCGACGAGGTCATCATCCTCGTCGATCTCGTCCGAGTCGGCCTCGAACTGCGCCTCCTTGGACGAGGTGGTGGACTTGAGCGGAAGCGGAGTGCGATTGGAGGCGGCGGCGGCGGCTGCGGCGGCGGCGGCTGCATTCGAGTACGAGGGGAGTGGCGTGTCCAACGATGTTGTCGACGAGCTGGCGTGTTGGTGAGCGAGCGAGGATGCAGCTGCGTGCAGAGACGCGGTGGACCCTGGGTCTTCGTCGACGTCAAAGATGGTAGCGCCGCCCGCCGCAGCGTTGCCTATTGAGCGGCTGTCGGAAGCGGTTGAGAATACCATGAGGCGTTTGGATCGGTGTGCGGCCAAGACTCGACGACATGTGGGCTTGGGCTCGTGGTGGGTAGAAGGAAGGAAGGCTTGGACGTCTTCGGCCTCCACCGCATCGCCTTTCGCACTTTGCCAGGGTGTCGCCTCGAGGGACGTGCGCTGTGTCGGCCTCTTTCTCACGGCGTGTCGGCCGGTGTGGCGCTGGATCTACATTGTAGATGTGAGATTAGATAGCAGCGCACATCTTTGAGAATAAAAATCCAACCTCAGCCTGCCCGCCCACGTGACCCAAAAAAAGTGGGAAGGAAAGTCGAGAAAGCGTGGGTGGGCCAACTCGAGGCTTCCTGTTCGAGCATCCTTTGCACCACCACCACCTTCGCCATCCTGAACCGCACGTGCCCATTGCCGTCAGCATGGCCTCCATCGCTTACGGGGGCGCTCCAGCCCATCCTGCCCTCGTGCAGCCCATCATCTTCTGCGGCCCAGGTGCCAATTTGTATCCGCTATGCTCCAACACCGTCGGCGCAGACCTCCCCGGCGACTCCATCTCCTCGACACAGACCGACCTGCCCAAGGCCATGCTCCCCATCTTCAACAGACCCATGATCGCTTTCGCACTCCAGCAGCTCCTCTCCGCAGGTCTCCGTCACGCCATCGTCTTTGCCCCCTCCGAGCACCACTCTACCATCGCCGCCGCTCTCAAATCGCTCATCCTCATCCCTCCCACCCTCGTCCATTCGGGCAAGAAGAACGTGTCTTCGGCAGCCGCAGCAGCAGCCGCAGCAGCCGTCGAGGAGGCTTCTAGGAATCCCAACGTCTCTGTCTCCGTCGGTCTCAATAGCTCCTCCACAGCTGCCTCCGCGCCCGCAGCATCCAACCCGTACCTCTCGGCAAACACTTTTGCCGCCTCCTCCGTCCAGAACGAGACGGTCATGCGAGTCGATCTGCTGCCCCTCGGTCCCGACGACGTGTCCACTGCCAGCGCTGCCGCAAAGTACAAGAGCCTCGGCACCGCAGGCCTTATCTCCTGGCTCCACTCCATCGGAAGGCTCGACAAAGACCCGCTCATCCTCCCTGTCGATCTCGTCTCCCAGTCGCTCTCCTTGACAAACATCATCGACGCTCACGTATCCGGCGTGCCACACCCTCCCGCCTTGACCTGCCTCATGTACGAAAGAGGCGCAGGCGAAGGCACCGGCAAGGAGCGCGAAAAGGACGGTGAGTGTCTTTTCTCTTTGGCATCACATTCCTCACACAGCCGCTGACCGTTCTTTCTTGTCGTCACAGGCCCTCCCAAGCTCTTCACAGCATACGATCGCACCTCCACCCAATCCACCAGGTCAAGCTCCGATGCCAGCGAACACTGCTCTTCCCACCAACTCCTCTTGCTCCAGGACTCGGACGACGTCTCCGACTACGACTCGGCCGATCTGCACTTGCGCATGTCCCTTCTCTGGTCCCATCCACACGTTCGCATCTCCACCTCGCTCCTCGACTCGCACGTCTATCTCTTCAACCTCAATCACCTCCTCGACCTCTGGCGCTCCCACAGCGGTCAAAAGATGAAGAGCTTGCGCGAGGAGGTAGTTCCCTTCATGGTCAAGTGCAGCTGGATGGCAGGCCTGCGCGAAAAGGCAGGCTGGACCAGCCGCGCTTCCAAGTCGTCGTCCTTGCAAGATCAAGCATCCTATCAACTAGGCAAGGACGTCGCTGCTGCCACCGCGCTCCGATCCACCACCTACGTCGATTCGCAGCTGCTCCAAAGCGGCTCCTCCTACCGTCCGGCAATCGACGACATCGAAGATCGCCCCTCCCCTCTCTTCACTCCAGCGCGTTCCAGCGCCGTCTCGCCCTCCGGCAAGCCCGAAGACGACGACAAGACCCTCGGTCTCGCCCGCCAGGCACAGGCAGCAGCCAGAAAGTCGTCCGCAGAGATCAAGGTCAACGCTCTCATCTTCCGTCTCACAGCAGACCGCAAGCATCCCATCGATCCCTCCTCCTCCGTCGAGGAGATCCGAGAGCGTGACGAAAGCGCCAAGCGCGAGCCCTTTATCGCACGAGCCAACACCGTCCCGACCTACCTCGAGTGCAACCGATACGTGAGTCGGCGTACACCACCACCAAATCTTGTCTTTCCGCGCTGTGACTGACTATCTCGACTCTTTCTTGCTCCACTAGCTCCTTCGTTGCTTGGCATCCGGCTCCACCGGTCAAGGGAGTGGCACTCAGTCTGCCGCATCCGCTTCTAGCACCGGTGTGCTTCCATCATCGTCTCTCTCTCATCCCATGCCTAACCAGGCGCTCACAGCATCCACCCCGGCCTCTGGCTCGCCTTCGACAGCAGCTCAAGCATCGCTCGACTCCACAGCGACGGGCCCCGACGCAGCTGCCGCTGCTGCCAAAGGAGCGCAGTGGATCGATGCAAAGGCCCAAATCTCTTCCGATTCCCTCGTCGAGAGCTTCATCCGCGTCGGTGAACGCACCGCGATCAAGAGGAGCGTCGTCGGACGTGCATGCGTCATCGGCAAGAACGTCAAGCTCACTGGCGCCATCGTCATGGACGGCGTAAGGATCGGCGACAAGTGAGTAGACTACAAACCGTTCCGTTCTAGCGAATCGGTTCCGGACACAGGCTGACCTTGGCTTCTTCTTTCTCTCTCTTTCCAAAAAATCCCAGCGCCAAACTCGAGAACTGCATCCTGGCCGCCAACTCGGTCGTGGAAGAAAAGTGCAACCTCAAAGACTGCGATGTCGCCGCCTTCGTCAGGGTCTCGGCAGGCACAAATACAAAGGGAGAGAAGTTCGACGAATAGTTGTTTGCACACGATTGCTTTTCGTCGCTCTTCATACGCACCATTACAGCAGCGCCTCCGCGCAGACTTCGAGCTAGTCGACATCACTGCTCGGCACATGTGATTCAAACAGGCTGAGGCTTCCCCGAGCAGAGCCCGACGCTAGCCAACGCGACTCATGATTGGCTTCGTCTTCATGCATCGTCAATAGAAGAGATGAGCTGTATGTTTGGCAAAGCTGTATGTTGGGCAAAAAAAGCGAGACTCGGTCCCGAGGATACTCGTAAGGGCACTCACACACTAGTGAGTTGCTACTGGGATGGCGATACCCTTCTCCGCGGATGTCTTGGGACAACACGACTGATGCTTGACGGACACGTCCGAGCCTCGGGACTGCATGGAAGCCTCCTGTAGACTCCCGAATGATGAGTGGCTCCACTAACACACAAAAGACAAGCACGCATAGTATCACATGCTTGGGAAACGCGAGCTAGCGAGTGAATCCTCAACAGGGCATCGGCCACTCCATGGCGTGTGAGGCATGAATGGCAGATACCTGGCTGGCTCGCCAGTCCGCTTTTCTTCAGCGTATGCATGCTTGAGTGTGAACCACCCTCTAAGGCTTCCCGAGGTGGCTTAGGTCCATGATTGTGAGCCGCCCTCTGAGCCGACCTGGGTGTCTCAGGTTGTAAGTGGACCGCAAGGTAGCCAACCAGGGGTAGGTGGCTCGCGACTACATGTGTGCGGGGTTAGCTTGTGGGTGGCCTGCCCATAGCTGGCACGACGGCGATTCAGCGCTGCAAGACACCCCCCTATCCTCCGTTTCCCCTTTTTGTGCATGGCTTTGGGGACGTGTCCCGCCATTTGTCGGATGGGCCGAGATGAGAAGGCACAGGAGACAAGTCAGCCCTAAAGGATCGTCTTCCACAGTCGGTATGGTGGCGCTCGTATCGTGGAGAGACCGCGAACGGGCAAGTACCATCCACCAGGAAGTGGCTTCTGGCTGGTTGCTTGCTGGCTGCTCATCGCCGGCTACTCTTTTGTAAGGGGCTCATAGCGCGAATAGTGGAGCAGCGTGTTCTTCCACCCACCACACGACATACTCACTCATGGCCCGACGTCGTGACTTTAGAATTGGCTCGAACCTGAGTTGTCAACTCGTAACACAGGGGGAGTTCGTCAAACGTGCTTTGCCGTGGCCATCTTGGACGGAAGACTCATCGTCATACCGTAAAATTCGAAGGCACGCTTGGCAACAACGACACGCGAAATTGCAGGCAGGGGGTGTGTGAATTGAGTTGACTGTGGAGGCGCAGATTTCAGATGCGGGAATATTTTTCGAGAAGTTTATGATTAATGAGGTCCATTCACTCAACCTAAAAGGAAGCCCATAGACTTAATGTTTCAAGCCTACACCGAGCCTACTGGGTTTGTTGCAACTGGCCTTGAGCGTGCGAGCTTCCGCTTTCCTCGAAGCGGATTTGTGAAACGTGAAACGTGATGTATTGAGTCTTGTCTTCATGTTGATTGTAAGTTGGAAACCCTATCTCTTCCCTTGCGTAAAGGTTCACATTGCGCCATAATCTCAAGGGTGAGCTGTACTGGTCTTCATAAAGTTGAGTGGCCCATTGAGGAAAGTGGCCATCCGTGCTACAATCAATCATGAGTGATGATTGTAAATCATGAACGTTGGATGTTCACTAGACGAGCCCGAGCACTCCTGGTCTTGCACCACACGCTTTTTAAAATGATATACGGTTGATCATGACATTGTCTCGTATGCCTGTAAGTGGCATCCTTTTCTTCTTGCGATATTTGGAGGCTGTTCATGGCTGTGCTTCGATGCATGTCTTGTGTCGTCATCAGCCCAAATCTGCGCGGTGTTTCCACGTTTCTTCGAAATCACGAATCTAAAAATGACAAAACCGCTTTGCAAATCGCCGCCTGTAAAATTTCGTTTGTATCTACTATCATAGTCAAGTTTTCTGGTCTCGGTCTGGCTCTCAAGCTCAGATTCCGTCCACTGTGACCTCGCTCTTCTTTTGTATTCTTGCACATTACTCTTCTACTGCAATCGCTCACGCAGAACTTGCTTCTGTCTCCTTACGACTTTCATTGCTTCCGAGTGGCACGCCGTTGGCTCACCAAGCGATTCGCAACATTATCCGAAAAGGTGGTAAAGGGTTGCTGATTATTGTAATTGGCTTGTCTCGGAACTTTATGTTCAAAAATTGTGATTCGTAGAACCTGTCATGGTCTATAATCAATGATTTGATCTTTGTGAATACTGACTAAAAGCATCTACGACCTAGGGTGCGCATTGAACAGATCCTACGGTGGTCTCCATGTTTGTTGCTTCACATGATCTTCACTTATGACCAATCGCCTTTTCATATCTCATTTTGTTGTTCGATTAATCATGCAAAGTTCGTCACGGTTGCGCGGGCGACACGAATAATCATGAATCTCAACAAAGTGAATGCGCTCGCACCTTCTTTCTTTCTTCTTTTTTGAAAAGCGGCTGGCGTACCTTTTGTCGAATCTCGAAGCTCAACACTTGTTGCAAGAAAAGAAGCAAACGGCCGTGAGCCGCGCAGCATCCACTTTTGCCTAGTGGCAGGTTCGGCGCGTGGACTCTAGGCTATGTGTAGCTATGTGGTCGAGAACGCCAACCGCTCGATGAGCTCCGGGTGCCTGCTCATCATGTAAGTAATGTCTTGTGACTCGGAGTCGTTCGCATGCAGCAAACCGATCTATGATTCATGCTTTCCTCTTATACCGCGCAGCTACGAACATCGTCAAGGTTGTCGTAGATGCAACGCCGCGAAATCGGGGAAGCAATAGTGTGAGTTGCTCTGTGGGATTTTCTATTTTATTGTATGTCTGCCGTGCGCCCTCACACAGCTTTTAGCATCATTTGGGCTGTTCTTGGTTGAACATTGATCCATACATACTCATGTGCCGAGCTTATTGTCAGAACGATAGACGGGTACATGCTTCCCACAAACGCATAAGTTCTACGGTAAATGCTAGCACTAGATGAGGAGAGCGATGATTGTAGACACGTTCTCAACAATCAGTTGACCAGTCGTGATCTAGTGTCCCCACTTGAGTGGATCGGGGCAAGCATTTTCAGCCGATGTGCGTTTGTCTGCCTGCGTGATCATCAGAAAAAAAAGTTTATAATTTGTCAACGAGGGTCATGAGCATTCATTCGTGATTTCTTGTAAACTTTGACGCGTCCCGCGTATCTCATAGCCGAAACTAACTTTATGATCCGTGAAAGTAAATTTTGTTTTATCGTGACAACACTCACGCAACCGCAAGGTCGGTGAAGCTTGGAAGATCCTCGTTTTTTTTTT
>AWNI01000022.1:348561-360618 GCA_000517465.1 Moesziomyces aphidis | reverse complement strand
CGATGACGCGAAGAAGCAAGTTCGCGTGTAGGCTGGCCAGGATGAAGCTGCCGAGTCGGGATGAATCGGACAGCGAGGGCGATGGGGTGATGCTCGAAGCATGCATATGTGGGGCAACTGCATTTGTTCGCAGTTTGCAGTTCGCATCGACAGGTGAACTAGGGAGTGTGAGGAGTGCGGGCCTGTCTCGGCGCTGCTGCATCCCGGGCTCGTCGGAAGGGCCGGCGTACATGCATGTGGGAGATTCGTACACCGCTGCTGTGCTCGGAGCTAACCGCGTAGAGCTCGCTCGAGCGGTCAATTTCCCAGCCATTCCCACATCGTCACAACAGCCAAGAAGAGCGCCTGCCTGCAAGCCCTGCCAGCCCTGCCAGCCCAACTCGCCGGTCTGCTGTGCACTACCGTCGGCGTCCCTCATCCACCCGCAAAATCTTGATCGAAAATAGTTCGGTGTGACGCCGACAGCTGCCGACGGAATGCCCAGTCGTTCTTCTCTGCCACCCTTGCATGAGCGGCAGCGGCAAGCAGCAGCTCTTCCTCTCAGCTGTGACGCTGTCGGTGCTGAGACGCTGTCGAAGCCGTGGTGACAGCGCCAGTGCTGCCGCTGTTGCTCCTCCCTTTTCTGCACGACTTACGACGATGGTGGGGATTTTGGGGGGATTTTCCGATTTCTTCCCCGCTCCCTCGCGGCATCCGAAGCGAGACAGAGAGACAAAGAGCTTGCCGAAGCTGGCAGTGAGGACGCCTGTGTTGCCACGGCCGTTTCCGCGTGGGGTTCAAAGTCTCCGATTCAATCAATCCAAGTCCATCCAGCAACGCTCCTCCACCTCGACCTGCAGCTAGCCAGCCAACCAGCCAAACGAGCCGAGCGTCCAGCCAACCACGCGAGGCGCTTTGGTCAACTTCCTTGTCCTCACCCTCCCGCTGTACATGCTCTTCCCGCTCGTCCACATTATCCCATCCTTCCGACCATCTCACGACCATCTCACGACCATCCAAGCTTGCGCTGGAGCACATCTGTCCCTTGCCTTGTAGCCGCTTCTTTGACACCGCGAAGGTCGCCATTATCCTCTCCTGCTCCGAATCCCCATTCAGCCAGTCATCGTTGACTGACAAGAGTCTACGACAGTGACCGCCTAGTACGACAAAAGCTCGGAGCACATCGCACCGCATGCAATCCTGACACCAGCCGGTCCACCTCAATATGTCGCCGGGTCCATCTCCCGCCTCCTTCACGTCGGGGCCCGCATCCTCGCCTTCGGCGTCGACCAAAAGAGACCGCTCCAACACCACAGAGGAGATCGCTGCGCGGGCACACGCCGATCGCGCTCAGAAGCGCACAAGGGTCCGACAAGCCTGCAACCGTTGCAAGGCGCGCAAGATCAAATGCGGCGATCTCAGGCCTTGCAAGAACTGCACCAGCCTCGGCCTCGTCTGCCGTGATTGGCGTCCGGGCGAGGATCCCAGCGACCATGCCACCTACATCAATCCAGCAGGCCGCTCCTCTTCCGCAGCCATCGACCCGCTCAACGAGCAAGACGCTTGGGCCGCACCAGAATACCCCCTCAGGATGCACGACCATCCCACCAGACATCCAAGTGCCGATCACGCCAACATCTCCGCCGACATCGATGCAAGGGCTCAAAGGTCCGGCTCAGCCATCCCCTGGCCCAACACTCCCTATGAGCGCTCTCGCCACACCGTCGCCTGGCCTCCCAAACCAGATCCAAAGCGTCACAGGTATCTCGCCTATCCTTACGACTCGATCTACCGCAACGAGTTCGGCCATCTCAAGGCACTCTCTCTGTCCTCAGGCCTCGGCACTCTCTCCTACCTGCACGAATACCACAAGCTCGCAAACGAGCAGTTCCTCGACGCCCTCTGGCAGGTCCTCGAGGGTGAGAACCAGGACGGCGTCAACATGCAGATGTTCGCATTGGAGAACGAGTCGTTCTCACCCCATTCTCACGCCAGCCATCCCAGCTCCGGTCTCGGCGCTCCGACCGGCGCCTTCTCCGACTCCCTCGCCGCCGACTGGTCTCTTGGAGGCGCTCCCTCCCTCAACGTCCCCTTCACCTTCGATGCTGCCGCAGGACCGACTCCCGAACGCATCCCGTCCATGCAGATTCCGACAAAGAGCACGCTCTCCATCGCCAGCACATCCTCCGCAGAAACTTCGCCGGCAAATCCACAGCCACTCACTCAAGACACGCGCCGCAATCGCTCTCAGAGCCACACCGTCGTCTCCACAGTCACAAAGGACACCAATGGCGCACAGACCGAACAGAGTCGGCCAGCCACCACCTACCTGGAAGCCGGCCCACCACCCGAGGATCTGTGGGCTTTCATGGGATCCAAGATCCCCCAGCAGCATCGACGTTCGCTCCTGCATACCTTCCTCTCAACCACCTACGTCCTCTGGCCCACGTTCATCCTTTCCGAGTTCCTCGCCTCGCTCAAAGACGAGCGCGAACGCCAGAATCCCACCTTTGTCTGCCTCGTCATCGCCTGCTGCGCCGTTGCCGCTCGTCAAGAGGCCGGCAGCTCAAAGGGTGGCCATGCAGCCGAATGGGGCCGCAACTTCGGCTTCTTCGAGCTCTACCTCGACATTCGCAGGCTCGCCCCACGCAACACAGACTGGGCAAGCCTCAACCACATCCAGGCCCTCTTCTACCTCTCCCACTACTGCTTCGGTGCCTCTGGGCCTTTCGGAGTGACAAGGGCGCACTATCTCATGAACGGCTGCGTGTCGAAATGCTTCGACGTCGGACTCCACAGATCCGCCGAAACCTACACGGACGCGTTTACAAGATCCGAGATCGAAGCACGTCGACGCACGCTCTGGGCCATCTACTGTGGCGACAAGATCTCGGCGGCCTACGGACGACCCGTGATGCTCCGACTCTCCGACATTGATGTCCCGGAGATTGATGTCGATTCGGACGAATACACCGAGAGGCTACCGGCTGCCACGTCCTTCGACCGCGCATGCACGCTTCGGCCCTGGCACCGAGCGGCTATCCGCCTCTTTTGCGTCTTGGAGCGAGTCATCGACAAGATCAACCTTCCAGCGTGCAGCTCATCGGCAGCTCTGGAGCGCGTCATGCGCAAGAAGCCAAAACGCCCGAGGCAGTCCGAAAACCACGACGACAGCTGCATGGCCGACCACGAAGCTATCGGATTCGAGGAGGAGCTGGAGTTGGTTGATGATTTCCATTACGCTGATTGTCCCAAGCCGACCACAGCGCATGAGGATGATTCAATGTACCAGGCGCACGTGGAGAGGCTGCGCACCACCGCAGCCTTCATCAAGATTTTCATATATCGCCATCTCTTCTGCATGGCCAACACGAATCTGTCGCGCCAGCCTCCGCGAACCGACTATCGGGACGAGATGGTCAAATGGTGCCGCGAGCTCCTACTCTCGCAACGCAAGATGATCCAGCGCGGCGACTACACCGACTTTGGCTCGGTCATGTCTTATCAACTCAGCCAGACTGGACGCGGTCTCATCCCGGCCATCTACATCACCTCGCGCTTGATGGACCCATCGCAAGATCCCAACTCGAGCGCGATCCTCAAAGAGGCGCAAGAGCTTCTCGTGCTGGCCTACGACCTGCTTCGGCAACTCTCAAACCGATTCACGGCTTCAAATCGTCAACTGCAGATCATGCAGTCTGCCTTCCGTCGCCTGGATCTGAGTCTCCGAAAGCGTCACCACAAGACTGGACCCACCGCCTCGCACGAGGCATCGACTCACACGGGCTTGACGGAGCATGCAGGAGCGCCCGGTGCGGCTGTGCGCGCATCGGCCGAGAGGGAGATGACGAGTGGACTCGACTTGATCGCTGGCGTCGCAGGCGCAGAGTTGCTCGGCGCAGAGGCGCTTGGCGAGTCGACAGCGAGCAACGAGGAGGAGGACGATTTCGAGGATGATCTCGACCGAGACAAGAAGCCAGGATGTAAGTCTCTCGTTCGTTTTCCGTTCTATACATGCACAGAACCTGACCCCCATCTCGTCGTCGCGCACTTCATACAGGGATCTCGGATCTGCCGATCAACCAACCGGCAGAAAAGACGGCGCCGCATCCGGTCGGCGCATTCGTGGGCTGGCCACCGGCTCCGGGCTCCGGAATGCCTCCTCGAGACGAGTAACGCTTGTCGCTTGGCGATCAAATCTTTGACGAGGGGGGGGTCCAGATTGCGGCGCGTTGCAACTCAGAGCAGCGGGCCATCGACGCATCAGGGCTGCTCTGGGTGACTAGCCGTGTGTCCAGCCAAACATCCTGGTGGTCGCCGATGTGTCGCTCACGCCCTCTTCCAGCTTCAATGCGCCTCGATTGTCCCACACCAATGCAGATGCACACGTTGATGCTGCATGCCATTCAAAATCACTCGCATGTCGTGTCTGATGCCTGATGCGCGAGTTGCGTCGAGACGTGACTGCGATGCTGGCCATGGCGGATGAGTGCTGCCTAGAGTGCTGGAGTTTATTCCCGCACGGATGCGGGAGACACGAACGGCTGTCGCCAGTCGGCGTTGCAACGCACGCCAACCTGTCTCTCCAACCCAATTCATGATTTTGAGCGCATGCCGTCGCACAAACAACCCTCGCTGCTGCAAAGCTGTGGGAGCACATGTCAAGTCGATCGCAGTCGTTGCCGTCAGATCGAACAGGCCAAAGGAGCGATTCTTGATGATTTCGATAAATCATTCTCATGAGTGAAGGTTCCTGGCGGAGTGAGCGAGCAGCCTGAATGGATCTCTCAAGCCTTTGCCGCAGCTACCCAACCTGCTGAGACGAGGATGACGGCCATACCGATTGCGCTGAGTGGCTGAATCGGCACGTGGAGGAAGACAAGCTGGTACAGCGACGCATACACGATCTGGAGGTATGTCACTGACACTGCTCTTCCTGCTTTCTCGCGCTGCAATCCCATCGCCAACAGAATCTGAAAAGCGCAGAAGCAAGTCAGCAAGGATACGGCCATGAGGAGTGGTGGGAAGATGACTTACTTGGGCAGCGAGACCGAAGATGCCTACGCACACGAGGAGTGCGATCCACTTTGGTTGTGTGGGCAGAACGAATTTGGTGTCGGTGAACCACATGAGTGCGGCACTGACGATAGTCGAGTAGAGCGAAAAGTAGGCTACCGAGTGTGTCGCAGATGCACGTCGACCGATGGCACGGATGGTGATGTAGGCTCCTGCGCCACCGCATACGCCGAGCAGTGCGAGACCTACTGCGAACAAGCGTTGCTTCTCTGTGACCCCCTCGACCGACACATCGTCTTGCAGAAGTGTGCTGTTGCCACGGCGGACGAGATCGACTGATGTCACGTTGACAAGCTTGGCGATAGCCTCACCGACCTTGAGCGTCGAGTTGTTCCCGGCCAGGGTGCCATTCGCCAAGGTGACCAAAGGGTCGTCGAGGTCGGAATCCGCCGTCTTTCGGCCAAAGATGAAGGCCGGACGAGCGATGAGCACAACGCCCGAGAGACTGATGACACCTCCCAGCGTCTCGCGCACGGTGAAGGGCTCGCCGAGAACGAGGAAGCCAAGCAGCCCCGTAGCCAGGGGCCCGAGAAAGGTGATTACGGTAGCATCGGCCAGTGACAAGTACTGCAACGAGTAGTACAGTCCAACTATCCGACACAAAGCAGCAGCGTTAGTACGAGATACGATCTAAAAGATGAAAGGACAAGAGGCTTACAAAGACCGAAAAAGCCGACGAATCCTCGGAGCGCCAGAAGTTTGCGCACCTCCTTAGGACCGAGGAACGGGTTTTCTACGCCGCTGGCAAGCATGAAGGCGACGCAGCCGACCCAGGTGATGGACATGCGGATGAAGATGATCTCGAGCGCCGTGACGGGAGGGCTTTCTTCTGGCGGAAGCAGATTGATGAGCTTGAAGAAGAAGTTCATCGTGGAGAAAAAGAGCTGTGCGAGCGCGAGGAGGAGGATGCCTTCGTTGCGCGCGACGAAACCTCTGAGCTTGGAGACGTTCTTCTCTCTGCGGTAGTTGTTGGGACGGAGTGGCTTTGCCGGATCCGTTTGGGAGGGGAAAGGGATTTGTTCGGCGTCCTCAGAAGCGCGCTGCTCGATGTCTGCGATGTCATGTTGCCGCGAGGGGCTTTCGAGAGACTGATCCAGCAGTCGCGCCGTCTCTGGCACAAAGTCGTGGTCCAAGGAATTCCTGTTGGTGGCCGAGAGCTTGCGAGATCGAGCCGTTGATGCCGTCGCCGTGTAGGTCGGCGTTAAAGAGCGCGACGGGATCGCATCTTCCGACACCAAGCCCGACGATGACGGCTGGGCGGTAAGGAGCGGGCTCCTCTCATTGCTGCGTTGCGACGAGACGGAAGGCCTACCCATGGTTGATGCAATGGATCCACGATGTCAGAAGGAAGCGGTGCGAGAAGCGGGAGCAGAACGAAAGAAGGCAGCAGGCTCAGTCGTATACTCATCTGGCTCCCCAAAGAGGTGCAGTGTGAGCGGGGGGGCTCGCCAGGGTTCATCGGTTTCGGCAAATGCTTGGGCTCAATGTCCAACTGTGCTCTCAAAGTGGGGGGGACGGACAAAAAGCTCATAGCCGGAGTCACTGCGATGTACAGCCGGTGACTCCGCAGAATCGCAGCGGCAGCTTCGATCCCAAGCGACTTTTTCTTTTCTTGACCGCGCGTCACCTCTTCCTTTGGAAAGCGGCCAAAAAGCCGGCCCCGTTCGCCAGTTCCGCCAGAGGCACAGCCGACGTGCTTTGAGAAACCATCATCAACATGCTCGTTCCTAGAAGTAGACGCCTGGAGCAGCGTCCGCAGCTGCCGGTGCTTGCCCAGCTGTGAAAGTAAAGGAGCGTCGAGCCTTGCCAAATTTGGTAACCATGATGAAGGAGGGGCGAACCCCGCGTTTTTCGCCGGGCCAAAAAACTCGAGTATGTAAGATCGGCAAAACTAGTATCCTACCTCGAAATTCCTCGAGCTTTGCGGCCGAGAGAGTGCGAGCGTGAATGGCACGCGCTCGGGCGTCTGTGCAGCGGTGCGAGGGCGATGTGCTGGAAGCCGTTCGTGCGTCTTCGCGATTCGATACATCGCTCCTCCACCCTTGCCACCTCATCCACACCCATCCTGCATCCGACTCTGCCTCTTCCGTCCCTCGACTGCAGATCGCCGCGCGAAACAATATGGCAACGCTCACCTCGTCTTCCGCCGCGCTTGCGCTCTCGGCGGAGCGACCCAAGAACGTCGAGACGCAGCACGAGGACATGGTGCACGACGCACAGCTCGACTTCTACGGCAAGCGCCTCGCGACCTGCTCCTCCGACCGCACCGTCAAGGTGTTTGACATTGTCAACGGCTCGCCCTCCATCAATGCAGAGACGCTCCACGGCCACCAGGGCCCCGTATGGCAGGTCGCCTGGGCCCACCCCACCTTTGGCGACATCCTCGCAAGCTGCTCCTACGACGGAAAAGTGATCATCTGGAAGGACAACGGCGCAGCGGCAGCTCCGACCCAGTCGGGCCCTTACGGCGCACAGTCCGCATACGGCGCACCCGCTTCCACAGCTGGCGGATGGACAAAGATCAAGGAACATACCCTCCACACTGCCTCGGGTGCGTAGCAGCTATTGGACTGCACTTGGTGCCATCTCCTCGTACTGACCTTGGACCATACTCTCTCTCTCTCTCTCACTGCCTTACAGTCAACTCGATTTCCTGGGCGCCGCATGAGCTCGGCTCCATTCTCGCGTGCGCATCTTCGGACGGCAACGTCTCGGTGCTCACCTTCAACAGTAAGTCTCGCACCTCATACGCTTCAGAGCAGTAGGGCCAGTAGTTGCTGACGCTGTTGCTTTCGGCACTCCTTCTGTACAGACGACGGCACGTGGGCAGTGGATCTGGTGTCGGCACACCCTGTTGGATGCAACGCGGTCTCGTGGGCGCCAGCTGTGGTTCCTGGCTCGTTGATCTCGGCGCAGTCGGGCGACGCCAAGCTGGTGAAGCGGTTTGCATCTGCTGGTTGCGACAACGTGGTTAAGATCTGGCAGTTTAGCGACGAGGCCAACCGCTTCGTCGAGGCGGATGCGCTGCAGGGCCATACGGACTGGGTGCGCGATGTGGCGTTTGCACCCAACGTCGGTCTGCCGCGCAGCTACCTCGCCACCGCATCGCAGGACCGCACCGTGCACATCTGGACGCAGGACGCACCCGACGCCGCGTGGACAAAGACGGCACTCAACCCCACCGCAGCACAGGGCGCCGGAAAGTTCCCGGATACCGTGTGGCGCGTGAGCTGGAGCGTCAGCGGCAACGTGCTCGCCGTCAGCTGTGGCGACGGCAAGATCACGCTCTGGAAGGAGAACCTGAAGGGCGCTTGGGAGTGCGTCAGCGAGATGGACTCGTAAGGAAACGCACCATCTCGTCCGCGCTTTTCTAGATCGCAAAGTCAAGAGCAATGCCATCGCATCTTTGATCTTCCATGCAGTGTTGCATTAGAGCTCGTGCTGCAAATCTTGTTTTGCGCAGTGGTGTTGACCAGCAAATGTCCGGGGTTCCGACCCAATACGCGGCCTGGCGGTTGAGCGGATCTGTCACGCCTCCGAGTTTATCCAGGCTGCCATGCAGCGCAACGCACGCGGGCGGGGCTCCAACTCGCCTCGGGACGGCCTTGCGGGGGAGTTGCCAACATCTAGGTGCATAGCCGGGTGCACATAAGCTCACAGCGTCGCAACTCTAACCTCGGAGTAGAAGCCTTCGATGCAGAGGGCGGGGGAAGTCGAAAACAGCTGACGTCGTCGAAAGGCCCGGTCGAGATCTCGCGGGAGCATTGCAGACGGGAGCAGCAGCGGCAAGCACGGGATGTTGGCCCAGCATAGGCGAAGATGCAAGCCACCATTCCCGGGATCGCGCCTCATCGCAGTCCGGCAGAGTTCCATCGGGAGCAGTCCAGGCTTCGGAAGCAAGTCAGATCGGGAAGAGCGTGTGTGGCTTGCGATGTGGCATGTCCACGCCTCGACTTCGTTGCAGGCTCGGCCCTTGAGTGGGGGTTCAGTCGGGCTTTGAACACGCAGATGAGGGCTTCGGCGAATGGACCCACATTGCTACTGGACACAATGTCGAGCCGAAGGTGGGAGAGTCCGCTGCATGATCGGGTCCGCGAATGCTGCACTACCAATCGAACGGGTGTCCAAGCCTGGATGTCACGCAAGCCTCGAGTGTGGGCGTTGGAGGATGGGTAGCGGAATTTTGCGAGTGTGCGGGGTCAATTGCAAGAATCGCGGAATCCCCACCCGAGAATGAAGGGCTGCCGGAGCGGCGTTCTGCCTTCTGGACTTCCGATCCTTGGCGATCGGGAGGTACGTCAATCTATCCGACGCGGAATGCCGCGCCAGGAGCGTTGGTATGGATGTGACAGGGATGTGACCGATAAGGACCGAATGCACACTGTCCTGCTGGTCCGATGGCGCCAATGCAGATGACCGGCAAGGCCGCGACCAGCTGTTGTGAACTAATCTTTGTGTCTCGCCTCGACCGTGCAGGGTCCAGCGGCGACGGGTGAGACAAGGGTCCGAGACGAATCCAATGGATCCCGCAACCAGCCGTGCTGCGGGTCAGCGTCAGCGCTCTGCATCCAGCCACACATGCAAAGGTTGAGGACCACTGTACGATTTTTGGTGGTGGGCTGGTGGCGGTGCATCCTTGCGCGCATCTCACATTCGTGTGGGGGATGGAAACAGGCGGGGGACCCTGGCTGTACCGCTCTGTGTTTGAAACGAGGCGAGGGGTTGCAACGATCGCAACAGGCAGAGCGGAATCATGCGAGACGAAGACGGGGCGCCGACAACCCCGCCTCGACACCCGCGCGACGTGTGGGTGTGTGGATTGCGGGCCACACTCTTAACCCTGCTCGGCACGCCAAGCGAAGCTTCCCCGTACTTTTGGCTCTCGCCGCTGGGACGGTGGGTGGCTTGTGTATTTGGGCCTCGCTTGAGTTGTGTGGCACGAAGTAAGACCTGGATTTTTCTTTCGTCGCCGCTTGGCGCGACGGAGCTCCGCTCTTTGAGCCACAGGGGGGGACGCCCGACGCTTGGCGCGCTTCACGATGATATCCGCCGTCGTTGAGGCGTGCCAAGCTGAGCCTGCCAAAGCGCCTAAACGCAAGCTTTTGTGTACCACCCGATGGCGCCTTTCCCCTCGCCTCGTCGCTTCTGGGGCCGCTCACACTAGAGAAGCTGTGTTTTGGACCCTGATGGAGACCCCTACCGATGAGTTGGAAGCGAAGCGTGCTGCCAATTTCATGCGGTGACGTGACTGCGCATGGTACCAACGCGCGCCGACCAGACTACAGTAGTTCGTCCTATCGAGCCGACGAGCACGTGCATGGATGGTGGCGACGCTTCGTGCCGAATCCTTTGGCATCTGTAAGCGCCAAGGCGGTGCAAGCTGCAGGCGCTCGAGCTCGGCTGCGTGCCACCTACGTTGGGCTCGAAAGTATCAGGCGATATGGATCGAGCGCAATTAACCCACCTCCTCCTTGCTGGAGCGAGATCGAGAATATCGTGACTTGGTATCGGTGCTGACAAGGCGGTTGTCAGCGGCATGCCGAGATCCGGCTTGACAGCGTTCGCCGGCACCGCATGGTGGGATGCTATTTCGGTCTTGCGTGTTTGTGTAGTGGGTGTGCGGCTCGGCATCCATCGGGCCGGCAGAAGGAGGGCGAGCGGTTGAGCGGCTGCGTGAGCAGGCGTTGCCGTGAGGATGCTTCTGTGGAACGAGACGCGACTGGGTGTAGAGATCGCGATGCGCATCTGCATGATCTCGCGCGCCGCCAATCGGTCAATTCGCAGACTCGACCTTGCGGACGGCGGGGGTGGATCAAATACTGGGTGTGCAATACGCAGCCGGCAGCAGTCCATTTGGGGACTTGGCCCGCTTTGCCTTGCACCTCATGTCGCGAAGGAAGGAGCGATTGCATGAGATGCACGGTGACAAGGGAAGTTTAGCCAGCTTGGCTCCGACGACGTGCATGTTTGTGCAGACGGTGTCTGCAGCGGCCGTGCAGCAGGGAAAAAAATGCTACGCCCAATATCGAATTTGCTAATGAGAAGCGATCGTGAGCGAGGCCGGCGAATGGAGAAGCTGGAGTGGGCTTCTTTCGTTCCGATCCAAGCTTCCGATAGCGATGTCGTTCGCCACGATCGCAGGGCGTAGTACAGAGGTCTCATCCAAATGAGCTGCTTGACGAAGCGGACAATATGCTAGCGCAAGCCCACCTTGGTTGCGCCAACTTATGGCGGGCTTTGGTCTAAGATGTCCAGAGGAGCCGATTAGACTAGCATGGAGGGCGAGCCGGGACCGATCGTAAGCATGCAGTGCCTCAATGCAGGTCGCTTGGCCCCTCGACTCATGACAGTCGCCGAGCAAAGGCTTCCGGGAAGCGCCGCCGCCCTTTAGCCAACGCGTTTGAAATTGGTCGGCAGGCGTCCGGATGGCGAGAGTGCTTCGAAAGAATGGTCGAGGCTGCAGACGCGCTTCTGCTGCTGCTGCCGTCGGATGCAGGGCCGGGCAGGGCAGGGCAAGACCAGCGCCTAGCCGAGCTCGTGCTGGTCGGGGCGAGGCCGTATCGGCAGGGCCCGACGGACGTTTGCAAGGGCGCTCGCTCAGGGGTCTTCGCTTGCTTGCCTCGCGGCTAACTTTGCTGCGAATACAGAAAGTTAGTGGTGCACGCGCCCTGAGCGTGTCTCGGTGGAAGCGGCGAGAGCGACCAGAGACAGATCTCGCTTGACGCGTCTGTCATAAAGTCACCACCCAACGGGACCCTTTTTGCCGTCACGCCCCTCTGCCGCCTTGGCTCGCGGAAATTTCTGGCGGCGTCGCGCGGGTGCCTCGGTCGGATCGACCGGATCATGAAGGCACGGTCTGTGCATGCTGCATCTTCTGCCGAAACGCCCAACCGCTTCGCTTGACCAGGCGCCTGCCAGTGACTTGAAGAGCGAGACTCTAAACCTTGATCGTGCAGCTCAGCTAGGCCTCAACCGCACGCACGCACGCACGCACGCACGCAC
>AWNI01000022.1:310915-331155 GCA_000517465.1 Moesziomyces aphidis | reverse complement strand
AGTCGTGTGAAACGGGCGTGTATACGCCGGCAGCCAAGTCGCAGGTGGTGCAGACGGCGTGGGTGGTCATCACGCTGCTGCATGCCAAGTACCCGCACACGGATCGCATCAAGAAGGCGGTGCGCGTCATCATGGATCGCCAGCTGCCCGATGGCTCGTGGGCGCAGGAGCAGATCGAAGGCATCTTCAACCGCAACTGTACGTATCTGGAAGGAGCCGAATCCGTCTCAAGTATTTGTTGAAGCTGACGTCCAAGTTTTCCTTGCGTGTTTGGGTGGAACTAGGTGCGATCTCGTATCCGAACTACAAGTTCAGTTTTACCATTTGGGCGCTTGGCAAGGCGGCGCGCGAGCTCGACTGGAACTGATCCGCTCGGTCGAGCAACCTGAACAATCTGCATCTCTCTTATCTAGCTTTGTGGCGAGTGTGTAGCATCATTCTGGTGCGGGTTGAGCATCGACGGTGCTTGACACTTGATCTTTGACGCTTTGCGCTCGAGCCTCGTCTTGCGCATCGATGGTGGTGGATGACTCGATCACATCGTCTGGTTGCGATGATGGGGTCTGGTTCGGGCTGACGGCGGGCACGTGTGGAATGCCGAGCTTCTCTTCGAGATCGTACCAGGGGTTGCCGACGAACGACTCGTGGAAGAAGCCGGGATGGGGCTGGCCAGGTGCAAGCTGAGTATCGGTGGTCGTGTTGTTCGGCGTGGCTGCTTGCCTGCCATCCCTATGCTGACCATTCCAACCTCCGCCTCTACCTCTGACTCCTCCGCGGCCGCCACGACCGCCGCGGCCACCGCCTCCTCCACCTCTAGGAGGCCTGTGACCACGAGACGGACCGCTCCAGCCTCTTGACCCGGACGATGACGAATTCGTGTCCATGAGCAGCTGCGTGTGTGCCGTCGTGTGCCGAACAGCGAACGAGTGGATGAAGGCTGCCACGGACGCGGTGCGCCACTCCGCTGCTTCTCAACGAGACCCTGCTGGGCAGCGCAGCCTAAAAAAAGTGGAGATTTTTTGGCGCACGAACCGACTTTCGTTTGGGCGCCTTTCTTCTCTCGAGCTGGTCTGGGCGCAGACGCATCGAATCGCCCGATAGGCAGAATCTGAAAAGGCGGTGACGGAGTGCCGATGGAACGTGCTTGCTAGCTCATGGCAACGCACCGTGCCTTCTCACCCTCACACCCTCAGCCCACCCCTCGCCATCGCCATCGCTTCTCTTCTCCAGCTCAGCCTCGTCCATCCTTGCGCTTCTGAATCAACCACAGAAGCCATGTCGTCCGGCTCGAATCGCAAGGGCCTGTTGCCCACCTCCCAGGATCCATCCAAAGCCCCCGCCAACCCGGCCAACAATCCACCGCCTCAAGTCCAGAGGCGATCGTCCCAGCCGCTTCCAGGCATCTCTGCCACCGCTTCTTCGCTCCGGAGCCGCCGCGCAGGATCCACCTCGGCAGGCTCGGCCTCGTCCAATCCCAAGCAGCTCGTCGAACTCGACGACAACGACTTTGACGACGAGACGCCCGGCGAGTTCGACCCCGGCATGCACCCGTCCTCCACCACCCACCGCTCCAACCGTGCCAACATTCCCGCCAACATCCTCAGAGCGGTGGTGCCCGGATCTTCACAAGCTCCGCAGAACAAGACCGGACACGCATCCAGCGGCAGTGCGCCCAAGAAACCCAGCCCGGCCGCTCCCCTCTCGCCCCCTCCCACCTCGTCGAATCGCTTCAAGGGAACCCCTGCCCGCTCAACACGCTACTCGCTTCCAGTGCGCACCGAGAAGCCCGTGCGAACAACCAAGACCTCGGGAAAGCACGTCGTGCTGCCCTCCGAATCGCAGCTCGCTCCACTCCCAGGCGACGAGGACGAAGATGATGACGACGATGATGACGACGATGACGACGACGACGAGTCGGGAGACGAAGAGGAGGTGACGGACGACGAGGATGATGCTCTTCCGGCACCCTCAGCAAAGCCTGGCGCAGCCGTCGCCCAGGATGGCAAAGCCGAGGCCCAGGCCGTGCTTCTCGGAGGCCGCGGTGTCGGCCGTGCGCTCGAGTCGGTCGGTGCATCCAAGCCACCGGCCAAGGTGCCTGTCACCACCCCGCGCCCCGGTCTGTCCATCCCGTCCAACCGTCACTCGGCCCCTGCGCCCGTCCCCGGCAAGCTCGTCACGCCCGCCTCCAAGGCCTCCCAGCGCACCGCTGCCTCCTCCGCCCTCGCGCGTGCCGCCGTCTCCTCCGTCTCGGCCGCCCAGGCGCGCCATGCTCAGAAGCACAAACCCAAGGCATCGTCCACCTTCCGTGGCGCTGCCATCCGCGCCCCGCCTCTGCGTCCGCACAAGTCGGGCCCCGTTTACCACACCTTTGAGCGCATGCCGCCCAGCGCACGCCTCATGACGCCGCTGCCGCGTCTCACCGCCTACAGCATCTCGACCTCCATCCACCTCGGCACGCTCCTCGGCTTCCTCCGCCGCGAGCACGGCGTCAAGCCTCGCCTGTACGACGAGTGCGCCTACGCCGTCTACACAAAGCCGCTCCTGCCCGGCTTTGGCCGCGCCAACGTCCGCTCCGCACCCGAACCGCGCAGCGCGAGCCCAGGCGCCGAGTCCAGGCGCGAGCGCGAACTCGAGCAGCGCGAAGAGTTCGGCTATCTCGGCACCTACTTTGAGCACCGCACCGAGGAGGAGGAGGACATCGACCAGGACGGCTACATCAAGGGCGGCGAGGGTCGCGGCTCGGACAGCGAGACTCGACGCCGCGGCGATTCGCACCGCAACGATGGGCGCGGCGGCGGAGAGACCTCGGCGTGGGAGAGCGAGGCGGAACGATGGAACCCGAACGAGCGTCGCAACAGCGGCGGCATGGATGAGCGCGAAACGCAGCAGTCTGGCAACGGCCAAGATGCCCACCACCACACGCGCAACAAGTCGAACGACAGCAACACGGCCCCCGTCAGTAGCAGTCTCGAAGACGACGAGAGGATGCTTGCTACACCGCTGGCGCGACCTGCTGCTGCGACGCGCAAGCTCTCGGACAGCGATGCCGAGGTGGGTGGGGAGGCGCGGCCGTTCCTTCTCGAGCGTCGGCGTGCGGGCAGCCAGTCGTCCGTATCGGACGTCGAGGCGCTGCCGCCGTACCGTCGCTCGGGCTCGCCCGTGGAGGTGGAGACGGACAAGAACGAGCTGGTGATCAACCACGTCGACTCGGCGGGCGCGCGCGACATGATGCTGCAGCAGCGTGCCGAGGAGCGCGGCGAGCCCGAGCCCATGGCGCACTCGTACCGCTCCAACGAGATGAGCATGACTTCCGACCTTGACGATGCGGCCAATCATTCGCGCGAGCACGCTGCAGCGCAGCACGATGGCACGCAGGACTCGCTCCCGTCACGCGACGGAGGCGGCGCCTCAGACCGCATCGAGGGCAACGGTGGCGACGAAGGCTCGCGCGGCGCGGGCGACGAGACCACGCTGTCCGTCGAGGCGCCGGCGGAGGAGCAGCGTCGGACGCGCAAAGTGAAGCTGCGCCGACGCAAGCGTCGCTACGCCGGGCCGAACATGGCGTCGCACAACCACGATACGTCGGCGAACCTCAACACGCCGCGCCCGATTCTGGAGGCGTTACAGTCTGCCGAGCTGGTGATTCTGCCGTACGGCGTTTTGGTGATGTACAACTTCTCGGCTGCCGAGGAGCGAAGCATCATTGAGGATGTGCTGTCGTCCGGATGTGCGCGCGAGCCGATGGACGAGGCGGCGCGCGAGAGCGAGGCGTTCCACTTCTGCTACGACCCCAACATCTCGGCGCCGCGCATCTTCAACGACTTTTTCACCTTCCGTGCGCCCAACCACCTGCTCAAGCTCAGTCTGGCGCACGCGATTGCGCAGTCGACCAAGCTGTCGGTCTTCGAGGAACGCATGCAGGCGACGCTCGAGCTCACCTCGCACATTCCCAAGGAGATGGCGTCGAGCGGCGAGCTCAAGCTCAAGCGCCGCGAAGCGCTACGTCTCACAGGCAGGCTGTTTAAGCTTCGGGTGGATGTCAACCTGACTTCGAATGTGCTGGATACGCCCGAGCTGTTTTGGTCCGAGGCATCGCTCAAGCTGCTCTACGACGCCATTCGCGACTACCTCGAGATCGACGAACGCGTCGAGAACCTCAACGAGCGTCTGGCCGTGGCGAATGACCTGCTGGAGATCATCCACGAGCACATCGCCAACACGGCCATGTCCAAGATCACGTGGATCGTCATCATCTTGATCATCGTCGCGTGCGCGGTGGCCGTGGGCGAGATCTCGGCGCGCTTCATCGTGGGCGCCAACCGCTCTGCCGAGGACGGCCTGCGCGCTCTCCGAGCCGTAGCAGCACCCGCGTTACCTCCTGCTACGTACTTTGCCCTGCCCGACTCGATGTGAGACAGTCGCATTCTGCACACACCTAATTCCAGCATTGCATTTCTTTATCACCTAGCAGCCTGTGTGTGGTAGACGCAGATGGTGTCGGCGGTACGAGTGTGTCGTCCGACCATGCGGGAATCGGGCAAATTTTTGTGGGGTCGGGCGTTGAAAAATGCGAGATCTCCACCCGAAAGAGAAAAATAGTGGCAACTGCTTCTTCTCACCTTCTACTATTGCCTTCATCCACCAACCCTCTCGGATCTGCACGGCCATCACAATGTCGGGAGCGTCTTCGCCCAGCGCCCCTGCTTCCGAGTGGAAGCATCCAGTGTACGGGCCTACCGACAAGTACACTCCGGGCATCGCACCTATCAAGCCCGAGTACATCCTGCCCAAGCCCCCCGCCGCCGCTGCTGCTGCTGCTGCCGTCAAGGCTGTGGACGACGATGCTGCCGAACGATCCACCAACCCCGCCACTGCTGACAATGGCGAGCCGGTGAAGAAGCTGAAGGGGGCGGCCCGCAAGCGCGCACGGCGCGAGGAAGCTGCTGCCTTGGCAGCTGCGCAGCGCGCGGACAAGAAGTCGCGCAGCGGTAACGACGACAAGAAGGGCGGCCAGAACAAGGGTCGCCAGTTCAGCTCGCTCAAGGACGCGCGTGGTCACTGCCATGCCTTTCTCTCCAAGGGCGAAGCCGGATGCACTTTCAAGACGGGCGGATGCAGGTTCTCGCACGACCTCGTGGCGTACCTTCGCGCCAAGGATCGCGATCTCTTCATGCCACCCATCCCGCACAATCAGCTCGACGCAATGTCCGACGAGCAGAAGCAGAAGTGGCTCGAGGAACAGTACTCACTAACCCTCCTCCCCACCGACGATGAGGAGGGTCAGACGTTCGTTCGTGCGTGCTCCTCGTCTTTCAATGCTCCGGCTGCTGCCGGCGCTGTAGTGTCGACCGACCCCGCCCACGCGAGCATCGACTGGACGACGTCGTGCCCGATCTTTGCGCTCAAGGGTTTCTGCACGATGGGGTGGAAGTGCCGCTTCCTCGGCGCGCACGTACGTCTCGTCGGCGCCTCGTCGCTTGCTGACGCTGCCAACCCCACCGGGTTCGCAGGCTCGGGGCTGGAACTGGTCACCGACGCCGAGCGCATGGCTGCCTGGCGTGCGCGCCCGCGTGCCTTTGCGTTGAAGGATGCAGATCCTGACCAGGACGAGGTGAACTTCGGCACGGGCGCAGGCATGAAGTCGCTGCGCACGCGCAAGTACCCCCTGCCCAAGACGCGCGCGGTGCTCAAGTACCTCGAGGACGAGGCGAAGCAGCTGGCCACGTCGGATCCGCAGGCCTCGACGGCGGGTAAGGGTGCCATTCCACACGAGGTGATTGCCAGCGCCATCGCAGGCAACAATGCAGCCACTTCGGCTGCCAAGGTTGCTGCCGACGCCGAGGGAAAGACGGCGGAAGAGCTCGAGGAGATGGAGAATGCGCTGCGCAACGCCTCCACGCGCCGAGCGGACGCAGCATCGTCATCGTCGGGCATCGACGTAGCGCGCATCCGACCAAGCGAAAAGCGCCGACTCAACTGGAAGGGCGAGCTGTACCTCGCGCCGCTGACCACCACGGGCAACCTGCCGTTCCGACGCATCTGCACGTCGTTCGGCTCGGACATCCACTGCGGCGAGATGGGCCTCGCCGAATCGTTCCTGCACGGCAACGCCTCCGAATGGTCTCTCGTGCGCCGCCACGCGTCGGAGCGCATCTTTGGCACGCAGCTGTGCGGGGGCAAACCGGACCTGCTCGTGCCCGTTGCCGAGGCGCTCAAAGCCGAGGTGGGGGACGGACTGGACTTTGTCGACATCAACTGCGGCTGTCCCATCGACCTGGTCTACAACCGCGGCGCGGGATCGGCACTGTTGGACCACGCGAGTAAGCTTAGCAAGATCGTGCGCGGTATGAATGCGGTGTTGGGCGATACGGCGCTGACGATCAAGCTGCGCACGGGCACGACGGCCAAGCAAACCACACACAAGCTCTTTGCGCGCCTGCAAACCGACTGGGGCGTTTCAGCCGCTACGCTGCACGGACGTAGCCGCAAGCAGCGCTACAAGAACGATGCCGACTGGGGCTACATCGCCACGTGCGCCAGCACCCTGCGCAACAGCGTGCGCGAGTGGAACGAATCGTCTCGCCACGCCGACGAGCCCGAAATGGTGCCCATCCCCATCTACGGCAATGGTGACGTCTACTCGTGGCAGGACTACTACGAGCGTCTTGACCGCACGGGGGTTGACGGCGAGATGATCGCGCGCGGTGCGCTGATCAAGCCGTGGCTCTTTACCGAGATCAAGGAGCGTCGCGACTGGGACATCTCCTCTCGCGAGCGGCTGGACATGATCCGCGACTTTGCGCATTACGGGTTGGAGCACTGGGGCAGCGATACGCACGGCGTCAACACGACGCGGCGGTTCATGTGCGAGATGATGAGCTTTACGCACCGGTACGTCCCCACGGGTTTGCTGGAGTTCCTGCCCAGCCGGCTGAACGATCGACCGCCCATGTTCAGGGGCAGGGACGAGTTGGAGACGCTGCTCGCCAGTGGCAAGGCCGACGACTGGGTCAAGGTGTCCGAGATGTTCCTCGGCAAGGCGCCCGACGAGTGGAGCTTTACGCCCAAGCACAAGAGCTCGAGCTATGCCGATGCGGATGCGGCCGAGCAGCAGGGCTAGATGCGCAGCGCAATTCCAATCCCTCATCGCACAGACCTTCTGTGAATGCGCACATGTCGACGACGCCCATTGATGCAGCTGAGACCCAAGCCCATCCAAGCCAAACATGAATGTTTCGGCGTCGTATCTTTTGAGCGGCGTGCCAGTAGGGGCGGCATGGTGGAATGGAATATTTTGCTCCAAGATGTTAAGTTTTGACGATCGCAGCCGCCCCCTGTTGAAGCGGGATTTCGCTCGACGGAGGCGCGTGTGAGCAGAGATGCACCGACCACCTTCGTCGCACCTCTTTCTCCTTTCCACCATACCTTGGTCCCCACGCATCCAATCCGTAACATCATGGTGTCGACATTAGCACTCGCGTCCGGCTCTGGCCTTACGACACTCTCGGCCATTGGCCTGTACATGCTTCTGACAGGTGCGTTTCCCCTCCCCCCACATCCCAACATGTTTTCTAGGCCAACACTGACATTTTTTTTTGGTGGTACGCGCGGGTTATAGGCAATGGGGAGGCGTTCAACATCGGGGCATTTCTCGAAGAGACTTCGCCATATGCATGGGCGATGATGGGTATCGGCCTATGCATTGGCCTCTCGGTCATCGGTGCAGGCTGGGGCATCTTTATCACTGGTGCCAGCATCCTAGGTGCCGGAGTTCGGGCTCCGCGAATCACCACCAAGAACCTCGTCTCGTAAGTTCATCCTTGCTCTACCCACACTCTGTACTTATGCTGACACATTTGATAACGGGCAGGATTATCTTTTGCGAGGTGGTGGCGATTTACGGCGTCATCATGGCTATCGTATTCAGCGCCAAGATCACGGGCAATCTCCAGGGCGGCACGGACGGTCTGTGGAGTCCGAACAACTACCTTACGGGTCATGTGCTGTTTTGGGGCGGGCTGACCGTGGGTATGTGCAACCTGTGCTGCGGCGTCGCAGTCGGCATCACGGGCAGCAACGCGGCGGTGGCGGATGCCGCCGATCCACAGCTGTTTGTCAAGATCTTGATCGTCGAGGTGTTTTCGAGCATCTTGGGGCTCTTCGGGCTCATTGTCGGGCTCATCATGACCGGCAGCGCAGAGGAGTTCAAGTAGTGCCACCGAGACGTATCTCGATCCCCAGCAATCTCAGAACATTCTCACCTTGCCAAGCGCAAGCGCAAGTGTGGCTTTGTCGGCATCCAGTGAGCGTAGCGTCGGAAGCTAAACGAAGCTCCACTGCCAAGTCAGTCTGTTCCGGACGCAGCCATGCTGAGCGCTAGCTTCGTCCTTTCCAGACTGCGCCCACTCGAGCCCTGCTTAAGCCTGACACATTCTGTCGCACGTATCTCGCACTCGCAGCATCTTTCTTCGCACTTGAGTCTCGAAGCAAAGCAACGCACACACTCCCATCTCCAACTCGGGCGGAGACTGGTTCTATTGCGGCCCGAGCCATGTCGGGGCTAAGCTACTATACACATGCGATTTCGACGATAGAAGAGGGGGTAGGGGGGGTGTTTGCATTCAATGGCTGAGTTTGGCTTTGCCACGGAACCTCCTGCGCATGAGCGTCTTGCGTCCGTTCTTGGTCTTGTTGCGCGCGAGGAACCCGTGTCTGCGCTTGCGGATGCGCTGCGAGGGCTGGTACTCGGATCCGTACGTCACGCATCTTGTCTGTGCTGCCGACGCGGCTGCTGCGGGTGTTTGTGCCGCCACGAGCGCCAGCACGCTGGGTGAGGCGGTGAGTGGTGTTCGTGGTGCGAGTCTGGCCAGCAGTGGAGAGTATGTGGTTGTGTTTGCGCGCAAGGCAGGCGTGCGGATCGGTGCTGCGAGTGTGCGTGTGGTGGGAGCGACCGTGGGGAGGCGCACGAGTGCGCGAAACGGCGAGATGCGTGGCATGTCGAGCGTGCGCAGGCGAGGCGATATGGTGGTGAGAAGGCCAAGTGAGCATGGTGCGGATCGAAAATCTTGCGAGCCCACCTGCCTCTCTCACGTGACGAGGGCAATCTAACAGAATCTACATATTCGCACAATGCCAGAAGGCCAAAATGCTCCGTCCAAGTGGCCGGATCTTTTGGCTGCATGACTCGAAGAAGTCCACCTCCTGTCCACCACCATCTCCTCTTCGAATCATGTCGGCGTCTGGATCAGCAGAGCACGTTGCGCGCCAGGCGCGCGCGGCGTTCGAAGCCTCGTCGCACCTCCTCTCGTCGCCGTCCTCGTCCGCCTCTGCCGACTCGGTCCGCTCCTCAGCGCTGCTCTCGATTCGCACCGCGCTCGAGTCGAACCGCACGCGCATCGCCGAGGCCAACGCACTGGACATGGAAGCGGCCACTGCGCTCGTCGCCGCCGGCAAGCTCTCGTCCGCCCTCGCCTCGCGCTTGGACCTGTTCAGCAAGCCTGGCAAGTGGGAATCCCTGCTCGCCGGAGTCTCGGACGTAGCTGCCCTGCCCTCGCCGCTGGACCATGTGCAGTGGGCCAAGCGACTTGCGGAAGCTACCGACACCAAGGGGGCTATCGACCTGTACCGTGTGACGTGCCCGATCGGCGTGCTGCTGTGCATCTTTGAGGCGCGCCCCGAGGTGGTGGTCAACATTGCGAGCCTGGCGATCAAGAGCGGCAATGCGGCCATCCTCAAGGGCGGCAAGGAGAGCAAGCACACGGCTGCCGTCCTGTCGAGCATCATCGCCGCCGCACTCAAAGAGGCAGGACTGCCGAGCGGGTTGATTCAGACCGTCGAGACGAGGGAGGATATTCAGAGCCTGCTGCACCTCGACGAGTATATCGACCTCGTCATTCCGCGCGGGAGCAACGAGCTGGTCAAGGCGATCCAGCGCGATGCAAGGATGCCGGTCATGGGCCATGCTGATGGATTGTGCATCGGGTATGTGCACGAGGATGCCGAGTTGGAGGCTACTGTCGGCACGGTGGTGGATAGTAAGACCGACTATCCTGCCGCGTGCAACGCTCTCGAAACGCTGCTCATCCACGACTCGCTCGTGCACACCTCCTTCTGGCCCACCCTAGCCAGCGCCTTACTCTCCGCCGGTGTCGAACTGCGCTGCGATGCAGCTACACTTTCTGCCCTCCCCTCCTCGGTCACGTCACGCTTCGAGGGCAAGATCAAGCCTGCAGTAGACGTCGACTACTCGACCGAGTTCCTGGACCTGATCCTTGCCGTCGCCAGCGTCCCATCGCTCGATGCCGCCCTGTCGCACATCACCACGCACAGCTCGGGCCACACGGACGTGCTCTTCACCTCGCCCCACTCGCCCAACGCCGCCGCAGCCAAGTTCACGCGCTCCATCAACTCGGCCAACGTCTTTGTCAACGTCTCGTCGCGCTTCGCAGACGGCTTCCGCTTCGGCCTCGGCACCGAAGTCGGCATCAGCACCGGCAAAACCCACGCAAGAGGCCCCGTAGGCCTAGACGGCCTCGTCATCTACAAGTACATCGCCAAATCCCAACCCCACCCCACAAACGGTCCCCAAACCGCCGCCGAATTCAATACCAACAGAAAATGGGCCCACACCGCCCTCCAACCCCACTATCCCTCCTTCTAATAAAAAAAGCCTTCCGCCCCCTGCCAATCATGAAAAGGTGCCAAACACAAACTCAACCCTCATCTCTAAACCGCACCGCACCGCACCGCGCAAAGTAACCATCCGAGACCAATCTACATTTCGAGAGAGAAACCAAAACACAAGAAAGGTGAAGCCCAAGCCTAGCCAAGGCCGTCCCACAGCTCCATGGCGATGCAAAGACACGACTGCTGGGACACCGCAATGGCGCGCGAGACGTGATGCCTGGCGCGCTCAGTCGACGTCCATCTCGCCGGGGCCGTCGGCCTTGTCAGCCTCGGCGTTCTTGTCCGCCTCGGCCTCCTTCTTGTCCTCCTTGGCCGGCGTGGGCGCCTGGGTCGTGTCGACGCGCGGCTTGATCTTGCTCATGCTGTTCGGGTATCGGAGTGGAAAGTGAGGAGAAGGAGGCAAGAGTGTCAGTCGGCATGTGCTTATGAAGAAAGGGGTTCAAGTGTCGCAGCGCGGACTGTGGCGACGCTGACGCTGATGCTCGGGTCTAGCGCGCGGCGGCGAGTCCGACGACGCCTCGCTGCTACGCGCACGGCTCGAACCCGACGACGGCGTTTCCGAGCGCGGATGCACGCGCGCATTGCCACTCGTCACACCACAGCCAGAGTCGGGCCCAAGTGGCCCAGCTTCAAAGTCGGACAGCTCCGACGGCAGTCGCAATCCTGCCGAGGCAGAGTCTGCCGAGCTGACGCAGCTTTCCTCGCCTTCGCTCGGCTCCTCCGCACCGGGATCGACCGACAGAGCAGGAGGATCCGTGCCCGTGCCGCTCGTCCCGCTACTGCTACTTGCGCGGCTGGTGCTCGTGGTCATGTCGGTCGACTTGGCCGCGCTGCTCGACGCCGCGCTCGAAACGGGGAGAGATCGCGAACTGTATACGTACATAGGGTGGCAGAAGTAGATCACCTCGTCCTTCTTCTTGAGCATGTCGGCCGAAACGATCTTGGGGTCGGCGTTCTTGGGCAGCTCCGACTGCTTGTACAGGCCGTCGTCGAGCCACTTGGCGACGGTGGCGCACTTTTCGATCACCTTCTGCTTGTCGTCCTCCGAGATGTGGCTGTACGCCTCGTCGCCGCCCTGCGCCATCTCCATGTACTTGTTGATGGCCTCGCGCAGCGCCGACGCCGCCCTGGGGCGCTCCTGGAACTCCTTCTCGCGGAACTGGATCGGGCCGCCGATCTTCTGCAGCGAGTCGATGCGCTCCACGTACGCCGACTTGGTCGCATCCTCGCCCTCGTCCGAGTAGAGCCACTCCTCCTGCGCGTTGAGCGCCGCCAGGTACTTCTCCTTCTCCTCGGCGGTAACGAAAAGCTTGTAGCGGTCGTCGAGCTTGGAGCGCTGGTCGTAGATCATCTCCTCGAGCGCGTTCTTGCGGTCCTCGGTGTCGATGACGAGCTTGTCGTTCGAGTAGAGCTGGCCCTCGACCTCCTTCATCTCGGACACCACGCTGGCGTCCTTGCCGCCGGTGAAGCCCGACACGATCGAAAGATCAGCCTTGCGCTGGAGCTTCTTGACCTTGCGCACCTCGGTCTTGGGCGCAGCAGCAGCGTCCTTGTCGCCGTCGGTGTCCATGGCGGCGGGGTCGGCGGCGACGGGCACCTCCTCCTCCTTCTCGACCTCCTCGACGGTGTAGGCCGACTCAAAGTTGAGCACGCCGTGCAGATTGAGGCGCGCCTTGACCTTGACGATCGAGTGGTCGCCCTCGGCGTTGGGGGTGACGCCCTTGATGGAGAACTTGCCGATCCAGGGGTTGATGCCCTCGGGGATCTGGTCCGGGGCGGCGTAGTGCGCCTCGAGGTCAAAGTTCTCCTTGCGGTAGAAGGTGAGGATCTTGGTGGAGGGGATGGGGTTGTTGGGCTGGAAGACGACCAGCTCGGTGTCCTCGTCGGGCACGTCGGCGGCCTTGTCCCAGGTGACCTTGATCGAGTAAGGGGTGGCGTCGTGGATGCTGAACTCGCGCACCTTGAAGACGGGCGAGAGGACGGCGCAGGCGAGCGTGCAGCCGCGGGCCACAGCCTCGTCCTGGTTCGAGGTGAACGAGAGCGGCTTGCCGAAGAAGGCCGAGATGCGCTCCTTGAGCGCAGGCACGCGCGACGAGCCGCCGACCATCTCGATCGAGTGGATCTGGTCCTTGGAGAGGCCGGACTGGGCGAGGGCGGCCTCGAGGGGCACGTTGATGCGCTCGAGGAGGGGCGAGATGAGCTGCTCAAACTCCTCGCGCTTGAGCTGGGAGCTGGCGTCGATGTCCTCCATGAGGTTCTCGACGTTCAAGGGGGCGAGGGCGTTGGCGGAGAGCACCTTCTTGAGGCGCTCGCAGCCGGCGGCGAGACGGAAGGTGGCCTTGGGGCTGGAGAGGACGTCAATCTTGTACTTGCCCTTGAACTCCTCGGCAAAGTGCTGGAGGAGGGCACGGTCGAAATCGCGACCGCCGAAGTTGCGGTCGGCGGCGGTGCCGAGGACGGTGAGCTGGCCCTTGCTGAACGAGACCACGGCGACCTGGTAGGACGAGTGGCCAATGTCGCAGAAGACGACGTTGCGCGGGTTGTCCGCCTCGGGGAGGTCGGTCTTGGTGATGCCGTAGCCGAGGGCGGTGGCGGTGGTGTCGTTGAGGAGGCGGAGGGGGTTGAGGCCGGCGATCTCGGCGGCATCGAGGTAGGCGCGTCGCTGAGCGTCGGTGAACCAGAGCGGGGTGGAGAGGACGACGTCGCTGACGCCAGCGCCGCCGAGCTCCTTGGAGGTGGTGTCGCGGAGCTTGACGAGGTACATGGCGAGGAGCTGGGTGGCGGAGAAGGTCTGTTCCTCACCTGCGAGGCGAACCTTGACGCCAACCTCGCCCTTTGCGTCGACGAGCTCTGCGTTGATGAAGTTCTTCTCGACCTTCTGGACCTCGGGGTCCTGGAAGGTGCGACCTACGAGACGCTTGAGCGAGCCGATGGTGTTCTTGAAGTTGGAGGTCTGTGCGGTGGCAGCGGCCTCGCCGAGCGCTCTCGCCTTCTGGCCGAAGGAGACGAGCGAAGGGGTGGCGCGGTTGGAGACCTCGTTGGCGATCACATCGACACCACGGGCACGCGCAACACCGATCTTGGACGAGGCATTGCCCACGTCGATACCGACGACGGACGACATGTTTTGTTTTGGGAAGAGTCGAGCTCTACGAAGACAGCGAGACGTAAAAAGTGGCGCTACGAATCAGAAAGCCGGGGCGGACGACGATGCAAGGGAAGAAATGACGATCCCGATCGAAGTTGGATGATGGGAAGAGGTGGTGAAGAGAGGAGGACGAGCGCGCGCGGATACGGCGCCAACCCAACACTAAATCTGGCTCGCTCCCACAAAAATGCACTTCCGCTGCTCAGCCCGACCTGCGAGTTCTCTCTCTCTCTCTCATCTCCAAGCGAATCTTCCAGATGGGACGCGTAGCCGTCAAATCAGCCTCTCCGACCGTCACACTGCTCTCAGTCACACCGCTTTTGCTGACTCTTTCTCAGGGCTTGTTCCGACTGTACGTGTGGCGGAAGCTCTCTACGGGTCGGCTCATCCGCTCACAGCGCCGTGTTGGCAATGTTGCAATGGCGCGAGCGAGCGGCTGAGCGTCGGTGCATTGATTGGAATAAATTTTCGCCCGGTGCCTCGCAGCACTGCAGTCGATTCTTCTCAAGCAACAGAGCGGCGACCGAGCTGCCAAAAGCGCGTTGCTGCGAAAAATTGTTCTTCTCGCTTCCGCCAAAAGCTTCGTGAAAATTCGCGAGGCTGCTCGTCCGCGCCACCTCACACGCACCGACAGCTGAGCACCCGAGCCGCCCGCCGTGTTGAGAGCCTTGCTGAGCCGCGTCCTCACTGCCTCTTCCGCCCACAACCACCCTCGTCTGCGCTCTCGCGTGGGCGATATCCACATGTCTTCTCCTGCTGCACGAGAGTGGTTGCAAAGCTCGATCCTGGGTCGCTTTGGTTAATGAATGCGCGGTTGGACGTGTGCATAGCCTGTAGTCGGACTGGATCGCCAGCCATCCAAACCGGCCGACAAAATACTCCCGCTGTTAGAACGCCCTATTCTTGATTTGACAACGTTAGACTGTATGCATCACACAATCAAGGCCGGCCATGTTAGACCCCATCGTGTCATTCCTCAAAGCAGAAAAACGTCCTGCGCAATTACCTCATTGGGCGGCGGTGGACGAGCTCTAAATCGGATCGCGTGGCCGTCACGATCCGATGCACCATCACTTAAGCTGGTGCGATCCCGTTGTGACAGATGCAGCCTCGACCACATACGCACCACTCGGGCGCTGTGAATCAGTGCAATGCTAACTGCTCTCTAACGGCTCGTCCGACCAGGTGAGAACGTAGCGCAGTGATGATGAGAAAGCTGCGACGGCACTTCCGGTATCGATGAGCGATGGGAATCATTGGCGTGGGAGAGAGGCTGGCAACAATCGGCTTGGATCCGAACCCATTGGCCAGCTGCTGAGAACGGCAAAGCGGCCTTACGACATTGGACCCTGAGCCGCGCCTCGCCATGCCCCCTCGTCATTGCCGTCATTCCTTCCAAGGGTCCACCATCGCAAGTTTCGCATCCCGATCCTCTTTGGCCTCCACCTCATCCACCCCTTCTCGTCATTCGTCCCCCTTCCGCTCGCTCGCTCACTCACTCACCACTCACGCCCTACTTGGTCGTCACTTTGGTGTCAGCTGGGTCATGGCTCCGTCCTCCACTACACCACTGGTTCCTCCTTCCCGCCTCACTGCCCAAACCTCGTATAAGCGCCCGAGGCCTTTCCCCCAGGCCTGCTTCTTCACCCTCATCATCCTCATCTCCTAACATCCTCATCGCATGCTCGTCCAGCCAGTAGCTGGGTAGCCACGCTCGTTTCAAGTCATCGTCTTTTGGGTTCTTTCTTTCTCGTCTCTCTGCCTCTCTCATCTCTCCTCCATCCCTTCCGGACCAAGTCTTGCTTCTGGTCTCATAGATCGCCCAACACCGCCCAGCATCACCTCTGGGATCACTTGGAAACGCATACAGCTAGAACCCTAAACATGACACGCAACGTGCTCATCGCGGTGCTTCGCAACGATCTCCGCCTCCACGACCACCCCATCTTCCACCTCTGCGCCGAGCCAACGCCCGCGTCCGCCGCATTCAAGAAGCCCGTCACCCACGTCCTCCCCGTCTACGTCTGGGACCAGCGCCATGTAGAGGTCTCGGGCTTCCCCAACCTCGAAAAGGCCGGCAAGCAGGGCGGCGGCAAGGGCAGCTCGCAGTTTGCCAAGACGCGCGAACTCGGCATCTGGCGCACGGGCATCCACCGCACAAAGTGAGTCCACCTCTTGCTCTTGATTCGCATCGTCTCGCCATCGTATTGACCGAACCTTCTATGTATGCTTCTTTCCTATCGGCCAGGTTCATCAACGAAAGTGTGTTTGACCTGCGCGATCGACTTCGTGCGGTGGGAAGCGACCTCGCCATGTTTGCCGGCACGCCCGAGAGCGTGGTGCCGTCGCTGATCAAGTCGATCCGCGACAAGGGCGACACGGTCGAGGCGGTCTACCTCGGCCGCGAGATCAACACCGAGGAGGTCAACGTGCAGCGCCGCCTCGACGCCATCCTCGCCGACCTCCAGTGTCCGTTCAAGCTGCTCGAGGGCAAGTCGCTCATCCACTCGCGCGACCTCAGCTTCCCCGTCAAACAGCTCCCGGACGTCTTCACCCACTTCCGCAAGCAGGTCGAGTCTCCGGACATGTTCCGCGAGCCCGTCCCCGCACCCGATAAGCTCAAGCCGTTCGCCGAGGTGCAGGTCGACGATGCGCCCGGCTGCTTCGGCCTCTCGTCCAAGAGCGCGCAGGGGCTCGACCGCAAGGAGACTGTGGAAAAGCACCTGGTGCAGCCTCTGCTCGACGAGCCCGTGTTGGGCCACAAGGAGCTGCTCTCCAAAGTCGCCTCGTCGCCAGCCACATTCGATGTGCCGCACTCGGCCTTCCCCTACCGCGGCGGCGAGACCGAGGCGCTCAAACGCCTCGAACACTACTTTGGCGGCGCAAAGTCGTCGCCCGCGGCGCACTACAAGGAGACGCGCAACGAGATGCTGGGTGCCGACTACAGCACCAAGTTTGCTGCGGCGCTCGCGCACGGTCTGCTCTCGCCGCGGCTGATCGCACAGCGCGCCACGGAGCTTGACGCCTCCACGGGCAACACCAAGGGTGGCGGCTACTGGATCCTGTTTGAGCTGCTTTGGCGCGACTACTTCTACTTTGTCGGCTGGAAATTTGGCTCGCACCTCTTTACGCTCGGCGGGATCGAGGAGGAGATTTCGCCGCGCTCGGCGCAGTCCAAGGCGTACGAGTGGAAGTCGACCGACTCGCTGTCGGACGGCAAAGACCCGTTTGTTCGGTGGGCGACCGCGCGCACGGGGGTGCCGCTGATTGACGCCAACATGGTCGAGCTCGTCCACACCGGCTTCATGTCGAACCGCGGTCGCCAGAACGTCGCGAGCTTCCTCACCAAGGACCTGGGCTGGAACTGGCGTCACGGCGCCGAGTTCTTCGAGAGCTGGTTGGTGGATTACGACACCAACTCCAACTGGGGCAACTGGCAGTACGTTGCGGGCGTCGGCAACGATCCGCGCAGCTCGCGCCAGTTCAACCCCATCAAGCAGGGCAAGGACTACGATGCCAAGGGCAAGTACGTGGCGACGTGGTTGCCGCAGCTCAAGTCGCTGCCCGAGCGCGTGCGCCACCACCCCTGGACTGCAGGCGCCGAGGTGGCAGACTACCCGGCGCGACCCATGATCGAGCAGCAGATGTGGAAGAAGCACTACTCGAACAACGGTGGTGGAGGTGGCGGTGGTGGTGGAGGCGGAAACCGCGGCGGCCATGGCGGAAACCGAAGGGGCGGCGGTGGCGGTCGCGGCCGTGGCTCGCACCGTGGCCGCCGCGGTGGTGGCCCGCAGGCTGCCTGATCACAAAGCACAAAGCATAGATGTCATAGAGCTCCAATTCGAATCCCTATCCCGAGACCACTTGTGCGCGGGTGGGATGGCGGTGCATGGCGACGTTTGCTGCTGCCGAGCCGCGGAGCGAGCTCCAAAGTGATTTCGCAAGAGGTTTTGGATGCGCCTGGTGAGGCTTGTTCTGGCGTGACAGTGCTCGCTTCCATCGGACTCGCATTCGAGGTGGGAATGCATGGCGACGCATCGTCGGGTCGGCTTAGAGCGCCACCAATCGGCACACACGCCTGGGAATAAAGTCCACTGCAAGCTGACCCAGTTGCTGGTGAGAACGGTATTGCACTGCGATATGCGCTCGTGTGCGGGATCCTCGCGTGATCGCTGTGTATCCACGCCAGACGCTGTTGCAACATTGGTCGAATCAACCCCCATTGGTCGTGCCAATCCAGCTCGCACACCATCATTCCAGTGTCGTTGTCTCGAACGCTTTCACCGTTGAATGCCATCAGCTTTTCGTGCGCTGCCACAGTACGCCTGGGTGTGGCCTTCACGCCGCATCTTGCGACACCTGCTGCTTCTGCAGGCCGAACCTGTCGGCTACCAACGCGACAATCTCGCTCCACTCGATCATGGCGCCCTTGCCGGTATCTCCACACGCGAGCCTCTTCTCGACCGGCCCCTTGACCTCGTACCCAAGCACCTCCTTGACCGTCCTAAGGTGCATGTCCGTGAGTGGGTTTTCCCACATGAGCGTATTCATGGCGGGGCACAAGACCACTTGGGCGCCCTTGCCCAAGGCGCGCATGAAGCTCGTGAGCAAATCATCGCACAGACCCCCCGCGAGCTTGGCGAGCGTGTTGGCGGAACACGGCGCGACAATCACCACGTCCGCCCATCGCCGTAGCTCAATATGCAAGATCGCATCGCCCACGCGTGAGAAGCTCGTCCACTCGTCCGCGTTGATCCAGAGATGCACGCGTGGTCCTGAAGTCTGCACTCCTCGACTCGCAGCCAGGTTCTCGGCAGCAAGCGAGGCAACGGTATAGTCCGAGGTGAGCGCGTTTCGGTCGTAGAAGTGCAGCGAGTTGTCGGTCGCAATCACCTGGACCCGTACGTTGGCGTGCGCAAGCAGCGCCTCGACGATGAGCGGGATCTTGACGCTCGCCACAGAGCCGGTACTGGCTAGAACAACGTGCAGAGGTCGATCGGGTGTAGGTGGCCGCGATAGGGCGGGGTAGGGAGAGCGAAGCGATGCAGGCACCGGTTTGGCCTCTTCGGGCGCGCGCGAGGTCATCCTACCCAGCTGCGAGGCGAGGTACGACGTGGTGCGCGCGTGCACCGGCTTGCTCGGCGGCGGAGGCCCCGGCAACTCGCGCGACACACTGCGTGGCGACAACCCCTCCTCCTTCTTGCCTCCATTCCCCAAGGACAGCGACGACGGAGACGACGATAAGCTCGATCCCCCCAGGCGGGTTGAAAGCGACGCCAGCCGGTCACCGATGCTGAGCTTGGCTGCTGCATCGTCGGTGGCAGGCATGTCTTTGACCTGCTCGTCGGCGCGCGCATAGTCAGTGGGCGTGCTCACCGCGCGCAAATTCGCAGGTCTCTGCGCATCACCAGCTGCGGCGCCCATCATCCTACTGAACGCCGCGAGGCTCGATCCCATGACGCCCGTGATGACCTTGTTGCTCGCGCCGGCCAGGTCGCCGATCTCCTGCGTCAGCCTGCCCCTTATCCGCGCAGGCATGGCCAGTGCCTCCTCCGGCCCCTGCACACTCGTCCTCCCCCGCGTACTCTCGCCCACGCGCAGATGCGCACCGATCTGGCTCGCGTCCAGCCCGAGATCCGCCACATCCACGTTCTCCAAAAACGCCACCGCGGCCTGCACGTTGACGAGGCAGTACGCTGTCTCGCCCTGCACCAGACACTCGGCGCGGAAGCGCTGGATGTACAGCAGGTGGCTCGCCAGCCGTGCCGGGTTCGACGCCACAATGCTGTAGATCAACAGCGGCAGGATGAGGTCTGCGCTCGTGCCCGCACCTGCCTCCGCGGGAAGGGCGGCTACACCGTCGACTGTGAGCTTGTGCGCGCGCACGAGCACATCCAGCTTGTCCTTGGGCGATCGCGCCTGCTCACTATCGAGCCGCTGCAGCTCTTCTCCACATTGCTTGACAATACGCTCGAGATCGTCGGTGTGCGCCGGGTCGTCGAGCCCAAGATGGCGCAGCGAGAGCCCGAGCACGTTGAGCGCGGCAATGCGCGAGGCGAGCGCGTCGTCGTGGTAGCCATCGCGCGAAGCAACTGGCCGGAAGATGCGATCGTACACCTCCTCGCACAGCACCGTCTCGACCGCCTCGAGCTGCCCCTCGGCCGTCGCGGCGTCTTGCGCGTGCAGCTGGTCACGCACACTGCTGAACAAGTCCTGTACGCTTTCCGACATCTCGTCCGCCTCGGCCAGATACGCCGCATTCGGCACAGGTGAGCTTGCGCGCGGCTTTGGCCCGGCCTGCGTTCGGTCCGAGCCGCCCGCTGCACCTTGTCCGTCGCCGAGCGTGGGCACGGGAGGCAGGAACGTCGCCGCAAAGCTCGCCACCACTAGGGCGATCGATTCGCCC
>AWNI01000022.1:242421-272921 GCA_000517465.1 Moesziomyces aphidis | reverse complement strand
CAGCAGCAGCAGCAGCAGCAGTAGCAGCACGGGGGCGCGCTTTTTTCGGTGGGCTCGATGCAGCGCATACAGTGTGCACCGAGACCTGCATCCAGCGCCCGTCGTGACTGCAGCGGCTCGTCGTTCGCCTTCGAGCTCTGTTGCGTGCCTTACTCTCGGACAGCCGGACAGCTCGCTCGACCCACGTTCTGCGAGCCAAGCGTCGGCCCTTCCCAAGAGCTGCTCCTCCTCGACGGAACGAGCCGAAATCCTTCTCGCGAGCCACAAGCGCGTTATCTGCAATTTCGGTCCGCCTTGCTCGCTTCCGCTTTCCCAAGGAATGCCATGTCTCGCTCGCTCGCAAGCCCTTTGCAGCATCCTTGCGCCAGCCCTCGATCTTGACAGCTCATATCGCTCCTGCATCTCGATGACATCTGCCGCTCGCCGATCGTTTCCGAGACCGTCACAAGATCGCACGAGGCATGCTGGATGAGCGCGCCGCTGCTATCGAGAATGGAAGCGCTCGGCACTTGAGCTTGGACTCGGAGTCCTGCTTTCCGCCCTCGATGGTCGGACGTCGCCGAGAGGCGCTGCCAAAAAAAATTCACACGAATCCACGCTGTTGGAAATTCGCTTTTTCAGAGAGGCATATGCATCGCATCGCAGCAAACCTTAGGCGCAAAGCTCCGCCTCGGATTTGCTCGCTCGTCATCCCAACCGGTCCCCGCAGCCGCTCGCCCGCGGTCGTCCGAGTGAGCCCACGCCATTGCCGAGCGAGTTCAGAATGGCAATGGGCGTGGGCAGGGGCGACAAACAAAGTCGGTGGCAGTTGCGAATGTGGGCCGACGTCGGCCCCGTCTCCGCCGACCGATGCAAGCCCCCGGTCCAGCACTCGCAGCTCGCATTCAAGTGGCCGGTGACTGACGCCAGCTGGGAGGTTCAAACCTTGTACGGTGTGCAGATGCAGCAGGGTTTCTCGGGCTTCATTTGGCTTTCTTTCTGCCTATGGCTTTCTTAGCTTGGCCGAACCGATTCTGATGCACTGCTGATAATGGAATGGCTCGTGTCGACCGGTCTCGCGATCTTGGCTGCTGGTCATGCGAGGTGCTCGGATTCGATGCATGATGCTGACCTTCTCCCTTCGACTCGACTTGGCTCGACTAGGATGGTCTCGCCTGCGCGCATCCTTGCACGTCTGACGTGCAGCGGCTCCTAAGCGAGGCGACGGCGTGATCGCGCGCTCGCCTCCGCCTTAGGCCACGGAGGGGTCCAGTCTCGCTCCTCGCTCCTTGGCAGCATCGAATTCGCCGCTGCTTCTCGACGCATGCAATTCTAGCCCGCATCGGCTGTCACTCTTTTTTTCAAAATGGGGGTGCGACCCTCGCCTCGTCTCGCCGCACTCGATAGGATAGTATCGGCCCGCCAGTAGCAGTTGACAGTCGTTCCAACCGAGGCTTGCACCGTCGGAGGCATGGTCCTTCCCGCGCTTTGCGCTAGCCGACCGGTGACATAACCTCGCCCATACACAGCTCTAAATCAAATGCCACACTCCGCCTGCGAGTATCTGCACTGCGGAGTCGTCCGATCGCCGCCATCCACCACCGAAATCGAGCGTAAATTGCAGCTCGCGATTGCCGCCACACCAAACCACCAACTCCAAGCCCCGCACACAATGGCCAAAGCGCGCCAGCATCAATTTATTAAATTAAGTGCGGAAGGCGAATGTGCATGTGCGATGACCCAAAGACGCGCTTTTCCCTCGGCCTCGAGAGAAATGCGTCCACGACTTCTCTCTGCGAAAATGCCCTCCGGCGTCTCTTCGGCGTCCCCTACCGGCCTCTGCAATGCAGTACAATGCAGAACAGCATCCGCTGGCTTGTGTTCCTGGATAGAAACCCCACTCGGTGCTTAAATCATCGTACAATGGTCGGAACCCGATTTGAGGCATTGTGCAGAGACGAATCGGACGGGCGCTCGGCGATAACATCGTCATGGAGCATACGCTCCGCGCCTTTCCGTATGCAAGGCGACTCTATTACTGCCAGCTCCGTCGACGAATTCCTGTCTCGATCTCGACTAGAGCACCATCATTGTATGCAGTGGACCGACGCTTTGGTGCTGCGTCGTCATGACCGAAGCTGGGTGCTGTCCGAACGAAGATTTCACGATCGCGAGCTCCGACATTCCTGCTCCTGGACATGTGCTGGCTTGGAGGGTCATGCGGCCGGAGTGGGTGAGTGAACAAGACGGGCCGAGCGAACGATCCGAACGGGAACACGTGCGTTGGCACATCAGCATTGCGGAAAGGTCTGCTGCTTCAGCATGGGCTGCAACGTCCATTCCAGTTGCCAATCGGTCGATCCGCTGACCAGGAACCCGTGCGGGGGCGATCCACGCGTCCTGCGATCTGCGGATTTGTGCACCCAAGCGCGCGCGTCCAATTTACGCGAGCCGACACGCGTGTCCGAGTTGACGTGTTGACGTCCCAAGCCGGCACTTCGCGTCACGTCAAGCATCCGTCGAACGCAGACACGCGTCTGGAAGGGTCTCGCCCTCGGCACCGACCGCCAATCCCGAACACCGGTGCGGAAAAAATCGACGGTGTTAGATTCAGCCTTGTTTTCGAGTGCAGGTCCGCCCTGCGCCTGGGGATCCACACAAACACCAGGCACCCTCACCCGCTCGCTTGTCCCCTGCCTCGAGGCCTCGTTCCATCCGGGGTCAGCCAGCCCAACATAGCCACCAGGTCCGCTGCGGCGCTTTCAGGGTGCCCGACGATGCAGATAGCGAGGCGGCGTTTGAGGCGAGAAGCGTGGGAGAGCGCCTGTTCATTTCGGTGGAAGCGAGGCGTGAAAATTTGCGGGGTAAGGTACGGCGCGGGCAGGCGAGCACCGAAAAGCGGCCCCCTCAATTTCGGAGCAACGGGCTCTTCTGAGCTGCAAATCGTGCAGAGCCACACCCGCTCGCCGCTGGGGGCGGGTCATAACCGGGCAACCCCTCCGGCGAATGCGGCAGTACCGGTTGTGGCGAGATCCTGGAGCCACAATAGCACCGAGAGGCCGAGCAGCCACTTGCGGGCGTTCGGGCGAGGCCTTTGCGAGCCTTACCGGGTCGCCAGCCGAGCCGCTGCTGACCCTCGGACCCCTTCAAACCTTCTATCCAGCTTTATGCGCTTGGAGCGTTGAATAGAGTTCAGGGCATGGCGGAGTGTGGGATGAGGGAGGTGGCGTTGTGGGCCAGGCCCATTGGTGGCGGCGAGAGGATCAAGGGTGGGGGGAGTGGATTAGCCGAGTTCGGGCTCGTGATGCAGCTTTGCCATTGTTCTCCACCGAGCATCTTTGCACCACCTCGCTAGTCGAGCTCTAACCCAGATATCAGTTCCGGCTAAGCAAGAGGGCATGCTCCGACGTAACAACAGCGACGGTGGTGCGGGATCGAGCTTGCAGCTGCGTTGCGCGGGTCGGCAAGCAAGGCCCCGATGTAAGAGCGGGAAGCTTAATCCCGAGGCCTCGAGCGCTTGCATGGGAGCTGCTATTGTGCAGTTTTGAGTGTGACGCCGCACAGCAGAGATAAGACTCGCTTCGCGGGGAAGGTAGCCCTCCATGCATAGATTGATTTTCCCCCCTCTCTCTCAAGCCTTGGCCTATAGAGATTGACGCCACACGTTTTGTGCCACACAACTCTACGCCTTGTGCCTGGGCAGGGACAAGTCAGGATGGTCGTCGGTACCGATTCGAGACGGGTGATCACACGGTTAGGATGGTGCATGGCTGGATTTGTGACTTGCTCGATGGCTAGAAGGTGCGCGATAAGACGTCTTCTTTTCGGCCCCGAGGTATGGCATCATCCCAGACGTGCTTCTGTCTCGGAGTGCTTCATCGGCGCTACACGGTCCACTGTACTCCGTCCAGCGCTTCTGGGATGCAAAGGCTGCAAGATTAGCTGCATACCTCCGCCTAGGCGCCCTTGGGAGGAGCGGACAAACGCAATTTCAGGCGGAGCGTGGAAAAATTTCCAAATGCCCTCAAAGCCAGCATTCGCCAGGAACGGCAAAGCGCCCGCATCGCCGAGCGGGTGAGAAACCTGGCAGAACCGCTTCTTTCTCAACCCCCAAAAGGCGATCGCAAATCTAGGGCCGATCTAATGTCGATCCTCCTCCTCAAATTACAACGTGTTAAGTCGTCGTAGCCCAGAACCGCCGTCAGCCAACACCGCAACTGCGCAGCTTGGCATTTGGCTCGGTATGTCGATGTGTACCGGTGCCAAGATGAGCTCGGTCCTTTGCAAGATAGCGAGGTAAGTCGAGCGAAGGGGACCCCAGGGTCGCACGAGCCACGGGCATCGCGTGCCTCAGGGCGATCCGTGCGACCCCCTTGCAGCTGGGTTCCCGCGCATCCCCTGACCTTTTGCTGCTCCCGCGGTACAGCACGCGGCAGGCAAGGTTAGGACCTCGCTTGGTCCCCCGCATCCCCCTCTCCCGCTGCACGGCGCTGTCAAACCTTGTCCTCTCCAAACATTGGACACATGCCTGTGCCTGCGATTTCAATCTCGTCCCTTGGCTCCATCTAGTTCATCCGCTTGGAGTCTGTTCGCTTCGGCACGGGTGGTGACACACCACTGCCTACGTCGGTCCGGAACCAGGCCTTGCTCGACCCGTGCCTTGTCAAGTGGACCTTGCGAGCTAAACCGAGATTTGGACGAGATCGAGGCGCATCAGTCGCAGATCCTAGATGCGATTCGTAGCGACGAGACAAGACGATTTGCGGGCTAGGCACGGGGAATGTCACTATCCTTCACGGAAGGACTGAACGCTGTTCCGTGTTGGACATTGGACATGTGCCCACTGCATGCCGCGGCTGTGCGGAACCTTACGAGATACGACGCAGCGGGTGGCAAGCGAATCCTGAGCCGAGGCCTTTGCCAAGGTTCGCCGGTCTGGCATGCCTGCACCCCCACCATACCTTTCCGTCTTCCGAGGACAGGTGGCCACCCAGATGTACGCCATGCTCGCGGCAAACAAATCGCAGCATCTTATAGGGGCGAATGCTATGCAGTGTGCAGAACGGCGCAGTGTATACCTTGGCGAACGCTCAACAGATTTGTCTTGCATGCAAGGGGGTTTAGAGTGTCCGTGTCATAACCGAGTCCCAACTTGCCCGTTGCTTACTCCACGTCCAGGTTTGCAATGAATACACCGTATCCCTCGAGGATCGGTCGAGTGATCATCAAGTTGGCCGTTGGTGGCGAATATGTCGCTTTACGATAAGGGACGCCGCAGCCACAGTCTCGCCTGGGCGCTTGCGTCGGGTGGCGAGGAAGAGACTCTCTGTGGCTTGCCAAGCGCACATGCCGGGTTGTGGATATGCGCGCTGCGGGTCACATGCGTTTTAACTTTCGCCTACACGGCGTTTGCTCGTCCATCCGAGTCGAGCTCGCGCTGCCTTCCTTCTCGCCCCACCCAAAGGCGCTCGGCTGCTAGTTCAGCTTGCAAGGCGCAGCTTTGGAAGAGTGGGAGCTACGCAGCTTTGGAAGGGTAAGAGCTGAGCAACAAGACCTCAGTCGTTGAAGTCGATAACTGTATGTTAGCGCGTCGCATCAAACATGTTTTTTTCGACAAGGCCGGACCTTTGCCTTAACACGGAGTTTTGTCCGCGACGACGCTATCGCACGAAATTACATTTGGCGCGCACTCGCGGTTCCGAATTTCGCGCGAATGCTTGGTAATGCGATCGTCCTGAGGCCAGGAGAAGGCAGCGAAAGCAGCGCTGCAACGCCCACACCGAGTGGACAGTGCCGTCATCCGCTTTGTCGCCACCATCTCTTGCATCTTGATCCACCTGTACATCGCTGCAAAGATGGCTGCTCTTCGCTCGCTTTCCCGAGTCGGTACGTACAAGCACCATGCACAGTGCAAGGCGGCACAGACACGCACTTCGACGCACCAACGACACTTGTAGCTGACCATGCCTTGACCTTTCCTCCACCCACCCGACCGCTATGCGACCAACTGCAACCGACGACCTTCGATGCATTTCCTACCTTTGGACAAACTGCAGGCCTTGCTGCCAAGCCTTCGATGGCGCTGACGCGCTCGTTCCAGACGTCGACGATCCAGGCCGTGCCCAAGGTGGCTGCTGCCAGTGCGCAGGGTGCTGGACCCTCCAAGCCGGCCGCACGCCGATCGATCTCGTCGTCCGCACCCGCCTCGAACGCCGGTCCGGATGGTCCCGTCCCTCTGATGTCCGTGGCGAACCGCGGCTCGAACCAGCTGTCGCTGGAGACGCCCAAGAACGGCGTCGAGTACGTGCTGTCGTCGATGGACAAGATGGCCAACTGGGCGCGCCAGTCGAGTTTCTGGCCCATGACGTTCGGTCTGGCATGCTGTGCCGTCGAGATGATGCACGTCGCTACGGCGCGATACGACCAGGACCGTCTGGGTGTCGTGTTCCGTGCATCGCCGCGTCAGTCGGACTGCATGATCGTCGCCGGCACGCTGACCAACAAGATGGCTCCGGCGCTGAGGAAGGTGTACGACCAGATGCCAGAGCCGCGCTGGGTGATCAGCATGGGTTCGTGCGCTAACGGAGGCGGATACTACCACTACTCGTACTCGGTCGTGCGTGGATGCGACAGGATCGTACCCGTCGACCTGTACGTGCCCGGATGCCCACCTACCGCAGAGGCTCTCCTCTACGGATTCCTCCAGCTCCACAGGAAGATCAGGAGGAACAGGAAGACCACTCTGTGGTACCGCAAGTAAACCGCACTCATCCATCGCTCAGCTTGGTCTGGTTCCCTAGTGCAATACAGCCTCGTCCTCATCCGCAACGGTTTCACAGCGACTTGGTGGCGGTAATGTGAGGCCAAGATGTGGTATTTGGGTGTGTGTGTGCAGAAGACTAAGAGCAGAAGTGGGCGAGCATCAGCCGAACCACTTGTAGATGTACCAGAAGCAGACGAGGGTAAAGATGGCACCCAGGGCAAAGATAATGTTGTCCTGTGTGCTTCTGCGTTCGATGTACCCAATCACGTCTCTGCTGAGGCCGAGGGTATTTGCGGCGTCTCTGAGTCTTCGCTGTGTGCCCTTGAGGATGCCGCGCTGTTCGACGAGGTTGCCAAACACCTCTCTGCCCTGGGCGATGAAGGCGTCGAGTTGGGCCTCGGTCTGTTGGATGAACGAGTGTTCGCGCAGCGCATGCGATTCGCGCGCTGAGAATCCGCCGCCTTCGCCAAACATGGCTGCTGCGCTTGCGTTCATCTTGTAGGCTGCGAGTGGATCCGCCTGTGGCGAAGCGGGCGCATTGCGCGCATGCAGGCTGAACGGAGATTCCGCAATCGCACTCACGCGGCGATTGGCGTGCGACCCGCCATAGTTGGCATTCGTGGGCGATCGGAGCGTCGCCGATCCGTTGCTCTGTGACGAAGCGCCGTTGGAAAGCGTGCCTTTGGTCTTGAGCCGCGCTAGTTGCGATGAGAGTTCGGCATAGTCGGTGCGGAACTTGGCGACGCGCGTGAGCGCCTTTTCCTGTTTCGACTGGATCAGTTCCTTCTTGGCCAAGTTCTCGTACTCGTCGATGGTGCGCTCGAGCGACGAGAGCGACACTGTCACGGGTCCGAATGCGGTGGGCGATGTGTCTGCTTCGGAGTCGATGCGCGAGATGTCGGACTGGATCGACGAGAACTGGCGGAGCGCCTGGTTGTAGAGCGAGTTCATCGTGGCAGCGAGAGGCGGAGGATGGCCTGCTTTGGAGGACGCTGGTGTTGCGTGTGGCTGCTGCTGCTGCTGCTGCTTAGATGCCACGCAGCATGGTGATCGTGCGGATGGCCAGCGGAGGAGTGTTGAAGTGCAAGATGGTGACAAAGGAGGGTGTTGTTCTCCGGCTGCAGCAGCCGTGTGGTCACCACGCAGCCGTTCGAAGTGAGGCGCACCGACCAAGCCAACCGAGCCTCCAAACGTGGCGGCCGGGCGTGTGAAATTACTCTATAGCAATGTCAGATCGACAGACAAGCCGAGTGGCGACGCGCGCTTTCAAATTTGAGAAATTCTTCCTGAAACGATTTTTTTTTTTGACGGCAGGCAGGAATTGTACATTTTTCCAAGATGCGGAAGCAGCATCCACGGCTCCCAGGGTGCAGACGGGCAGACGAGCAGACGAGCAGAAGACGGCCAAAAGAAGGCTCAACCACAAGAAGACGTGCAGATTCATTTTCTTCTTTGACGGCTCTGCAGCTCCATCCCCCTTCTCCACCACCACTCTCCACCCTTCGCCGTCCGCTAAACATCCAAAATGGCGTCCACTTCCACCAATGGCGCTGCCGCCGCGTCCACCTCGGACATGACGTCGCGCGACTACTACGCCGACTCGTACGCGCACTTTGGCATCCACGAGGAGATGCTCAAGGATGAGGTGCGCACGCGCTCGTACCGCAATGCGATCATCAACAACCCTCATCTGTTCAAGGACAAGATCGTGCTCGACGTCGGGTGCGGCACGGGCATCCTCTGCATGTTCGCTGCCAAGGCGGGCGCCAAGAAGGTGATCGGCGTCGACATGAGCAACATCATTGATCAGGCGCGTATCATCACCGAGGTCAACGGCTTCAAGGACACCATCACGCTCGTCAAGGGCAAGCTCGAGGAGGTCGACCTGGGTCTCGGCCCGGACGGTAAGGTGGACATCATCATCAGCGAGTGGATGGGCTACTTTTTGCTCTACGAGTCCATGCTCGACACTGTGCTCATGGCGCGCGACAAGTACCTCGCGCCCGGCGGCATGATGTTCCCGGACAAGGCGACCATGTACCTCTCGGCGATCGAGGATCAGGAGTACAAGGACGAGAAGATCGGCTTCTGGGACGACGTTTACGGCTTCAACTACTCGTGCATCAAGGACATTGCGCTGCGCGAGCCGCTCGTCGACACGGTCGACATCAAGAGCGTCGTATGCGATCCGTACCCGATCAAGCAGCTCGACCTGCTCACCGTCACCAAGGAGGAGCTGGCGTTCGAGTGCGACTTTACGCTCAACGCCACGCGCGACGACTACGTGCACGCCTTCCTCGGCTGGTTCGACATCAGCTTCGACGCGTGCCACAAGCCCGTCCAGTTCTCCACCGGCCCGCACTCGCGCTACACGCACTGGAAGCAGACCGTATTCTACACCAAGGACGTCCTCGCTCTCAACCAGGGCGACGCCGTGTCCGGCAAGCTCGTCTGCAAGCCCAACGAGCGCAACAACCGCGACCTCGACATCACCATCGACTACACCGTCCACGGCGCCACCGCCGCATCAGGCCGCATGGAGTACAAGATGTCCTAGTCGCATCCCTCTAATCACGATCATCCACTTGTACATACACACACACGCACTACACCTTCATCGCATAGAGAACGTTGCTGTTCGGCAAAAGTTGGTCGGGTATTGCACTAGCAGCTTTCAGAAAGAGACCACCTTGGCTGAGGACTTGTGCTTCTTGGCTGGTGGGTCTGCCGACTTGCTCTCCTGTTCGACCTGGACACGCTTGCGCGCAAAGCTGTGGAAGTCGTCTTCGTCTCCGCCGTTGGCGTTGGATTCCTTGGTGGATCCAACGATGACCTGGTGGACGAGGCTCTTTGCGCCCTTGTCGGTGTTGCGCTTGCCCTCGTTGCGCAGCGAGAGCGGACAGTCCTTGGCGAGATGTTCGACGGACGAGCAGAGCTTGCACGAGCCTCCCTCTGGGTACACGCCGCGGCCGGCGTTGTTGGGGCACTTGGACGAGAGGTGGCCCTTGGCGTGGCAGATGAAGCAGGTGGCGTAGGGGAGCTCGTCGTGCTTCAGCGCCGGCTTGCGACACTTGGAAAGCGTATGCTCGGTCGAGCCGCAGCGGAAGCAGATGCCCACAGCGTCGCGACCCACCATGGGTGCATCGGCGCGGTCCGACTTGAGCGCGATCGACTGCGCGTCGAGCGCGTTGGGACAGTCCTTGGCCGAGTGACCCATGCCGCGGCATGCGAAACACTTGAGCTTGGCCTGTCGCTGCTCGGCACGCTCCTCGCGACGCGCATCGCGACGATCCATGCGCCTCTGCTCGTCGTTCTGACCCCATCCGTTGCTGGCGCTGTTGGCGGCAGAGTAGCCGGCGCGTGCGCCCCATCCGCCGTCGCCACCGTGCGAGGCCGAGGGAGCAGACCAGTCTTCGCCCTTGTGCCGAGACTGCCACATGGTGTCGGTCTGCGGAGCACCCAGACGGATGAGCTGACCCTTTGGTCCGTACTCGAACGAGCCAAACATCTGCTCCACCTGTCGCTCCACGTCGCGCGCCATCTTCTGGAACCGCTTCTTGCTCTCGTCGTTCTTGGCCTTCTTCATCTTGAGCTTGAGCAGCTTGGCGCGTTTCAGCAGCTTCTCCACTGTCGGCGGCTCCGCGTCCTTTGCTGACGCTTCTGAATCGATGGGCTCCGAAGTGGCTGGGGCATCTGGCTCGGATGGCGCAGCCGAGGTGGATGCGGCAGGCTCTGTGGTCGCTGCGTCGGCACCAGTCTCGCCGTCGACACCATCTGCCTCGTCGCTCACATCCTTCTTCGACTTCCTGTCCTTCTTTTCCTTCCTTTCCTTTTTCTCCTTCTTGCTCTTCTTGTCCTTGGATGGGGAGTCGGATGCTGACTCGGCGACAGGCTCGACCTTGACCGGAGAGGAGGATGCCGAGGCGACGGTGTAATCGTGCTCGGGCTCCGAGTCGGAGTCGACCATCTTCTTGGCGAGCGAGTGCCTTCCGTCCAGCTTGGTGTATCTCGTCATGGGGTGTGTGTGTGTTTTTGCGCAGATGTCGGAGGGGATGGACGTGCTGATGATGGACGTGGACGAGCAGAGCAGCTGAGTCGGTCGGAAGCGCCGAGGCCAGGATGTCGTTTGGCCGCTCTTCTGCTCTTCTGCTCCACAAAATTTTCCCAAAACTTTCGGGCTGCAGCCGACCGGGCGTTTCTTCGCAGGGTCCAACGCCGTGCCTTTTTTTTCGAACGGGATGTCCGATTCACATTCTAACATCTTTCGGAATTTCCGCTTCGCCGTGCCGGTGGAGGCCGAGACGAGAGTGAGTTCGGGCCACGTCGACATGCAATCCAGACTGAGCCTTGCTCGCAGTGGAGCTTCGTGCTCACCACCTCCATCCATCTTTGGCCGCACCCCAACGACACACTCACGATGGACGAGATACGCAAGATCCCTCCCGTGACGCGCACCATCCTCGGCGCCACGGGCGCAATCACGCTGCCATGCATTCTCGCCATCACCTCTCCGTGGCGCTATGCGCTCTCTTGGCCGCTCGTCATCTCCAAGTTCCACCTCCACCGCGTGGTCACCTGCTTCTTCTTTGGCGGCAGCGGCCTCAAGCTGCTGTTTGACGTTTTCCTCATCTTTCGCAACAGTACCGATCTCGAGCTCAACCACTTTGGCAGACGCACCGCCGCGTACACCTGGGCGCTCCTCGTCATGGGCACCGTCATCCTCGCCATCAATTATCCACTCGGCTCGCCCATCCTCTTCGGCCCCATGCTCAACGCCCTCGTCTACCTGTGGAGCAGGGCGAACCCGCACAGCAGCGTGTCGTTCTTCGGCATGGTCAACTGCCCCTCCCGCTGGCTCCCCTATGTTTACATCGGCATCGACCTGCTCCAGGGCGGACCGGGGCTGGCGATCCAGAGCGCAACGGGACTCATCGCAGGCTACGTGTACTGGATGCTGGACCAGGTGCTGCCGGGTCAGCAACGCAGGCGACGCGGGAGCTACATTCCCACGCCTGGTTTCCTCGAGAACTTGCTGCCGGATTCGCTCGATCCATCGCTCGAGGGGCAAAATATGGGCAACCGAAACGCTCGCAGAGTGGCAGGAGGCACCGTGTGGAACGCGGCTCGTGACCGGGGCAACCGGCTCTCCGACACCGGTCCAGCGAGCCCACGCCCCACGAGCGTCGCCTCGGCGCTGGGCGCAGGGACAAGGTCAACACTCTCGGCGCTGAACCCCTTCCGCGGCTCGCGGTCTGCATCGCAGACCACCGGTCCGAGCCGCGAAGAGATGCTCGCTGCAGCAGAGCGAAGGCTGCGCGCCAGTGGATCCTCGTCGATCGTCGGCCGCAATGCTGCCGAACGCACGCCGGCAAAGCCGGCAGGATCCAACACGCCCGGATCCACCAGTCTTAACGCGCGCCCCGCCGCCACCTCGGCCACTACCGCGAGTGCGAATCTGAGAAAGACGGCGGCGGGAAGTGCGCAGTCCAACATGTTCACCTTTGGCCAGCTCAACGACTCGTCGCGTGCACACCAGCAGCACGAAGAAGACCATAGCTCCAGCGGGGGTGCGGTAGCCGAACAGCGTCGGACACCCAAAGGCAAGGCGAAAGCACGCGATAGCGATGACGAAGAAGAGGCACCACCAACAGCAGGCTATACGTGGGGATCCGGCGGCCAGCGTCTAGGCGATTAGAAACCTTTGCAATGCAGTATGACTCTAGAGGTCAGTCGTGCCGACGGCTTGGATGAGGAGTGTGTAGAACTGGGTGGCCTTGACGAGCGCATGGATGGGAGTGGCTTCGTCGACGGTATGGATGTTTTCGTCCCCGCCTTTGATCGGGAAAGGCCGGTCGGAGCCTGGGCTGAAGCGGAAGACGTGGCGCGTGAGGTTCCAGTAGCTCTTCGTGTCGGTGTTCCCGCCCATCACATCCGGTGCAACGAGGATGCCAGGCCACACTGCCCGGATCGTACCCTGTAGCAGCTTCCACGGCGCACCATCCAGCGGCGTATACGGTGCCGGTTCGAGTGCGGATTCAAACGCATCCGACAACACCACCCTTCCCTCGGCATGCCCCTTAGACGCACCGGCCACCGTCGACCATGCACTGCCATTACCCTCGACGCTCAGCCCCAAACGATCAGCCACGGGTCGAAGGACAGCGTGTACGTGCTCGCGCACAGCCGCTGTGGACGAGGTAATGTCGATGCGGTGATTGATCACCGCCGACGCCTGTTCGGGCAGCGCATTGATCTTGACGCCACCCGCGACGAGGTCGACCGCCTGTGTGGTCTGGAATCCAAATCGCTGGTTCCGCGACATGAGCCCCAACACCTTGTCCGCCTGCTTCTGCACCTTGCGTTTCGCGCGTTTCGTGTGCTTTCGCTGCAGAACAGCGAGCTTCTTCAGCGCGGCCGACAGCTTGGCATCTGCCTTGGGCGCATCCCGCGTACACTGCAGATACTGTAGCCCCGGATGCACCTTGTCGGTGTGCGTCACATCGAGAACCGGCTCGTACGGATCAGACTCGATGGCAGTAATGAGCTGCGCAAGCATGCCGATGGACGTGTGTTTGCGAGGCGCCGAAGAGTGGCCGCCAGGAGTATGCACGGTGACCCTCACATCGAGGTATCCCTTCTCGGCCACAGTCGGTGCCGCAACAGCCATGCCGAGGCCAAGCTCGATGCTTCCGCCCTCATCGACGATGAGCGCGACGCCGTCCTTGCCGTAGCGCGTCTCGAGGAACGCTGCGAGCTTCTCGCCGCCCTGCGTGCCGGAGCTCTCTTCGTCGAACCCGAATGAGGCGACCACGGTGCGCTGCGCCTGGTAGCCGGAGCGCAGCACGCTCTCGAGCGTGGCAAGGATCGAGACGAGCGACGCCTTGCAGTCGCTCGCGCCGCGTCCCCACACGAGGCCGTGGTCGTGGTCGATGAAGCCCGAGAACGGCGCATGCGTCCAAGCGCCTACAGTCTCGGGCTCGACGGGCACGACATCCTGGTGCGCCATGAGTACGAGCGGAGGCAGCGACTCGTTGGTGCCTGGAAGAGTGTACACCAGTCCCCACTCGTTGACCTTTTCGAGACGCACGCGCGAGTCGGGCGCATGCACCAGAGGGAACGCACTGCGCAGGTACGCGTGCAGAGGAGCAAACACCGCCTCCCATCGAGCCGGGTCCTGCTGCACGGTGGGCCAGTCATCGCCGACGGAGGTGTCGACCTGCACGGCCCCCGAGAGCAGCCTGGCGAGGTCCATGTCCGACGGCAGATCGATGTCGCCGTTGGTGCTGCCGTTGCTTGACGGAAGCTCGAACGGAGGTACCTGCGGGCACGCATCGTTGCCGCCAGATGCACCGAGCGTGTGCGAAAGGGATGGCGCAGCTTTCGCCGAAAGACGATTGTGAGAGAGGCTGGTGATGAGCGGGTATCCCGCGATGTGCAGCAGCACAAAGGTCAGGGCGCATTGGAAGGCGAGGATGCACTTGAGCAGGCGTGCATGTCGCTCAAAGAACGACGGCCTACGCAGCGGCGGTAGGCCGAGCTGAGCCTCGCTTGCGGCACCCATCTTGTAAGGGTGTTGCAGTGTTGTCACGTCGAGGGAAGGATTGAATGGTGTTCGGGAAGGAACGGCTAGTGTCGCGTGATGAGGTATAGGCAGGCGATAAGCGAGTCACACAGGCGGCTTCGCTGTTGGACACACGCGGGCCGTGCATCACTCGGCGCTGCGGTTGGCCATCCGCGGATGTGGAGGAAAGGCGATGCAGCAAAGGCGCGCTTGGACCCTGAAGACCGAGTTCTCCGCACTCTCCGTCCGCTGCCGAGCCCACCTTTCGTGGAGACCACCATATCGGCTTGAACGGCATCCGTCCCGCGTGGTTGTGTCGGCTGCCGCACGCATATGTGGACGGAGAGGGGATGACGCGTGCACTCCCCGCCGAGCTGCTCGCGCGGATTGTCGCATACCTCTTGCCATCGATCGACGCATACGCCTCGACACTTCCGCATCCTTCGGGCGCTGATCTCGAATACGCTCCGTCGGTGCCAAGCAGCACGAGCTCGGATCTGCTCTCGGTATGCCTGTCGTGCTCTCTCCTGCACGAGCTCGCGCAGGATGCCCTGTACCGCGCGCCGCTCCTGCGCACGCTCAAAGCGCTCATCCTCTTGGCGAACACGATCGCGGCTGATACCAAGCCACGCGCATCTCCAGGCTCCAGTCGCAGTGCTTCGGGACATAGAGCGGCCATGGTGCGTGCCATTCATCTGCCGCCGGGCGACGGACTGCTGCAACCGGGCGATACGCTCGCCGACCAGAACGGCTACAAAGACAGCCTGCGCGTCCTGTTTGACCACACATCCGAGCTCGACTTTATCTGGCTCGAGCATCGGCAGGCGGGAGCCGCATTCCTCGAGCTGCTCCATCCGCGCACCGTCTGCCGTCCACGCCGCCTGACGCTGTCCAATCTGTCGTTTTCGGCGCCGCCGTTCTCGAGCATTGAATCGCTTGCGCCGCTCTCGAAGCTCACGCATCTGCACCTGATCAAGATCGTACCTCCCCCGGCGCTGATCTCGTTTCTGGTGGGTGAAGCGATCCATGCGGAAGAGCAGGGCAACGTGCCCGAGAGTATCAGCAAAGGCCTCTCTCCCTGTGGATCGCTCGAGTGCCTTCGTCTTTCGCTGCTACCGCCCGATGCGCTCGTCGAGTTCGAGGCGTATGTGGCGTGGAGAAGGGCGTGGAAGGAGTACGAGCAGCTCGATGCTCATGAGCAGGCGCAACTGCCGGCGCCAAGAGCACCGCTAGGTCCGGCAAGGCGGTTTGCTGTGCAGGAGGCTCTGTATGATCTGGGTGTGCGTGCCGCCCGTTTGCCTCGTCTGCGCCTGATGCTGCTCGAACTGAGCCCGCTCGGACCACTCCCGCCTCCACCATCACTTTTTAGCACAGCACGACAATCCACTGTGTCACTTGAAGCAGTGCTGGAGGATCGACGTGCGCAAGTGTCCGACCAACACACCTTCCGTGCCTCGATGCGCACGATGCAGCACCGCCAAGAAGCAACGACGGATGACGACGGAGGCTTGGGTCAAAGCGAAACAGCACCCATGCCCACGAGGGAGGAGCTGCGGACGGAGGAGCGCGATCGATACTGGCATCTCATCGAAGCGGGCAAGCATGCACTCGTGCGTTTATGGGGCGAGAGCTGCGACGAGCTGCCGGAGCTGAGGGTTGTATGCGCGCGACCCAACGGACACGACCGTCGCGAAGGCTTTTTGGATTATCACTGCCAGACTGCCGCTGCGGCGGGTGCCGATGTGGGNCGCGCGACCCAACGGACACGACCGTCGCGAAGGCTTTTTGGATTATCACTGCCAGACTGCCGCTGCGGCGGGTGCCGATGTGGGATGTTGGGCCGACGCCGACGTGTTTGAGCTGGTCGACCACTCGCCCTTTCTCTCCTATCGTGCCGACGACCTCAGTCGGGCGTGGTATTGGACGGGCGAGCTGCCGCGCTCGACGACGAGGGCTGCTGGCGAGACAAAGCTGATCCCATCACTAATTCCATTGTGATCTCCCGCTCAATTGTTCGGCTCGAGACCGAACCTTGGCTGCGCAGTGTGATTTGAAAGAGAGGCGGCGTGTGGCGACGATGTGACCTTGGAGAGGACGCCTTGCGCAAGGTCCTGATCGGAGCGAACCTATCACCACTCTGATCACCGGAGAAAGAGCGCCGTGAATTAAGCTTGAATGCGCAGACTCAACTTGAGCTTAGTCGCAACCGCCTCTCCATCCTCTCATCTGCCTTCGAGCGCGCACATGTGACGGTCCGCCTGGCACACCTCACTCTCCCGCAGCTAGATTGCCATTCTCGTCACCTCTCTGACAAGCCACATCTTTCTGAGATTGCAGCGAGCTCCGAAGGATAAATAGCCAGCACCGCGAGACCAAGCGCTTGCACGAGGACCACCATCTCCCATCGAGATGGACTACTCCTACTCCCGGTCCTTCCTTCACTTTCTCGTGCCTTCTTGCACAAGCCTAGCAATGTTGAGCACACTTCCCACCGAGGTGCTCGAGCGCATCGTGGCCTACGTCGGGTCGAACGACCTTTACGATTCCACCTCCCCTCATCCATCTGGCGCTGACCTCGACTACAAGCTCTCGCTCAACTCCGACCGCCGCAAGGACCTGCTATCGCTCGCACTCGCTGGGACTTGGCTCCACAAAATTGCGCGCTCGGCACTTTATCGTACAATCCACATCAGGACTCGCTCCTCCTTCCTCCTCTTCGCGGACGCCATCTCCCTGTCGTCCCTCGACGATGAGAACGAAACCGCTACAACGAGTCGAGCAGCCTCGATTCGTGCGGTCATGCTAAGAGACAAATGGGCGCACCACGCGCAAGTCGAATGGTCCACCTTTCGTGACAAACTACGATCCTTCTTCGATCACGCGACTCAGCTCGACGTGGTCGCTCTCGAGAGCGACCCAGTTTCGTCTGTATTCTTGGACATTCGGACCATCTGCCGCCCGCGCCGGGTCACGCTGGCACTAGCCTCGAAAATGCCGCAAGACGGAGGCTTCAACGCCGATGCTTATGCGCCACTCTCTGAAGCGACGCATCTCCGCTTTCTGAATGCCACGGCCGCTCTGTCATTTATCAGATACCTAGTGAGCGAGGCAGATGCTGCCAAGCAGCTTTCGCTCTGCGGATCGCTTCAGTGTCTGCGCCTCTCCCACCTATGCCGATGCAGTCTACATGGCTTTGCGTCATGGATCGAGCGGAACAAGCAAATGGACGAACATGAAGAGGATTCAGCCTATTTGCAGCCGGGTCTCGTAGATCCCGACGTGCTACTTCAGTCGTCGCTTTCAATCCTCGCCAGATATAGCGACCGCTTGCCTCACTTCCGCTTGCTGCTGCTTGACTTTCGCGCATCGCAACATCCTCCTCTGAGATTTCCATTTCAGTGGGAAGATTACAAGGATGCCTCTCTCAAGGATACGCTTCGGCGGGACGCGCAGACCAAAGCAGCGTTCGAGCCTCGACGAGCGCAGCCAGCCGACGTACACTACTTCCACGCCGCAATGCGCACGGTGCAAGGCTTGAGTGCGAAGCGTGTACCCAACGTAAGCACCAGCGATGCTGCTAGACAATATGAAGAGATGCCACGCACGCTTTCTCTGGACGAATTTTGGCGCGAAATGGAAGCTGGCAAACACGCATACGAGCGTTTGTTGGCTGAAAAGAGCGATCGGCCGCCGGAGCTGCGGATCGTGCAAGGAAACCAGCGGATCGTGCAAGGAAACCACAAAAAAGCAAAAGCCTATCCTTTGGACGAGATTGACTTCTACTGCCAGACTGGCCCCGGGGCAGACGACGCGGATGTGGGCTGCTGGGCGGACCCCGACGTATTCGACCTGGTCACTCGTTCGCCCTACCTCTCATACCGGCTGCATGAAAGCGGCACGGCATGGTACTGGACCGGCGAGCTCCCACGCTCCACGACCCGAGACGGCGTGACCACATACATCCCTTGTTGGGTCCCGATGGACCCGCGCGAAACTTCGCAATGAACATGCTTTCCATCACGCTTGCCGTGTGCGGTGGCCACTCAGGTCGAAGTGCGCGAGATGTGCGGGAGATCTGAGCCAGCCGTGAAGCGGCGGTGCATCCGCAGACGGATGGAGTGCATCGCCTGGTGCGGGTGCGGGCGTGTTGATGGCGGTAGCGCGGGTGGCGCGTTCGAGGAAGCTGTCGACTGCCTGCTGTGCGGCATCGCGTGGACCTAGCACAGCATCTTTGGCCTGACGATACGCCATCGTTCCTCCACCTAGGCATCCTTGCTTGGCATTTGCGTACACCAGTCCATCGGGAACGCTTCTTCCAGTTGCGCGCATCGTGGCAACGACGGCACCGAAGTAATTGAGCCGACACACGCCCGATCTCGCAGCGGGCTTGAGTGGTTGTTCGGCTGCGCGCTTGGTGGGTGCGCCCATCTTTGTACCTGCTGCGAGGTTCTCGGTCTTTGCCTTCTTCCCCTTGCCCTTCCCCGTCGGGTCGGCAATATGAACGACGGAGTTGACGCAGCTTTCTGGTTCGGCCTCTGTCGAGCTAGTTTGCAGCTTTGCCTCTTTGCTGTCTGGATACACGGCCTCTGACCAGCCGACCTGAATCGAGCGTCTTCCATCCATCGCTCGCTCGAGGGCACGCTTACAGTCATCTGCCAGCACGAGCTTGAGTTGGTCCACGCGCGCTTCTGCATCCGGGTAGGAGGGCGGAAAGATGTATCGCAGCGGATGGTCGGCGATGGTGACGGAGCTGATGTGAACCGGTGCGATGAGCGCAGATAGCAGTGCGCCTTGGATACCGACACCGGGCGCGTTCCAGAGCGCGAGCTTGTCGCTGCACGACATGCAGATGCTCGGCGGCGCATCGGGGCGGCCTGGCTTGGTGCGCAGTGATGCCGACGTGCCTGGTTGCTGTGTCGAAGACGCCCGTCCTCGCACCACGTCCGCTGCGCCAGACCGGCTCGAACTAGTCGTCAGACCGTCGGTGGAGCCGCATAGATAGCGGTTGAGAAGCTTGTCCGGAGTTGGCGCGCCGGGCTTCTGAGCCGCAGCATCTTGGGCGGCGCGCTGGAACTCGAGCAGACGGCTGGAAGCCGCTCCACATGGCAGTGTCGATACGTACAGGTGGCATTGCACGCCCGACCGCAGCCGCCATCTCTTCGCCCCGTCGAGTGCGTCGGAATGCTCTGGTTCGAAGAGCGAGTTGACACCGCTACCGGGCGAAGTGTGTTCTTGTTCGAGGCGGTGGAGGAGCCATAGACGCGCCGCCCTTCGTGCGAGGACCTCGGCATGCTGGTCGTGTAGCACGTCGCCGTGCACTGTTAGCGAAGCGTACGGAAGGCAGCGCAGCCCCGTTGCGAGCGATATGAGCGTATACTCGCGCGGCTTGGAACCGTCCGTCGAAGGGAAGGACAGAGCAAAGGCGGCCAGCACGGTCCATTCGAGTCGGCCGTTGGATTTGACGCCCGGTTTAGCGCCGCGCGGCGGCAGCCCGAGGTAGGTCGACAGCGCCAGCGAGGCGATCTGCTCGTGATCGACCGCCTCCGCGTCCGCGGTAGCAGCCTCGGTCGACATGGCTCCAGCGTCCGAGTTGTGCAAGAAGGAGGGCCTCCTCCGACGCCGCCCTTCAGGGTCCATCGGAAGATGCACATCATCCGACTTCCGAACGCTTTTTCGAAACAGGACCATGTTAGAGCTTGAATGCTGGGCTGCAGCTGACGTGCCAAGAGCTGTCCGGTTGTGGAACGTTGCACCGATTCATGTGCAGCAGCGTCACTGTGCACACGCTGCGCCCAACGGCCCGTTGCTATTTCCAGCCAACGCTGCCTCTGCTCAGCCATGTGCCCCTTTGAACCCTGTCAGCCACGTTGGCTTACACCCACATCATGCTCGGTCTCACCACGTCCCATCCTCCATAGACACGCTTCCATCCAGCAAGATACCCGGGGTCGACAATACGGTGCATAAAGTAGCCTGCGTAGGGCACATAGATACCAGCCGAGATGACCGAACCACAACACCATCCGCATCTGCCGCATATCGGCAATGGCCACCACGATGGCGAAGTGCATCACCACAGGAAGCTGAGCGACAGGCTAGAGGCGCGCGGTGAGGCAGATGGAAGCCACTCGCCGCCGTCGTCGCGATCGTCTTCATCGGACGACGGTGTGCCTGCCACCGGAGCCGACGACACGGCAAAGCAGAACAGCAACGCGACAGGGTCAGATAAGCAGTCGCTCGGATACGACATCAAGCTGACGTGCCGCTCATCCGATCCAGCCTCCGACTCGCAGACGCTTTCGCCCGACGAGCTGCCCGAGCACTGGGTGCCCACGATGGTCTCGCAGCTCAACCGCGCCACCTCGAGCGCGTTTGGCCAGCTCACCTCGGGCGCTTCCTCGCCGCGTCGCAACTCCACCGCCGACCGCGGCGGTAAGGACGAGCAGGAGCGCGAAAGCAGCGAGCACCACGTGCTGCCGCGCCTGACGTTCTGCAACCCGTGGAGCAAGAGCTTCCGCAAGCCGGGCGTGAAAGAGCTGCTCAACGGCGGGCTCAAGTGGGGTCTGCCGGACAGCTACACCGAAGGATCTGGACGCGGATCCGTACGCGCGTCCGGATTCAAGTCGCAAAAGAAGGCGCAGCGACAGTTGCAGCTCGCCAAGCAGCAGGACGAGGAGCTCGGAGAGGGGTGGGATGACGTCGGCGTTGTACAACCTCACTGGGGTTGGCCATTGTCGGCCCTGCAAAACGAAGTGAAAGACATCCGACACACCAACACTTCCGGCGGCGACGTCACAGGGCCCAGCGATGGGGGCGAGGCGGACTTCAGAGCCAAGGAGCGTGCGGTCAACGAGTGGTGCGACCCAACCGACCCTTCTCGTCCTGCGGCACGGGTGACGTGGCTCGGCCACGCAAGCACGCTGCTCCAGCTTCCGCCGCTGGGTGGCCCCAGTCCCGGCGAAGGGAGGGAAGATGTGTCGGGTCGATCGCTCAACATCCTCTTCGACCCGATCTTTAGCGAGCGCTGTTCGCCGTCGCAGTCTGCGGGGCCGCAGCGCTTCACGCCCGCGCCGTGCCGCGTTTCCGACTTGCCTCCCATCGACATTGTGGTGATTTCGCACTCGCACTACGACCATCTGGACTACCACACGTTCCGGGAGCTGCGGCACGTGCGCGGCGACCGCATCCACGCCATCGTGCCGCTCGGTGTCAAGGACAAGCTGACGGGCGCGGGCGGGTTTGGTTGGCACAAAGACCAGGTCAGCGAGCTCGACTGGTGGGACCACGCCACTCTCACATCCACCGGAACTGGGTCGGCCAAAGTGATGTGCACGCCCGCGCAGCACGGTAGCGGACGGGGGGCGGGGGATAAAGACGCGAGTCTGTGGGCGAGTTGGGTGGTCGAGTGGAACAACGACGGAGGGCGGTTCGCAGCGTTCTTTGCGGGGGATACCGGGTTAAAGTTCCACCACGACAGTCCGGAGAAGCGGCACAAGTATCCGGCGTGTCCGGCGTTTGGCGAGATTGCGCGTCGATGTGGACCATTTGACCTGCTGCTTCTGCCTATCAGTGTGGGTAGCTCGTTGAGCTACTTTCGGTCGTGGGATCCGTTCCCGCGTGCCATGTCGCCCTTCCCGCGTGTTTCGGGTACACTGACGTCGAGCATCCACATGGACCCGTACGACGCGGTCGAGTGCCACACCATCTTCAAGGCCGAGGAGAAGAAGGCGAGCAAGGTGGTCAGTGTGGCGGTACATTACGGCACGTTTGTGCGCAACGAGGAGCAGACTAGGGCGGATGTACGAGAACTGCGGCAGGCGTGCTCCAAGCAGCGGCTGCGATTCGCGCGCGTGCGCGACGAAACCGCACTGCTGCATTCACAGTCCAAGGACGACGTCTTTATCGTGGCGGATCAGGGCAAGACGATCTGGTTACCCATCCACACGTCCTAACCTCACACAATCATGCTGGAGAAAACGAATGTGAATGGCAGAAAGTGCAAAGTACAGGAGGGAGGCTAGATGTTTTTGTTCTTGTGGGCGTTTGTACCGATGCGGTGAATCTGGAAGATCCTACCCACGATCCAGTCCTTGACCTTGGTGGGGAGGTAGTAGGCGATCCAGACGGTGAGGCTCTTCTTGCCCGTGAACAGGTAGGCGCCCGGGTTGGAGGCTGCGACCCACTTGCGCACGTTGCGGGCAAAGGTCTCGCTGGGCGTGGGTTCGCCCTGCTGGCTGAACTCGGCGCGGAACTTGACGAGGTCCTCGACGTGCTTGTAGAGCGAGTCGGCAGGCAGGTATCCGAGATCGTCCGGATCCGAACCGCGCGGTGCGGTGGGCAGATTCTTCTGCGTGTTGTCGGCGATCGACGACTTGATTGCACCGGGAGCGACGACGACCACTTTGATGCCGAAACCGGCGAGCTCGAGACGCAGCGTGTCCGAAAGCGCATGAACGGCCGACTTGGACGCAGAGTAGGGCGCACCGAACGGCATGCATGCAATCGCAGCTACCGAGCCGATGTTGACAACCACGCCCGAGCGACGACGGATCATGGACGGCACCGCAGCCTGCGTCACCGCAATCAGTCCAAAGAACTGCCGAGCCAAGTTTCAAAGCCAAAGGCAGTCAGCACTAGCTATGGGCGAAGGCGCAAAGAGGGGGATGAACGACTTACGTTTGCATCGAAAGTCTTGCGGATGTTGTCGATGGGTGTTTCGATGAGCGGGCCGACGGCGAGGTTGACGCCGGCGTTGTTGATGAGGATGTCGATGCGGTCCTTTGTGCAGTGGCGGATGTCTTCGAATGCGGCCTTGATCGACTGTGTGTCTGTCACGTCGAGCTGGACGCGCTCGATGGTCGCCGGCAGCTCGCGCAGCGCCTCGACGTTGCGCGCCGTGGCAAACACGCGGTAGTGCGGCTGTGCGGCGAACTCGATGGCCATGGAGCGGCCGAGGCCGGACGAGCAACCGGTGATGACAACCACCTTGCGCGGGTCGTTGGCGGTGATGAGTTCGGCCATGCTTGCAAATGCTGAGAAGGAGGATGGTGGGTGTAAGGCAGGGGGGCAGTGCGCAACAGTGGGGGAGAGAAGCTTCTTCTAAAATTTCAGACTTTGGTGGGACAGGAGGTGCCTGAGGTTGGACGGCGTGACGTATGAAGCCGAGCCGGTCGCCGCCCATTATTATTCCCCACCAAATCTGCGATTTCACGAATCCGAACCCCGGCTTTGCACAATCGGCGCACACAGCCGAGACGATCCGCTCTTCTCCCAGAATTCGCCGAACTGAAGTTCCAAAAAAGTGAGCCCGAAAGTGCGCCTGAAAAATCCACTTCCCCGCCTCCCCCACCTCTCCGCCTCCACACGACACTCTTCCTCTCGCCACCACCGCACGGTCCTCTCTCACCATGCCGCCTCACCATGGCACCGACTCCAACAGCGACAGCGCATTCTTTCCGTCGCCGCATGGTCCTTCGCTCGAAGGCGTAGCCGCGTTGCTCGCTTCCCCTGCCACACGCAACGTCGTCGTGCTCGCCGGCGCAGGCATCTCCACATCCGCCTCCCCACCCATCCCCGACTTTCGATCGCCCGGCACGGGTCTCTACTCGAACCTGGCGCAGTACAACCTGCCATATGCAGAAGCGATATTTGACATCGGCTACTTCCAACGCAAGCCGCAGCCGTTCTTCACGCTCGCCAAGCACCTATATCCGGGCAACTTCAAGCCGGCGCTGGCGCACTACTTTTTGGCGCAGCTGCAGGCGCGCAACAAGCTGCTGCGCGTCTTCACCCAGAATGTCGATACGCTCGAGCGCATCGCTGGCGTAAGCGAGGAACGCATCGTCGAAGCGCACGGCAGCTTTGCCACGTCCACGTGCATCGCATGCAAGCATCGTGTGGACCCCGAATGGATCAGGACCAAGGTGGAAAAGGGAGAGGTGGCAAGGTGTCCAAGATCCAAGTGTCCCGGTCGCAAACGGGGCGAGGGCGGACTGGTGAAGCCGGACATTGTATTCTTTGGCGAGAGTCTGCCGTCGAGATTCTTCCGATGCATTCCAGACCTCAAGAAGGCCGATCTGCTCATTGTGATGGGTACGTCGTTGCAGGTACAGCCTTTCGCATCGCTCATCGATGCCGTACCCGCAGACTGTCCACGTGTGCTGCTCAACCTCGAAAAGGTCGGCGAGATCGCCAGCTCGGATGGCTATGCGGGCGGTAGCATGGGCGGAACCATGTTTGCGGAATCGGGATTCGATTTCGATGGCCTCGCCTATGGCGGCAGACGAAGCACGCGCGATGTCTTTTGGCAGGGCAAGGCTGACGATGCAGTACAAAGGCTCACGCAACTCATGGGTAAAGAGTGGCACGAAGAGCTGCAAAGTCTCAAGGCCGAAGGGCATCGAAGCTTAGACGACGCCAAGCCGAGCCGAACAGAGGCGGAGGAACCAGAACAGTCCAAGCCGCCCCCTAACGAGGTTCGAGCTGCAGACAAGGCGGTTACAGAGCCAGACGAGGTCGACCAACTCGCTGCCGATCTCGAGTCGAAAGCCAAGCTCAAGCCCGAGCTCAAGCCCGAGCGCGAGCCAGATCCATCTTCAACCAACGATTCCAACAAGGAGTAGCACATACAAGCCTGCATTCGGAGCGAGTGGTCGAGGGAATACATGTAATCTACATTCTCAATGGATTTGCCATATCGGCGGGTATATCTTGTCCTACGCAGCCTGACGTTCGAGCCGGCGGGTTATGTCAGAGTGGCGGTCGACTAGGCACGGATGTCGATGATACTGAAGGCGCAGCTGCGGCCGCAGCGAACGAGGGCGGAGTGTGCGAGTTGTCGAGTCCAGGCTGCGGCTGTACTGGCTCCAACAGGCTGTGTTGAGCGAGGTGGGGCGTATGAAGCGCCGATGCACCCCTAGTCGGTCTAGCCTCGCCTCGTCCCCTCCCCCTCCCCCTTCCCCTTCCCCTTCCCCCTGCTCTGGGCGGTGGTCGTTCCGGCAGAACACCGTCTCCCCTCTCCTCGGCACTGAGTCTGTCGAACAGCATCGCGTTGACCTCGTCGCGCGTCGGATTCTGCGACATCCTCGTGGCTGGCCACGTGAGCACGTGATGGAACCCCTCCTCGCTGGATGCCTTCTGGTACGTCCTCAAAAAGTGCGGCAAGATCCCCAGCGCCTGTTCCGGAGTCTGAATCGTCTCGTGACCGACGCGAAGCTTGAGCCTCCGTTCCGCTTCGTCGATCGAAATGGTGAGCGTGAGCGAGATGGTCACCACGCTGCGTGTGCGCTCGCCGTCCGCTGTGGACGCATTGAGCTCGCGTGCCAGCTCCAGCCACGTGCGACGCTGCTTGGCATCGATGTTCGTTCGGTCAATCACAACGTGGTGGCCCGCAAGCAGCGCTGTGCGTGCAGCGTAGACCACGGCGTGTCGATCGCCAAGCTCGTCCTGGTTGCACCGACGCCAGTCGCCGAAATGCTCCACCAGCGCCCGGGCGAACGTCGACTTGCCACTCCCGATCAAGCCCGACAGCACCAGCATGTACTGTTCACGCGGCGCATCGTTCCGAGGTGGCTGCGAGGGCTCAGCGGCTGGAGTGGCCGCGAGAACGGGTGTAGGATGCATGTTGGTAGAAGGCGGTGGTGGGAGGAAAGGCGCAAAGGGTCCAGCCGCGAACAAAGTTGCAGATGCGCAATTTCTTCCACAGCGCCTCCGGTCCGCGGAACAACTTCTAAAAAAACGCAAAATGTTAGACTTAGAGATAGGAAGCACGTGACGAGAAGCTTTCTTCGCAGCCTTTGCAGAGCGTCGTCCTCGGCCATCTTTTTCGCGCATCGGTTGGCATCGGCATCGTTGCTCCGTTCCACCTGCTCCACCTGCTTCTCCACCCCGTACTCTCGACCGGGTCATCGCAAACACACCATCTAAAGGCAAAAGTCTCCAGGAACATCCAGCTCGGCCACCGCAGTTACTCCCTTTACAACCAACTACCATCACCATGTCGGTGGCTCTCGGATCCTCGTCGATACGCACTGCGAGTGCTGCAGCAGCATCCTCGTCTCGCAGCGGCTTGAACACAGCAAATGGCAGCCTGCGCGCTTTCTCGGCTTCCGCAAGCGTCGGTGCCAAGCCGCGCAAGCAGCGCAACGCCAACGACCCCATGGCGCTTCGCAAGATGGGCAAGTTCAACTACGACGATGTGCCGACGCTGGGCCACTTGATCCTGCAGCGCAAGCGCGAGACGCTGCAGCTGCTGCGCACGATCGAATTCGAGATCCCCAAGCTCGCCGGCATGCGTCAGGCGTACAAGCCGCCCACGACGGCGCAGTGCGTCCAGTACCGCTTCCAGCACTACCAGGGCGAAAAGCACCCGGCCTCGCGCAAGGTCGTACTCAACGTCAGCGTCGATGCCCTCGCCAACGCTGGTGCTGTCAAGGATGAAAAGTCGCGCCACAAACTCCTGCTTCTGGCAGGCAGCAGGTTCCACCCCACCGCCACACCGGCCACGTCGCACGAACAGCCCAAGGGTGACATCAAGATCTCGTGCGAACTCTTCCCCAACGAGAGGCAGAACATGAAGTGGTGCTCCGACACGCTGGATGCACTCATCAAAGAGGCCAACGTCAGGACACCCGAGGTGGATGCGCTCCCGCTCGACCCAAGGGCGAGCCTCATCCGCCAGGACAAGAAGCGCCACTACCTCCGCGCCGACCGCCCAACGCTCAAGCACTTCCCCAAGCACTGGTTGTGATTCGAGATCCATGCTGTCAATAACACGTCTTTATCCGATCCAGCGCTCGCTTTGTGGGAGTTGCGTGTGCAAGCAAGTGTGCAAGTCAGAGCCGCGAGGTGAACTTGTCAGAACGGTCATGCTTTGCATCGGCATTTTCATAGGCCCGATGCGCGCGATTCCAGAAATTCGCGATTTGTTAGGTTCAGGCTAGTTCTTGGGAAGCAGCGACGTAAAAATTGACGCAACGTGATTGGACGCAGATAAATCTGTCAGCTAGTGATAGGCGCCCACGCCATGCCACCCGATCCAACACTGCTCTGCCGAGCGAACACTCTGCTTCATTTTGGTGCTCATCGATCCCACCATGAACTGACTCACACGCTCCGTTCAGTCTGCGATGATACGCTGCCTCAGCAACCGTTGCTCGGTCCAACTCAGCTGCCAGACCGCGAGTCGACTCGCACAGATGAGCCAGGAGAGCGGGTCGAGATTATATACGACTGGCTCTCCCGGCGGGCGACGCGTCGAGCTGCTGCGGCGGAGGCTGAAAGTTGGCTCTTATCGGTGTGCGTGCAGAAGTCGAGTTGCGCCTCGTCTCGGCAAAGCTTATCTCGACGAGCAACCCCCACGCGGCTGCCATGTGCATGTGGCGTTCAAACCCTGCCTCGCAACCCTGAGTTCGCTCGCTCCGCCCATACCGGCACGCCCCTTATCTCTGACGAGCTCCATCAGGAACGCTCTCCGCACCCCAGAACCACTCAACTCGCCCGCCGTGCCGACTTTCATCCCCCGCGTCCTCCCTTCGCTTTGCCCGCGATGCTGGCCGATAAGCAAACCCTCCTTCCCTCCGGCTTTACCAGGCTCATCGCGACCCAAGGTAGGGCTGGACACCCATCGTGACTGGGCGCAGGCGGACTGCGGTGCCGAGGCGAACAGCTGTAGATGCAGGTACCGCAATGTGCATCCGAGAGATAACAGACTCATGCTCGGCTCGCACCTCGACGCTTCTGTCAAGCTTGGTCTCTTGGTCGGTTTCAAACTCCAAGCCCGCCCTGTTCCGCTTCGCAATTGAGCGATCCCTTTAGCAAGCGTGAAATGACGGCCCCGCATCAGATCGAGGCTTGGTCGTCTTGGCAACACCTCGCCTAAGCCAAGCCGTCTCCGAGATGCCCCGGTGTATCACCAGCGAGCCCAGTTTAGACAAGCTCGTGCCCAGCCGAACTTTGCCAAGATGGCTTGGTTACTTGGCGGATCCAATGGGATGGGGGACGAGATGAGCGAAGATCAAGGCAGCGGGGTTCGGAGCGGTGCAGGTAGAGGAGGGGTAGGTGATCCGGTCGCTTCCTATCGTCTTGGACCGCAGTTTCGAGCGAGATGCCCGTTGGATGCGGGCGTCGGAGCGCCAATCCCCTTGCTGTCCTCGCGCTCCGTACCGTGCCCACTGTCCGCTCCAACGGTTGCTGCTGAGAAGCATTGTGCAGTGTTGTCGTTCCGCAAACGCAGATCTCGCTTGATTAGATACTGTGCCCTCTCATCCCCGTTCCTGAAACGGCCCATCGTGCGCGAATGACAGTTGCAGTGCCCCACCGACTCGACGGCGGCAACCGCGCCCCCCAGACCAACGGACGTCGACTGACCCACGCCCGCCCGCCGTGTCTTCATCTGGAAGCATATATAGCCCTGGCTGATCAACGTTCCCACGCCGCCCGGACTCGAAGCAGCCCCACCACACGCCCCACGCCCCACGCCACGAGCACCTTGCTGACCTGACGGTCCGGTCTCCTCCCGCAGCTCATTAAAAAAGAGAGCAACCTTCCGCTCCATTGGGCCCCCCTTCCCCCCACCTTTCTTTCCTTTCCCTCGATCTCGAGCGCTGGTCGAGATACAAAAGGCACGCAGCCTTTCAATCTAGCCCGAGATGGTCAACGCAACCAACATGGCGGATGGCAACATCCTCACCAACGCCGTCGTCGCCGGCGAGCCGACGGACATCATCTACAACCTCGGCAACATGGCGTGGATCATCGTGTCGACGGCGCTCGTGTTCATCATGATCCCCGGCGTCGGATTCTTCTACTCGGGTCTGCTGCGTAAAAAGTCGGCGCTGTCAATGCTGTGGATGTCCATGTGCCTGATGGCCGTCGTCACGTTCGAATGGTTCTTCTGGGGCTTCTCGCTCGCCTTCTCGCCAACCTCGACCAACAAGTTCATCGGCGTAAGTCTTTTCCCTTTGTCCAACAGAGCATGAGCTGGACCTAACAATGTCGTTTGCATTGTGTGATCAGAACCTGGACAACTTTGGTCTGATGGGTGTGGACATTGGTCCTTCGTCTGGAGGCACGGTGCTGCCGCAGCTGCTGTACTGCATCTACCAGATGATGTTCGCCGCCATCACGGTGGTCATCGCGTGCGGTGCGTTCGCCGACCGTGCCCGCCTGGGGCCCGTGATGATCTTTGCGTTCTGCTGGACGACGATCGTCTACAACCCGATCGCCTACTGGACCTGGAACGTCGGTCTTGGCTGGTCCAACGTGATGGGTGGTCTTGACTTTGCTGGTGGTACGCCCGTGCACATCTCGTCCGGCACGGCTGCGCTCGCCATCTCGATCTTCCTGGGCAAGCGCAAGGGTTACGGCTCGGAGCAGCTGGCATACCGCCCGCACAACGTCGGCTACTGCATCCTCGGCACCGTCTTCCTCTGGTTCGGCTGGTTCGGCTTCAACGGCGGCTCGGCGCTCGGCGCCAACCTGCGTGCCGTGCAGGCCATGATGGTCACCCAGGTCGCCGCGTCGGTCGGTGCACTCACCTGGATGTTCTGGGACTGGAGGCTCGAGCGCAAGTGGTCCGCCGTCGGCTTCTGCTCCGGCGCCATCTCGGGTCTCGTGGCCATCACGCCCGCTTCCGGTTACGTGGGCACCCCCGCTGCCGTTGCCTTTGGTGTCGTCGGCGGTACCGCCTGCAACTTTGCCACGGGCCTCAAGAACGTGCTCGGCTACGATGATGCACTTGACATCTTTGCGGCGCACGGTATCGGCGGTATGGTTGGCAACATTCTCACTGCCTTCTTCGCCGACAACCGCGTGGCGTCGTTCGACGGCTCGTCGCCCATTCCCGGTGGATGGATCAACCACAACTGGATCCAGCTCGGCTACCAGCTCGCCGACTCGGCATCGGGTTTCGGCTGGAGCTTTGTGCTCACGCTGATCCTGCTGTTCGCCATCGACCGCATTCCCGGCTGCCACTTCCGTGCGTCGGAAGAGGACGAGTCGTTGGGTATCGACCTGGCCCAGATCGGAGAGGAGGTCTTCACCCTCCCGCTGCTGCACGACTTCCACAGGCCCGAGGAGGGCGCCGAGGTCTCGCACGCACAGGCCTCCGTCGACGCCAAGTTCTCGCCCGCAAACAGCGAGAAGGACCTCGAGGCAGCTCATGCCCCCTCGACGGCCCAGGCCGCATAAATACCCCCC
>AWNI01000022.1:211940-224089 GCA_000517465.1 Moesziomyces aphidis | reverse complement strand
CCGCCCGCCCGCTCGCTGGTGTTGACTCTGCTGCTCTGCCGCAGCATCTGCCAGATGGGTGCCTCGCTTGTGTAGGGTCCAAATATGGGGGTGCATGAGGCGTGGCAACGCTCATGCCAACAGCTCGGTAGCGTTGCTTGTGGGGCTGGCCGCATTCAATCCCAGCCCGCTCCTGCTGCGTGCAGTCGCGCATTGGAGCCGCAAGAGGGGCTGCGTGGCGCCCGGGCTCCGAATCTCGCTCGACTCTCGACGAACCATGCTGAGCTTGGATGAGGATGGCCAGTATGCACGATTCACCCTAATCTCGTCCGCCCATTGTTGTTCTGTCTTTTGGGCGACGCTCTTTGACCGCATTGTCAAGATCCTCAGAATGGCAGTGGCGAGCACTTTGCTGGTGGCGAGACAGGCCATCCTTGCGTCAACCCGAAGCGATTTGCACGCAACGCGAGCGATCCAGTTGCGGGGACTTGGACGAGAAGCGAGGCGCGTGCACGGGACCTTAGGCAACCTTTGGTGGTTTCCCCTTTCAACGCCGCAGCAGGCCCTTTTCAACCGAGCCAGCGCGCCAAGGACCCCATCGGCCTGTCATTCGTGGAGCCGAATCAGATGACAGCCGCTTGCACAGATGAGGCAAGACGAGCCGAATCTCGCGAGCGTGGCAGGATGCGGTCTCCGTCGGCTGGTGCTGAAACGGCGTCTTGGAGAGCAGACGCGGCCGACTCGTCCGTGCCGCCTCGCCTCGCAAGGCCCTGGCGAGGTATGGAGGTTCGGCTCGCTCGCGCTGCTCTTGTCTTGTCACACGCTAAACGCAGCAGAGTGACGGCATCCGACACAAATTGCGAGCCCAAGGCTGCAGCCACGGCCCGAAAAGCCTGGTCCGCTTCATCTCGACGATCCATCAAGAGCGCCTAGCAAGCAGCCAATTCACCGTCTGCAGAGGTTGGAGACAACCGCGTGAGAGAATTTTTCAATCGCTGCTCCGCTGCGGCTCTAGCCGACTTCATTCGCATTTGACGCCCATGGCGGACCGCTTCGGCTCAGATTGGCAAAGTGCCACTTTCGGCAATCCCAACGAGCAAGCCAGGTTTCAGAGTGAGCTCTGTCCGAGCCGTCGGGTTTGCCTATTCGGGCCCTTATCGTGTCCATTCCATTGTATGGACGAGACATGGTCGAAACGTTGTGAAGCGCTGTCAGCGCCATAGAGAGCGGTCCATGCTGCGAGTTCCTCCAGTCTGCCATGTCGACGCTGCATTTTGACGTTCGAGGCGGGAGGATTGAGGCTGGTGTCGATCGATGGTGATTGCACCTGCCCGTGGGTCTCACCTGACTGTGTGAGGCGCTTAAGCCATGCAAGGGGCCCTTTTTGCTGCTGTAACCGACGCGCCCACGGCTAGCCGCCTCCTTCCTCCTCCACGGTGGGCTCGCGCCGTGGTAGCGGGGATCTCGGTTGCCGAACCGCAAAGCGCCACGCGCAGGCACCAAACCCTTGTCGCGCATCGCCGGCTCCCACACCCCTTTGGCGCCCGTCCAACCCTGTTAGATCAGGCCATCGATCCTGCCCGCTTTCGCATGGACCGTTCTCATGAGAGATGGCAGCGAGGGGCTGAACGATGAGTGGCTCCGCGGTACTGGATGCGCTCGACGATCGCTACGACGCAGCTGGCTTCGTATCGAGCGTTCGGGGTTGGCTGATCAAGGCAAAGCTCCGACACCGACATTTCATTTCGAACATCGGTCGCTCTTCCGACCCGCCTGACCGCCGCTCGAGCCTAGGTTGGTCTGTTGCATGTTCTTATCCCCCTTCCGCATGCATAGCTTCTTTCCACGACACCTCATATCCGACATGAACGGAAAGCAATCCTTCGCAACGACATGTCACAGTCTATTCGAGGTGAGAGCATATTGGAACTGCATGCTGCGATCGGCACGCGCGCCCGCACAGACCCCCCGCCTTTTTCAAACAAACGCCCTTCCAAATCATTTCGGACCCTGCATCCTGGTTCACGCTCCGTTTGCGCGAGCCCCCTCGGCTCTGGCCCCAGCGTGGGAGTGTCACTTGTGGGAAACCCCCACGAGGCCCAAGGCAGGGCCCTTTTTTCTTGCCTGGCCTTACGCGACTCCGCACGCGTCTACAGATCCAGAACTTCCATTCCAACATTCCAGTCTCGCACATCCCACCGGCATGCAAGACCGCAAATCTTCTGAAGCAATCTCTTTTGTTTGTCAAACGGATCTTCGGACTTCCAATGCAGGAAGCACTGTATGCAGCTGGCAGAAAAGAGCCAAATGCGACAATCGCTGCTGCTCACGCTTGCCATTGGATGCTATTTCGGGATACATCACCGATCCGACGAGATAGGCGGGCCGAGCTGATCGATGGCCGCCTGGAGGTGCTGTTTGGTCGCTTGCACGTACACCAGCAGGCCGGGCATCGCCTCGGGTCGCAGCGCAAGCTTCGGCACCATGGGCGTCGCCAGCGTCGGCGACTCGAGCGCGCTTTGCGACCGCACCGGCTGCTCGGTTCGCTGCAATACAACGTCCACCGACGTGCTTGCTCGTCGTGGATCCACCGCCAGTCCTGCCTCCTCGGGAAGACGCAACTTCGGTGCGCTGCCTCGGTCCTGGCCCGCCATTGCTGCTTCTGCTCGCTTCGCGGTCTTCGAATCGCTCCTCTGCCGCAAAGCCGATGCTGGTCGCGAGGAGCTCTGACTGATTTGGACGCCATCAATCGAACGTCGCTGCGTCGTGTTCCACGACGATTGCAACGACACACGCCGCGAAGCTTTCGACGATGATGAAGCGGCGGTCGCCGTCGGCGTTGAAGATGCGACATTGTTGCGCGTGTCGCGCCGAGATGGCGACTGTTCTTGCACCGTCGAACGACCAAGGAGAGCGCCGTCGTTTCCCGACGGCACGGGCGGCATCGCATCTGCTTCGCCTCCCACGTCCGACTTGGCTCTGATGACTTCGAGCGACGGCTTGGAACGCAGGAACGAGCGCCGTTTGAGAGTCAGCGATCGGCGCTTCTGCTTGGTCGTCGTCGGCGTGCCTGCGTCCGCATCGATCGACTGCTGGCCATTCGACTCGTCTGCAAGCGACACCGCCTCGAGCTTGCTTGGAGGCGTTGACACGCCTTCGACGGGACCGGCACTCTTGAACACTTTGAGCAGTTCCCTAAGACCTTGCAGGCCAGCGCGGCTGGCACTCCGGATCCGCCGCTTCGCGCTGCGGTTGGCATCGCCGACATCGACGCCGTCGAGGTTCAAACCCAGCTCGAGGCTGCTGTTGGGGTCGCTGCTGGCAGGAGCAGTGTTGAACGTCTGCGTCTTTGGCCGCTGGCCGCCGTCGTTCTTCAAGCCTCGCTGTTGCCGCTCAACCTCGTCGTGAGGTGCCAATTCCGAACGACCAGTATTGAGATCTGAGGAAGAAACGGCGGCGACTGCTTTGCCCGGGTTCTGGTTGTTTGGATGCCCATGTCCGTTCCGCGCATATGTTTCCGACTTAAAGCGGCCGTGTGACCTGGCCTCCACCCTGGGCGGAGAAGCGATCTTCGTTCCGCCCAGGATCGCCGACAGGATATCGATCTCCCTTTGCGCGTCCACGCTACGGCCAGTGTCTGCGGACGATGCTGTCGATAAGGCCGTCTGGCTCGCACCGCTGGTGCTCCGATAGCCCGAGGCACCCGAAATAGAAGATTTGCGCGAGCCTGCATCCTCCAGCGGAGACCGTGGACCGAGGAAGCTAGAGGCATCCGAAACCGTCGTGCGACGGCTGTCGACGCGCACCGAAAGCGGAGTATGGGTGAGAGTATCGACGTGGGCAGCGGAATCTGCATCGGACCTGCCTTGCCCTAAGTCGATGAGCACGTCGGCACATTCGAGCCAATTCTGCACGCCATCCTCGGCGCCCAGAGCCATCGGGGCCGAATGCTCTCTGCGGTCGAGGTAGCTCGTCTTGAGCGCTTTGAGCTCTTCGATACCCTTGGCAAAGTCGCGAACAAGGTTGATGTTGTTACGGATGCCGGTCTGCGCCTTGCTGATGCGGCTTGGGATCTTGAGATCGCTCAAGCTGTTTCGGCGAGCAGCGTGCCGAGGACGACTCGAGCCGACTGACGGGAAGGCTGCGCTTTCCGTTGGCGCAATAGCTGCCCTCTCATCCGCGCTTGAAGCTGCCTGAGCCGTTGATACATGCCGTCCACCGCGTGAAGTTGAGGTATGAGACGGTGCGACGGCCGATTTGCCCAGAGAGGTATCCGTGCTCCACGACGCGGCACGCACCGGAGGCGAGGTGGGCGTGTCAGGAGCCGAAAGCAAGCGCGTGCCGCGAGCAGCTCGCGGCGGCGTCCCCTCGAGCGTCTTGTTCAGGCTACCGGGAGACGCCTGGACGTTGCTGTCAGCGCAGCTGTTGTCTGCGTCTTCCTGTCCATGCGACCAGTGGTATCGGTCATGAGACTGCGACCACGAGGTGGTCCTGGTGTCCACTGAGGAGACCGTGCCGTACTTGGCGTGGGACAGCCAGCCCGACGATGAGAGCTGCGAGAGTCCAGGAGAGCTGCCGACGCTCGTTCCATACGAGGTCTCCGAGTCTGGTGCATCGGCACCACTGGAGGCTGAAGCTTGATTCTTCATGCGGTACCCATACAGCGACTCGGCGCTTGTGTGGCTGTGGGCGGTGGACGCGGATACCGAACGGCTTGCCGATGCGGAGTCGCCGATGCCCCGAGACATGCTCTCGCCCTGTCTGGGGTACAGAAACGTCGCGGAGCCGTCCTTGGCCGCTGCAGTAGCGCGAGACGAAGCGTCGCTAGTCGCATCCGTGCGGGCCCAGGGCTCGACAAAGGCAAGCAGAGGCTGTGTGTCGTGCTGCCCAGAATCAGCCCGCAAAGTGTTGGAGCTTGAAAAGTCGCGGTGGAGGCCTGCATAGGAAGTATCCGAAGGCGCCTTAGTCTGCGCTGTCTGGCCAGCATCGGGAACGGCAGGACGATCGTGCTTCGACGTGGAGGGCCGACTGACCAAATGCGAGTGTGCAGCCTCGGAGGGGCGAACCGAAGATGTCGGACCGCGGCCGTCGCTGCTCCTGCGAATGTCTCGGACTCTGGGTCGAGTTGGCGTGACCTCGCTCGAGCGACGCATTCCGAGCCAATTCGACGGCGGAGACATGGCTTTGGATTCGGCTGAGCCGATGGAGCGATCTGCCGGCGATCCAGCTTGAAGCTCGGTTTGCATGCGGTTGTCGGACCTGAAGCGAGACGGCGAAGCAGGCGCTCGAAGAATCGCGTCGGATTCGGCCAAACTCGCAGACTTGTTCGGAGTGCCGCGACCGAGCAGACGTCGGAAACTCGAGGATCGCATCGCGGCGTAGCTCTTTGCTAGACTTGAAACGCTGGCCGATCGCGATGATCGAGCTGACGATGCGGACTTCTGGCTGATCAAAGATGCCTGGCTGAGGTTTGCCGCGTCCATGTACATGTGCTGTGCAGGCTGGATTGCCAAAGAAATGTCATCGATGCTGGCATTGGAAGTGTCTGCGACGCTGACGCGAGAGCGGGACAGACTCAAGCGCTGCAGAGCACCAAGCTTGGGCCGAGAAGACGTTCGCCTGTGCGCTTTAATCGCAGTGGAATCGATGCTGTCCTTGCCGGCCGTATGAGGTGTTATTGGCGACTTGACATCAGCCTCTCGCGTTGGCGGTCGAACCTGGGTCTTGAAGCCAAGTGCTGCGCCGAGCGATCGCCTTGCGGGTCGGCTCTGCCGGGAGACTAGAGAAACGAGGCTGGAATCCAAGTCTCTGGACGGCGTCTCTGTCTCGGTATCGTCGCCGCTGGCATCACTACCATGATTCAAGTCAAGGTTTGCCGAGCGAGGAGTGCTGGCTAATTTCAGAGCGCTCGGTCGAGTGGCCTTGGGATGCGATGCTGAGGCGTGACGGTGACCGCTGTCGCACGAAGCGCGCGAGTCGAAAGAATCGACGTCGGACTGCGCTGCGAGACGCAACGAGAGATTGGTGACATCACTGGCTGACGATGAGTCTGACCATCGCTTTTGCGGTTTTGCCGATCCCTTTGTCGGTGGCTTGGATGACGAGGTTGCATTCCCGCGGAGAATCTGGCTATTTGTGCCGGGTAGCGCCAACGCCAGCGCTGGATAATGCCGCAAATTCGCAATAGACGAAGAGTTGGAGGGAGAGGGAGTGAGGGATGGCTCTGCATTCCAAGCGAAGGCATCGTCCCAATTCTCGACATCTTCGTCATCATCGGAGTCTGGGTGATCTGGGGTGACTCGATGAAGCGCAGGCTTGTCTCGTGCGCCAGACGACGTTGAGACGTGAGCTGCATCTGCGCTTGAGCGAATGGTATCCCGCGTGGTTGCATCTTCAGCGGGATCCTCGTCATTCTGAAAGAGAAAGTCGTCGTCCCAATTCTCGCTAACGTTCGAAGTGACTCGAATGCCCTTGAGATCGACCGAAAGCGGGCTCATGAGGGACGAGTCGGATGCCATTGGAGCAGCGACGCTGCTGACGACGATCTGGCTGTTCACAGACTCGTGGTCGTGCGCAGGGGTGTGCGTATCGACATCGGCAGGTGCATGCGCGAGGCGATGGGACAAGGGCGGAAGCGGCAAGCGCAGAGGATCCGTGGGACTGTCAGCGGAGATGCCAAGTTCTGTATCCCAGTCGACGTCGTTGGTATCATCCAGGTCGCTCAACGTCGGAGCAACAGCGAGCGGTACGCGCCTGGAGGGTGGTTCCGTTCGCGTGGACGGGGCATCGAGAAAAGAGTGAGTCGGGCCGGTGCGAAGAGTTGGTTCGTCGTGGGATTCCTCGTCTGTCTGAGACATGTAGCCATTTGTGATGCGGCTTCTTGTGAAGCTGCTCGCATCGCTTCCAGCACGGGCACGCGTCTGGTGAATGCCGTCGTCCGATGCGCTGATGCCGCCGATACTCGAAGACCTCGTCCGAGAAGAGATGGAGCTAGCTGCTGCAGACCATGCTTGGTTCGAATGCGGGACGCTCTCAGTGTACCTCGCATGATGCTGGTTCGATGGGCCGGGTTGGAGGAGGTGCGGCGACAGCGGATCGGAGGAGATGGCTGGCTCCGTCGGTGAGTGCCTGACACCGGGAATGGATGGCAGGTACGAGCTGGAAGGCATGTACAGCTGATTGGAAGGCTCTCCTGGCGCAGCGTGCTGTAGCTGCCATAGCTGCTGCTGTCGCTCGTAGAAGCGTGCGCTGCTGGAGGGTGGGGGGCGGTAGGGTCGATCTATCGGTTTGGTTCTAGGCGGCGTCAGGGAGGTCGAGAGGGTGCGAGGAGCGGCCGAGGACTGCGTCCGAGCTGGAGCATGGGGAGCCGATGTGGCGAGGAGCTGTTCACTGGCAGTGCCAGTTCTGGTTACCGCTTGGCTCGAGGTCGAAGCGGAAGGTCGACGGGGTGGAGTCTCGAGAACGAATTCGCTTCCTCCTTCGGCAACGACGATGCGTGTGGGCGGTTTTCGTGGCTGCGACGATGTACGATGGAGCGATTTGCGTTTGGCGGTTAGGTCTGAAGGACCGCCCAAGCCGAGGCTGTGTCGCGAGCCTGAGGGAGCCGACTGCATGTCGATGTCACAGGTTGCGGCTGGCCGCGGCGTGGGTGAGCCATGTGCATCCCATGCGGATAAGTCCAGTGTCTAGGGTCAGGAGTGCCACCGCTCAGCCGACAACGAGGCTGCGTAGGTTGGTGGGGAGGAGGTGATGGTCGCGTCGGTGGTGGTGCGGTTGGGAGTGGTTGACAGACGGGAAGCGATCCGGTCAGCGCAGGGGATCTCGAAAAATGCGACGGCGCTCAGTCATGTCCACCTCCCTGCGACTTGTGACTTGCTGTAGGGTGAAGTGTGATATTGTGCGTGGGGGGGCTCTCATCATGCGTGCGCCCGACTGACAGATCGGAGACCAACACTTCGCCACGGCACACGCGCACACCGCGCTCGACAGCACACGTTCATCCGCCCTGCAGCCTCAAAAAATAAATCCGCCGCCCCTCCTCCACTGTGCGCCAACCAAACGCGCCGCCAACTGGGCTCGCTTGGCCGCTAGCGGGTGCTAGCGGGGAGCGCTAAGACCGCGCGACGTTTGGCATTCATGCGTACGGACCGTCGACACCATCGTCACAACGAGTTGGCACTCACCTGAGCAGGGATAGATACCCACCTACGTTGAAGTGCAGACAGTGGCTTGCGGGCGTTGTTTGACATCGGCTGCGATACGCCAAATGAAACTGTACGGCCACGGCCGACTCACTTTTGCCGGTGACGATCCCTGCGTGGACGGCCCTCTTCTTGTATGCAGGAAACCAAAAGTTCCGATGCGCACATCCACATGTCCGTGCACTCGCCTCGCCATATCATAGCTCCAGCAGCTCAACGGTCTGTGAGGTTATACAGAGTGTGTGTGTATTGTTCCCGCATCCATATGTGGGTTGCTGCTATGCAGTGCTTCACAACGGACGGCATCACGGCACCGGACGTACCTAACAATCAGGACCGACGCCTCTGTAATGTGCACCTTCAACTCACCCACAGCACTCGGCACAGCGTCCCACTCGTCCATGAAGAGGCTATGCCCAGGTCTCGAAGAGCTGTGCAAACAGGCGATACGCCTGTCGCAGACATTGCATCGGTTTCCGCTGGACAGCGTATGACCCAACTATTCTGCTCGCGCCATTCAAGTCTCCACCGCTTCAGCACATTAGGAGCCAAACAGCCGATGAATCCCGCTAGGCAGGCCTCTGTCGCTATCCCATCCACGCGGCATTCGCCATTCGGCCTTTGGTGCCAGAGGTTGCTTGTACAGACCCTGTGGGGCTGTCAGCGGTGCTGACCCAGTGGTGCAAGATCACTTCTGCTCCTCCCGTGCCATCTCCTGCTCGACAATGCCATCCGCGATCTTCTTGATGCTCTCGGCGGTTGAGGTGGCCTGGTTGGACTCGGTCTGCGGCTTTGAGCTCGAGTCGGCAGCGTCGGGCGATCCGGAGCGCTGCAGCGCCTTTGCCTCGTCCATCAGCTTGTCGCCCACGCCAAGTTCGTGGTAGCGGAAGAGATCGGCCTTCTGTCCGACACCTGGCAGCGCATGGATGCGCAAGAAATGCAGCCATCGGTCAACCACCTGGTCGTTGGCATCGAACACCTTGATGCTGCGCGAGTGCGTCTTTCGCCAAAAGTTCTCCTGCGACTTTTTGTGCACGAACGGCGACCTCGGCACGGTCCACAGCGATGTGCGTGTAGGCAGATGCGCCACGCCGCTCACAGGGATGCCGATCGCGTATGCTGCCTTGCGCGCAAAGTCGGCGAACAGGTCCAGGTTCGGAACACCGTCGGCGTACGAACGCAGGTGCAGCGTCGCAACGTGCACACCGTGTGTCGGTGCGTGCGACTCGGTTGGCTGCAGGCACTCCGGAATCACAAACTGCTCTTCATCCTTTGCGGGGGCAACGTCCGATGATGCGTTGGCGCTGCTTTGTGCGAGTGTTTCGGATTGTTTCTGCAGGTGGTCCAGTGTCACAGATGACGACGTGGACTGGTTCCAAAGACCGGACGATGTGCTGTGAGAAATGGAGGGGCGAAAGAGTCAGCATTCTGCGATCCATGCGAGCTATTCGCAATTGCTGGATCGTCCATCGAGGCTCGACTGAAGAGCAAGTTTGTGCGCAGACGCTTACGAGAATGCCCTGGCAATGGGAGCAGCCATAGGACGAGTGGAGGTGCGGGACGCTGACGAGACAGCTGCACCGAGCTGTCTCAGGGCACCCATGGATCTGGATGCCATCGTGTATGAGTACAGCGCGAGAAGTCTCTGGTGAGATCGGTCGAGAAGATGCGAGCAGGATTAAGATGGTGGCCGTAGGATCAGCAGTCCGATGCAGAAACGCTTTGGCCGTGGCAGGCAGTCCAATTCTTCCGAGCCTTCTCGCCCTCCGAAAAAAGGTCGCGTCACGTGAGCTGGCTCGTCACCAGTCTCGTGCGAATCAAATTTCGAGGCTCCACCTCACGCGCTGATATGAGGCTTCGAAATCAGCATTCGTCACCGCAACGACAAGTGACCAACACACGCGCACAACGCTCTCATCCAGCAATTCAGATCTGCAGGAGCCTGTCGTTCTCACGCTTGCTTCGAGAAAGAAAGGTATGACAAGTGTCCGTAGATTTCGTCGATGGAAGAATGCGTCGATGGGGGGATGGATAAGCACATGGAAGGACGCCGAGCGAGCCCGAGGCAGGGGTATAGAGCGTGAAGCTGGCAGTGTTGCCTCGCGAGAGAATCGCAGCTGGCTGAGAGTGCCGAAGAATGCGAATGCAGGGTGAAAGGAAGGGCCGGGTCGAAGCTTGAGCGCGTCAAATGAGGCTGAGCTCGAGCGTCCACACTCTGCGCGCCCAGACGCGCACCTTTCTTCCCTTGCCCGACTTGAGCAGCTCGGCCTCGTTGGCGGTGAGGCCGGCATCGTTGAGTTCTTGCGTCTGCGCGGCGTGGTCGGCTTGCGCGGGCGAATCCTTGTCGGAGGCGGGCAGCACAATGTCGATGCCGTCCCACCAGCACTTTCTCGCCGGTTTGCGCCAGAAGAGAAGCAACTTTTGCGCGGTCGCAAACTGCTGGTGGTCCACCTTCAAATTGGACAGCATGCTCGTACGTCCGGTGGGATCATGGTACTCGCCCGAGGCCATCGCCTCTGGATTGAGTCCTTCGGCCTCGAGCTCGCCCGCGTGCGTGATGCCCGTCTTGAGCAGGACGAGCGCGATCGAGGTGATGCAGCAGCGATTCGGTTCGAGCGCACGGAAGCCCCAGGTGTCTTCGCGGTCGAATCCGCTCATGCAGAGCATGTCGATCAGATGCTGCTCCGCCAGGTTGTTCTCCTTGTTGACATTCCTCTGCAGCGCTGTGAAGATTTGCTTGCGGTCGAGCAACGCATCTCCGCAGCTGTACTTGAGCCGCAGCAGTGCAGGCGTAGGGTGTCCGGTCGAAGGCTCGGTGCCTTCGAACACTTCCGGATCGATCTCGGATGCTGCCGCTTGTCCCGCCGCAGCCGCCTTCTTGGGAGGGATGGCAAAGTACTCGAGTTCCTCGCGCAGCACGATGATGGGCTGCTTGTTCATCAGCGGGATCTGGGAGATGCTGCCCTGGGTGAAGGCGTCGGCGCCCTCGTTGGACGCCATTGCATAGTTGTAGAGCGCAGTACCGTAAGCCGAGCTGGGACGGTACTTGCCGGGATGGTCTGCGGTGCCGTAGAATTCGTCCTGGGCAGTTTTGAAGAAGCTGAGCACGTACGAGAGACACTGCGGATCAAAGTCGACGAGATAGAGCTCCTCCTCGTCCTCCTCACCATCCTGATCGAGCATCGAGGGGACACGGGGCTGGCGTGTCAAGATGAGTCCGTTGGGGAAGAGGCAGAGCAGGACCGATTCGGGTAAGTTCATCATGGTCTCGCGCTCGATGACGAAGCGCGTCCCGCGCAGCTCGAGGGTGAGGTGCGTGCCCGGGTCCTGCATGGGGAACTCGTTTGTGTCGTCCATGGTGAGCGAACTGAGCAGAGCCGAATAGAGATGGCAGAGAGGCGTATGAGATCTGTGGCGATGAGCGGCGACGGGAGATAGTACGAGTTCCTAACAGCTGCAAAGCGTTGCTCGTGTGACAGCCAAGGCCAAACCTGCCGAAACGCCCAGGCCGAGGCACGCGCTATCGCAGTCGGAGGGGTGCTGAAGGGCGGATGACGCAGGCCACGGGAGATGGAGATGGGCAGGGGGCGCGGTAGGTGGGATGGTGGGTAGCAAGGCACCGTTGACAAGCAAGCAGGCTTGGATTGCGTTGGCCCGCAGTGCGTCGAGACAGGCTGACAGGCTGCTGGGCTCAACAACCACCCTCCCTGCCCACCCAACAGCCAGAGAGATACAGTGCCCACATGCCCGCAATTTTCGAATGGGCTGCCAGGCGTCGATCCCCCCGCGTCCGAACCTGACAGAGCGAGCCGCTAACGCAGCAAAACAAGAGATTTTTGGATGAAAATATGTGGGATCGTCAATTTCCTACAAAATTAGATTCCAAGAAAGTCACCCTCCACGTGAACGCTGGCTGGAGTGCGGATTCACACTCGCCAAGCACAGCATCAGCAGCAGCAGCAGCAGCAG
>AWNI01000022.1:164339-208286 GCA_000517465.1 Moesziomyces aphidis | reverse complement strand
GCTAGCGGCTTGCTCGGCACCCCACAGATGGGCGCTCCGGGCGGTATGGAGCGAGCCACCTCCCCCCGCATCGGAGCCAACGGCGGAGGCCAGTTTGGCTTGGGTCCAAACGGCTCGTTCCCGCAGTCGGGTGCGCTGAGTCCCCGTCCTGGCGGCAATGGTCGCAATTGGAATGCGCCCAACAGTCGCAATGGACAGGACCCTGGCCCCGACCGTCGATGGAACCAGGCAAAGCCGCCCGCCAATTATCGCAAGGAGCAATCTGGCGTGAGCACCCTTGGTGTCACGTCAGCGCCTGGTCTTGATGACGGCACAAGCACCAACGGCACGTTGCAGACCGGCACCGGCCACGTCCAGCCCAACGCTATCGTGTCCAAGTGGGAGCACTTGAACCTCCACCCTGACTTGCTCCGCTCCATCCTCAAATATGGCCTTGGCCCTCCAAACAAGATCCAGCAGCGCGCCCTGCCTTTCCTCTTGCGCGGCAGCGACATCATCGCACAGGCTCCCCCAACCCAGGAACGCATCGCGTCGTACGTGATCCCTTCCCTGCAGCTGGTCCTCAACGTGCTCAATGAGACCGGCGGTCCTGGACAGACCGCTTCGAACCGCGGTCCTGTTGCGCTCATCGTTTCCACCACGGTGGACCAGGCTACCCAAGCTCAGCGCATGGCTCTTGGACTGGGCGCGCCGCTGGGCATCCGCGTGCACATGGTGGCCGCCAGCAGCATCGACGTGCATCAGGAGGCTCAGTCGCTCATCCAAGCTTGGCCGCACCTCGTGGTGGGAACCCCGCAGAAGATGAGCGAGCTCTTCACCTACATGACTAGCAATGCCTCCGCCCTCAGCGCTCATGGCAGCGGCCCAGCCGCCTCCGCAATGAGGCCGAGCGAGGTGCGGCTCGTCGTGCTGGACGAAGTCGACCAGCTCATCGCCCGAAACCTGGCTGATCACGTCAGCACCATGCTTCGTGTTTTGCCTCTGCCCTCCGCACCCGCTGGCTCGGCCGGTGACGCCAGGATGGCTGGCGCGCTCAGCCCCGGTGTACCTCAGGGCCCTCTGAACGGCGCTTCTTCGCCATTCGAGCAGGCGACGGACAATTTCGGCGGCTCAGCCAGCGCTCCCTCGACGATGGACCGCCAAGTTGCGCTTTTCTCCAACACCGTTCCGCAGGACGTGCTCAACTTTGCGCAGTCGATCCATCTGCGCGAGTCGGTGCGCGTGCTCGTCCGACGTGACGGTGCCGGCGGTGCCGGCAGCAGTATCCTGCAGGCACCTTCCAGCGGCTCTAATGTCAACGCTCCGAGCAATCTCGGCTCGGGAATGCAAGCGCCAGGCCCTCAGCGGGATGTATCGCAGCCGTCCAACGCGCTCGGTGCCCATCCCGTCAACTCGAGCATGAGCGCATCGAAAGATCCTCTGCTTGCCGCCCTCAAGGGGCTGCGACAGTACTACCTCTATGTGGCCGTCACGTCCAACGGCGGCGGCATGGGCGCCACCAGTCCGATCCCAGGCCTCACTCACAACCCCGCGGGCGAGATGAAACTCGACCTCATCTCGGATCTGCTCGAAGACATCGACTTTGGCCAGACGGTGATCTACTGCGCCAACATCGCGATCCAGGAGGCGCTCATTTACAAGCTCTCGTCCAAGGGAATCGAGGCGCTGGGACTGAACCGCGAGATGAACACGTACACGCGCCAGCAGACGCTGGCCAAGTTCCGTTCGCCTTCGTCGCAGTTTGGCACGCACACCATGATTGGCAGCGCTACCTTCGCTCAGCCGGGCGGCTTTGTGGGTGTGGCTGCGGGAAGCAGGACGCGCAAGGCGCTGGTGGTGTGCGACCTCGCAGTGAATCCAAAGGACGTCCACCAGATCCCGCTCATCCTCTTCTACGACATGCCACGCTCCGTCGAGGAGTACAAGGAGAAGATCAGCTGTGCTGCTGCCGGATCACTCGCAAGGCCGAGCGTGTGCGTCAATGTGGTCACTGCCTCGGGCGGCCCGCGTGGCGACGTCGAGATGCTCCGCACGCTCGAGTGCCACCTCGGCTGCAAGATGGCCGAACTCCCCATGGATTCCAAGCAGATCCTCAATTTTTGACCGACATCCACCATGTTCCTCCCATCCCGCTCCATCATTCCATTGCTACTTGTGGAGACGTTCCAAGCTCCTGATCCTTCACCCTGACCGTCCGTCCCACTCGCACGTATCTAGATACCCCTACAAAGCGCGCTGTATCTCGGCCAACGTCCTCGATGCGCCTCCGTTTCCCAATCATGATTCCAGCATCTTCACTCGACACAGTCGAGCTCAACACTCCTTGCATCGACCGCAAAAATCCTCGCCGTTTCGTTCTGTATTTCGAATCAACGTTTCGTTCCTTGTTTCATCGTTTGGCGCCGAGGTTCAGGTTGTTTGCGGACAAGTTTAGTGGGTGTGGTGGAGTTGGTTGGAGGCGACGCGTCCGGGACTCGGATTTCGCGCGGCGGCTTTCACGAGATGCAAAGTGTGGAGAAAGCAACGCTTAAGGCTGTTGGTCTTCCACCATCAACGCTTTCTCGGACTCATCAAGGATGGCAGACGAACAGAGCGGTAAGGGCAAGGGCAAGGCTCCTGCACGAGAGGGCGACGCCTCGCGGTCGAACGAGACTCGCACCAGCTCGGGCTCGGGGGACGGTGTGTCGAGTGCGGCGCTTTCGCTCGCATCGGCGCTGCGCAGTAGCATGGCATCGTCGCAGCTCGGTTCGCTCATGCAGTCGGCTTCCGGAGGCAAGACCGAATTCGCACAAGGCGGCTCCGGCAACGCGGATCTGCGCGAGTGGCTCGTAAGTGATCTTCGCGCCGGTGCGAACGCAAGCTCAGCAGGATCAACCACAAACGTGCCGGCAAAGCCGAGCTTCAGGTCAACATCGCAAGGCGCAAGCGCGGACGGAGCCGAGACAGAACACATGTTCAGGGAGTTTGAGCGTGGGCTTGCGCTCGACCAAAGCGCACTGCGCGCAGGGCCAACGGGCGAAGATGCGGCGCTCCAACAGGCTTGGGCGCTAAATACCAATGCGGGAGCATTGCAGGCTGGCGGATGGCGCGGCACTGGGATGGATCCAAGCACGACAGGGTCGATACACTCGTACACGGAGCTGGATTCGCCTTTGCATGCATCGGTACGCAAGGCCTACGCTGAGAGCTCTACCTCAGCTGGACAGGCTCAGCGTCCTTCCCGGCTTGGCTCGTTCCCAGCCACGGCGGCTCCACTTGCGCAGAGTGACGACATCTTTGCGCTTCTCGACGCCGAGGAGCAAGCCTCCTCCCAACCGAATCGCAACATCCCTGCCATGCCGCAAGATCCGACGAGTGCGCTTTCTTCCGAGGTGCTGTCGCGCTTCGATGCGGCGTACCGCGCGCCGTCGCCGTCCAACAGCGGGTTCAGCCGGGAGCAAGCGGCAATGCATTTGTCTCTGGCCGAGGCGCAAGCGTCGGAGCAAGGGCGTCAGGAGCTGGCCGTTCCACGTCCAGACAACTCGTCCGCGCAAGAGGGCGTCTATGCGCCGACTGCAGAAGCCGCACTTGCAAGCATCCTCGACGGTCGACCCGAATCGTCCGATGTGATGGAGACGCAGACACACGACCAGGAACGTGGCATCGCCGTGGTTCGCAAGATCACCCGATACTTTGGCGCGTCCACATACCTCGACGATGTGTACGGCCAATCACCTCTGCTGCGAGAGACGATCGAACAGGCAACACAGCCAGCAGACGATGCCAAGAGCGAGCAGAACAGGCAGAAAGCGATTCGCCGCCTCGAAAGCCTCTGGAGCCACCTCACCAACACGCCTCCTCAGCCTGAATCCTCTCGCGGCTCAGACTGGGTGGATTCTTGGCTTCGCTCACACACGTGATTTACACCATCTAATCTTTTTACCATCTATGCAGTTTGTTGAGAGTGTGCGGTGGCGAGGCGGGCGGCTTTCTTGTCGTAGTACACGCGGCGCATGACCTGCTTGATGCGCTCGAGCGCATACAGCTCCACATTGGCCTGTGCGGTCTTGAGCAGCGTCTCGACCTGGGCGGGTGTCCAGACGAGGTTGTACGAGTTGCTGAACGGCGCTGTACTCGGGTCGTAGCCAGGATTGGTCGGATTCGGAAGCAGAGGACAGTAGACCAGCCAGAAGGTCGATCCGTCGACGTTGCGAGTGCCGCGCAGGACGCGCGCGTACTGCTCGATGAAGCGCGCCTCGAGCGCACAAGCAGTCTCGTCTTGAAGAGACGCGGGCGCGGTGCGATCGAACTGGTCCGTCTCATCGGTGAGCACCACATTACAGTCGTCGGCAAAGTTGTGGATGCGCCGCATCGCCGAACCCGCCTGCACGTCCGACGAAGCGTCAAAGGCGATGATGATGTCCGCCCCGCGCTCGGGTCGTGCAAGGATGTGGTTCGGCAGATTGTTCGACATGCCGGCGTCCATTAGCCGAATGCGTCCCTGTGACTCCCACGACGCAAACGCGTCCGAAGCTTCAGGCTTCACCTCTGCGTCACGACAGTCGGCGATAGCGGAGCTATCCATCCCCAATTCCACCGCAGCGCCGTCCTCGAGGTGGTCCAGATCCGCAGATCCGCTCGCCGAAGATGCGGGAAGCCTCACTTGGAGTTCACGCCACTCGTCGACGTCTTTGCGCGGAAGTATGCTCGCCGGACGTATTGTCTGGGCGTCATTAGAGCCGCCAGCTTCCTCAGCGAGCACATTGGCGACGACGTATTCGCCGTCATGCGACAGGCTAAGATGCAGGTACGGAACGGCAGTCGCGCCCGGATGCTTGGAGCGCCACTCGTCGGAAAGCGTGAGCTCGGGCTTCCTGGTGCGGAAACCCTGCTGTTCGAGGCGCGATAGGTCTACCGCATCGATGGGTCCCGACGTCGTGTGGGCCGAACCAGGCTTGTGCACGCACAGATCCTTCCAAGACAGCACGAAGCGCGGATAGAGTGCCTTGTAGGCTGCTTCCTTGGCGGCCCATCGAACGGATAGGTACCTTTGGAGCCGGGGGACAGTTTCGGCCGCTTCGCGCTCTTGCCGCGCCAGCTGCTCGTATTCGTCCATCTCAGAGTCGCACAGTATGCGTTTGGCTAGTCTGTGCATGGCGCTCGATTCAGCGTCTGCCTCCGTTGCAGTCAAGGATGAGGAGAGACGTTGGTGTGTCTGCCGCCTGCGCACGAGCGCCTCGAGCCGAGGCAGATGCAGAATGTCGATTCCGATGCCGATGATCCGGGCCCGCTGAGTGTTGCTCTCCAGCGCTTTGGGGATGGGCGCGACGTTGAGGCCGTAGAAAGGATTCGGTTCGTCGCCGGCGCGGATGGGATTGCCCCAGCGGCGCTCCCACCGCTTCATGCGGACAAAGTTGTTGAGAAAGTGCAGCAGTCGCGACATGAGCGTGCCCTTTGGCAAGGACGCCAGCAGCGCTGAGATGTAGCCAGTCAGTGGTCCGGCGGGCGCACTGGTGCACTGACCCAGCAGGAGCGAGAGCGACTCCTCTGGTCTGCGTTCGAGAGAGCGACCCGAGACAAATGGCCGTCCCCACGCCCACGTCGGGATGTAGCCCTGCGCATCGGCGCTTCCGACCTCGAGTGGAGTGGCCTCAAACCATTGGAAGTAGCCCTTTGCCGCGGGAAGTGCATAGACATCGGTACGGTCGTCCGTTGATGCTCGCGCTTCAACACCACGCGGAAGCTCCGACGACTGCTGATGCGCCTGGTTGTCAGCAAGCGCCTGGGAAGCCGCCGACTGGTGCTGGGTGAGCGCGCGCTTCGGAGGTTGACCCTTGCTGAGCGATGAGTCGGTGTGCGGACGAACTCCTGGCGCATCTTGAGGCGCCACACGGACAGCCGTGAATATGGGCATTGGCTCGGCCGCCGTGCTGACGCCAGAGCGCGACCAGACCTTGGAGAATTGGAAGCTGGCTCGGCTGAGCCGCGCGCGTGGCTCGCGAGAGAGGAACTGGTAGGTCGTGGTGAGCGTGGCATACAGGTCCATGATGCCGAGACCAACAATTCCAGCCTGAGCTTTGCGGATGAGCGGGCCGAGCAAAAAGTATACGCCACGGCTGCTGCGCGCTACGGTGTCGAGTGCGTGCACGCTCATCGGGTGCGCAAGCTCGCTAGCCACCGCCAAATAGTGGCGCCCCAGCCGGTCTGCATTCTGGTAGGCGATGGTGTAGTAGGCGGCTAGAGTCCAGCAGCTTCCACTCACTCCTCCGGCCCATGAGAGGCAGTCCCACAGGCCCGCCCGTTTGGCTGCAGCGATGAAACCGGCAAAGCCATACATGGCGCGGTATCCACCTCCTGAGCCGCCCAAGGCCACCAGGGGCACGTCGAGAGGATGCACATCTTCGCTCTTGGCAAGTCCGAGCAAGTGCTTCAGGCTGTCCTCTCCCTGTGAAGAAAGCCGCTTCTGCCGCTTGGCCAGGAATCTGGCTTCTTCTGGGTGAAGCGCCGAGGACCGCCTCACGGTTGCATCCCAGTCAAGCTCGGGGTACGCCTTAAAATCCTCGCCATCTGCACGCAGGAGCTGCTTGACATGAGCGAGATCCCTGGCACGTTGCGACCATCGCTGCCAAAGCTTCTTGACCAGCGATCCTGATTCGCTTGATCCGAGTACGTCGCTGGAAATGACCAGCTCGTTGGACGAGTTGCCGCTTGCATCTTGCTGAGCTGCAATTGCGGTGGCCGGAAGGGAGCTAGTCTCTTCTACTGGAACGATACGTGGCCCGAGCCTCGTGCGTATGACTCGGTACTGACTGAGTTGAAGCTTTTGACCGATGCGCGGGATGCGAGACGTCACGGGAGCCGCTTGGAACAGTGTCACAAGCGCACAGACGCAGTAGACCTTGACATAGAGATATGTCGGGCTCTGGCGCAGCGTGGTCAGGACAGGCATCACCTCCGTCCTGGCTCCATGTTCGCCGAGTGCCCGCTGCGTCGACGATTCTTCCACTGCGGTTGCGTTGAACAAGCCAGTCGGTCGGGCTAGTGGTGGGTGTGGTTGATGGTGACGTCCACGACGCAGAGGGTGTCCACGTTCATCCGCGCAAACAGCCGAGCTGCAGCTGTCACCACATCCGCGGATCCAGCAGCGGCACCCTGAGCCTCTCCACTTTTGTCGGCCACCTTTTTTTTGGGGCTTTTTCTTTTTTCGGAGCATTTCCACGAGGGCAGCCGCCCCCACCCAAGGTCAGCAACGAGCTGGGACTGCTGCGCATCCTTCCGACGCCACCACAGCCACGGTCATTATCTTCGACTGCATCAACTGGTCCGATTCACTGCGACACTTCGAGTCGTCGACGGCGCTGTTCAATCGAGGATGCCGACATTCGAGTCGAAGCCTTTGCGCAAGTCCAGCTCGTTCGTGGCGAGGCTGGCTCCGCAAGTGCGTCGAAGGCCTCTGCTCTTCTTTGGGATCCCGTTTATTGCCACCATCGTCGGTGCGAGCTTTGGCCTGGCCAACTTGACCCAGACCCGCTACGACTACAATGCAACCAAGGTGCAGACGATATCCAAAGAGGAGGAGCTGCGCATGAAGAAGGACCGCAAGAGGATCGACATTCGCGAAGAGTACTTTGTAAGTATCCTTCGCCCCCTTATTTGCAGTGCACGGCAATGACTCGAACAACTTGCAGCTGACACCATCGTTCTAAACCTTTTTGCTGTTCTCCCTCATCTTTAGAAACTGCAATCCAAGCAAGATGAGCTGGACGAATGGGAGCCCAAGAGGATCGAGCGTCCCGATGGCGTCGCAGAGTGGGGTGTCGCGCCTGCCAACTACCGATCGATCGAGGCCGAGGGCCTCTCACCTCGCGATGCCGAGCAGGAGAAGAACAAGGGCATCACAGCGGAGAACGTGCAATCGTCTCGAAAGCAGCCACCGGTGGTGCTTGGTCCGGACGGCAAGCCTTGCCGTGCTTGCAACTCCAAGCTTGCCTTCGCCGCTGCCATGAAGGGAGCGAAGCAACCATCTAGCACTAAGACTGGCACATCGTCGGGAGCGGTCAAGGCCGGAGCTGGTGCCGCACTCGCAGCATCTGCGTTGAGCACCGACTCCGACGCTCCACAGAGTCGAGCTTGCCCTCCGGATGGCGAGGAGCTGGGTCGATCTGCCTGGACCTTCTTGCACTCGGCCGCTGCCTACTTTCCGGAAGACCCGTCGGCGCAGCAGCAGACATCGATGCTCGCTGTGTTCCGCGCGCTCCCTCACATCTATCCGTGCCACTCGTGCGCCGAAGCTCTGGGCGAAGAGTACAAGCGCGAGAAAACGGAAGGTGGCTGGGAAGATCGCAGCTTGCGGCTGTCCGAGGCGGTGCGCTCGGGTCCGGCACTGCGCAAATGGCTATGCGGCATCCACAACGAAGTCAATCAGCGTCTCGGCAAGCCCACTTTCCCATGCACCGAAGCCAAGCTCGCGGAAAGGTGGCTCGACGGTCCCGCGGACGGCAGCTGCGATTGATCGCAAACATCGGCATAGGATCTGGCATGTGTATACCACCCCTCACGCTCGGCATCTAGCATACTGCACTATGTACTTGTATCCCATCTGTCACTCATCCACTATCGAGTGCAGCTGTTGCCCCCCACGAGGCGGAAGGTAGAGGGTGCTCTCCTCGCCATTTCGAGATTGGATCGGCGGCGGCAGGATCGGGAAGAGGATGTTGGCGCCCGATGAGTCTGGTTGAGCCGCAATTTCACGCGCTTGGATGGCAGTGGATTTTGATTGGCCGTCTGGCGGTGACGCTCGCATGCAGCTCGTCGTTTGAATGCGCCTGCCCACCGCCCAACCCAGCATCCGGCATTTCACGCTTCCCTGTGCCGGTGAGACCACTTTGTGCTTCGATGCAAGCAAGGTTTTGCCAAGGGGCTCCGCCTTGTTCACTTTCCCTTTCGACTGTCAGGGGCGCCAAAACGCAGTATGGACCTGGGTGACCTACAGTGTGACTAGATGGAGGAGCTCGGAAATAGTCGGCACAGAGTCAAGGCCGGACTCTACGGGGGAATCAAGGAATACACGATGACCACAGCGGTGCGGAGACTTTGCGGCTCTAAGCCAGGGCAGAAGGGCGCGACTCGTGCGCGTGGCATGCGGAGAAAAACAAAACGAGCAGCGACTCCCGGGCGAGATTCGGCGAGGGGAACCGAGCAAATTGGAAGAATCGCATTTGCCCCGCCTGGAGAGCGGAGCGCGCTCGGCTGAACCGGGTCATCCGGTGGGATCTCCCGCCGCCGCCTCGAGCCCAGAAATTGGCCGAGCTCGATTCAAGCTGAAACGCACACAGCGCAAAGCAGCTTGGCGGGGGCGCAGAGATGACTGACGAGGCTCGCAAGCGAAATGCATCCTCTCATGCCGGCTTTTCAGCGGATTTCTAGTCCGGGGTCAACGAGGCAGCAACGCAAGCAACCCTCTCCGCATCATTTCTCCCCCCTTCTTCACCAGTCACCATCACCGTCAAGCCTGTCCACAGAAGCGATTCCTCATCTGGCTCCCATCGATCCTGCGTTTCGGAGCAAAGCTGCCTGCAAAACTAGTACGGTCAAGCTTGCGTGCACGTTCACCCACTACCCGCATAACATCACATAGCCATAATGGCCGACGATCAGACCACAGCAGCCATCAAGGACGAGGAGTTCGAGCAGAAGAAGCAGGCCACCTCGTCCGTCAAGTCCTTCCTCTCCGGAGGCTTCGGTGGTGTCTGCTCCGTGCTTGTCGGACACCCCTTTGATCTTACCAAGACTCGTCTGCAAACGGCCGCCAACGGCACCTACACAGGAGGTCTCGATGTCGTCCGAAAGACCATCAAGGCCGATGGCATCAAGGGGTGAGTATGGGTCTGCAATTGAGTCGCATTTCGACGCACGCTAATGGGACGAGAAGCTGACTTCCTCCCGCTTTTCTATGATTGCGTATCTCGACAGAATGTACCGTGGTATGGGCCCACCCCTGATCGGAGTTACTCCCATCTTTGCGCTCTCCTTCTGGTCGTACGATATGGGCAAGAAGCTCGTCTACGCGATGACCCCTGGCCGCACAGATCCCAAGCTTTCGACAGGCGAGCTTGCCTTTGCTGGTTTCTTCAGTGCCGTCCCCACCACCCTGGTGGCAGGCCCCGCCGAGCGAGTCAAGGTGCTCCTCCAGCTCCAGGGCCAGAGCGGCAGCACCGGCCCTACCTACAACGGACCCGTCGATGTCGTCCGTCAGCTGTACAAGGAGGGCGGTCTCAAGTCGATCTTCCGCGGCACCGGTGCCACGCTGGCACGAGACGGTCCCGGTAGCGCCGCCTACTTCTGCGCGTACGAGGTCTCGAAGCGCATGCTCACGCCTGCCGGCCAGGACCCTCAGCAGCTCAACTTCCTCAACGTGCTCACCGCAGGTGGTCTCGCTGGTATGGCCATGTGGGGACTCGCCATCCCTCCCGATGTCATCAAGTCGCGCTACCAGGGCGCTCCCCACGGCACCTACTCGGGCTTCCTCGACTGCGCACGCAAGACCGTCGCCCAGGACGGTGTCAAGGCGCTCTTCAAGGGCTTCGGCCCCGCCATGGCGCGTGCCTTCCCTGCCAACGCAGCCACCTTCGTAAGTAGCGTCCGCTCGGAGTGCTCGCCAGACTCAAAGGGACTGCCACTAACACCTTCAATTCTGCGTCTCTGGTTTATTCGCTTCATGTCCGTCTGGCATACAGCTTGGTGTCGAGGTGTCTCTCTCGGTCATGAACAAGATGTTCTAGACTGCCGAAACATCCGCAGGAAATCTGTAACAGCAGCACTGAGACCCAGCGATCTGCACTACACACGAGCCAATCCTTTCTTTGTACTTTTCGAACATGGTCACGACCTAGACGACGAAAATTCAGCCTCTATAGATCCCATTGCCAGGCTACAAGCACCAACATGACCGAGTCTCTGTTGTCTTGTCAAGCGTAGGGTTTCGTGAAGGGCGTTTTCGCGTGTGACAAGGGCAGGTGCAGTGACCCCAACTAGCGACGGTGAGTTGCTTTACGCCCTGCGGCATGCCAAGACACGCGCTTCGATTTCGGGATTTCGCAATTTCACAGGAATGCGTGCGCTCAGACCAGCGGCCCTGCTGTTCGTTATGAAAAAGCCGGCTCAATTGCGAAAGAATTCGCTCGGGAAGGACCCTGACAAATGCAAGCTTCCTCCGTCCATCATCTTGGCCACGGTTCGGACATCTGGCACAAGCACCGTTTCAACATCGAAGCTCTTGCACAGGCCAGGGCTTAGATATTGACAGGATGAAGGGCTCCAGTAGCGAGCCAGGGCCTAGCTCTGCGCCGAAGCTTTCGCTGCTTCCATCCAACGTCCTTACCATCTTCCTCGCCAGCTTCCATGTCCGACACGGCAATCAGATCGACTATCAATACCCGCCCGCTCCGAAGTCAAGCAGTACCGATGAGGCCCTTGTCGATGTCACAGATGACACAGCGCAGGAAGGCGATGCGGACGACGAAAACACCGGTGTCGACCTTTCGGGCGTCGAGTGGAAGGTGCTTCCCAGTGGCGGACATTTGATCAACGAGGACGTCATCTACTTCCAGACCTCGCGCCCAGGAAGTATCGGCGTGGCGTGCTTTCGCAAGGTCGATCTCGACAACGAGGATGCAGATGCAGCAGCGCAGAGGGGTGCGCGGATGGTCAGCGCCGGCTTGATCCTCCAGTGTGAAGGACCGGCAGACCAGCATCCCTCCGGTCTGGCTCAGCAACTGGCTATCGTTCCGCACGTCTCGAACCTCAAGAAGCTGGCAGAGGAACTCGCTCATGATCCCGAAGATGTTCGTCCTCTTCGTGCATACTACGGCACCCACCGTGCCTGCAGCGCCGCTGCGGACGTCACGCTCGACGGCAAACGCATGAAGCAACTGCGCATGCGAAGACGTCGTGACCCACGCAACCTTCCACACGATCCGATCTCACATATGCCTGCACTGTGCGGCTCGCTGGGCGCTCTGCTCCCTCACCTGCTCAAAAAACTCATGCTGCCACGCCACCGATTGCTCATCTTCTCGCCAGCCCCGCCCATCGCCAATGCCGCCCACCTCGGGTACAACCTCGCAGATCTTGTAGCGCTCGCGGTGGGCAGATCAGGCAGGCGCCACGAGAACTTGCTTGCGCTTGCGCAGCGCGGCATCATCGACGTTCGTGGGCAGATTGGCGTACATGACATTTCGGACCTGGAGCAGGAGCAACAGCAGCACACAAAGAGCCATGACATGCTACCTCAGCGCAGCTGGATCGCCTGGTCCACGGATAAGATCCTGCTCGAGAAGCCGCATCTGTTCGACAGCGTGCTCGATCTGACTCCTCTGATCACACGCGACTCGCGCGGCGTGCTGGAAGAGGCTCTGATGGAGACGTCGTCGACCGGCGCGCGACTCTTTACCGTAGTCCGACCTCCGGCGACGGAATCGGGCAAACGCGGCGGCGGCGCGCAGCTCAAGGCTGAAAGCTGGACCACACGAGAGTTCGCCACATTCAACGAGCTCGACGCACAGGCGCAGCGCAATGCCGAGCGAGCGGAACGCTTGGGCGCTGCTGCATGCATCAGCCGGCGCAGGTCGAGGAACAAGCTGCTGCGGTCCAGCTCGTACCGCTCCGAGGAGGCCCAGGAGCGCTCGTCGCGCGATATCGAGTATACGCATGCGCAGGGCGATTCAGTGTCGCAGTGGCGGGGTGGTTGCTCGCCGCGCCGCAGCGGCGCTGGTACGTTGAGCGCCGCGCTCGCCTTCTTACGCTACTGGTTGGCCGGATGGTGGTTCCTACCGCGACACTGGCGGTACGGCCTGCCGGCGGCGTACGTGCTGCCGCTGGGCATCCGAGGCGACGGAGGCGTGCGTGCCAGCATCCTGGTCATGCCTGAAGACGAGAGCGACGACGAAGACCTGGACGACGAGGAAGACCGCGAGATCGCTGCGGAGGACGAAGCGGAAGAGGAGCGCCGCAGTGCCTTGGAAGCCGAGCCGGTCGACGGAGCGGGACGAGCGGACGAACACGTGGCGGCGCGCTCGCGCGTGGCAGCGGTGATGGCGGGAGATCAACAGACGGGTACCAACAGCTCGTCGGACACTGAGGAACTGGAGCTGCATCGAGGCCACGCGCACCATCTCATCCCGCCCGATCCGCTGCTGGCGGCGGTGGGTGCGAGCCCCGTGCGCGGGTCGGGCGTGGCCGAGTCGGACCGACTGTCGATGTCGCATGCGTCGTTGCGTCGGCGCAGCACGGACCGCAGTGCATATGCGCGCTCGGTGGGCGGCAGCGAGGGGCAGCACGAGCTGGGCGCGTGGTACAGCGACGAGCAGGACCGCTTCCACTCGATCCTGTCCGACTCGCTCTGGATGGTGTGGTCGCACTGGACCGCGGCGCTGGTGTCGGGCCTGCTCGATATCCTCGAGGACCGGCTGGCGCAGATCGAGCAGGAGGACGACGCGAGCCTGAGCGAAGAGGCCGACGTGTCGGCGCTGCTCATCTCGCGCGTCGCCGAGGGGCTCGAGATGTCGCTGGGCCCGGCGGATATGGCTTCGCTCGGCCTGAGTGCAGGCAATCAGCTCGATGTGCAGCTGGTGGAATCGCTCGGCTCGACGTGCCTCCAGCTGCTCACGTCGTCGATCTGCGACGGCGTGTGTCAGCCGCGCGTCAAAGTCGATCGAGGCTGGTCGCTCTTTCGCTGGATCCTGTAGAGCTTCTATCCTCGTCATGGGAGGATAATCGAAAAGCTGCAGTGTGACGGTAATGGTATCCGTGATTTCAAGCTGATCCGTGTGCTGGCTGTGGTGTTGGATCCGATGTGGCTGCAGCGGGAGATGTGGGTCCGGGTGGTCTGCTGGTGAGCAAGCGGATCTGCTCGGCGTCTTCTTCATCGTCGCCATCATCGTCCGCGTCTTCTTCATCGTCGTCGGCTTCGTCCGCATCCTTGCTTGCTGGGTGGAGCAGCTCTGCGATGGTTTCTGCGATCCTGCCTGCGGCCTGTTTGCCAAGACGGCCGTCGGGACTGAGCACGCCTGCGGTAGCGTCCGGTTCCGCGGCGCCGGCGACAATGTGGCGGACGAGCAGGTCGAAGAGCGACGCTTCGCCGTGCGATTCGCGCTGCGGGTGCGCGACCGGTTCGGACTCGAGCAGCTGGAGCAGTTTGTCCTGTTGCTCGCGTGGTGCGAGGAAGCGTAGCCGGTCGTGCTCCTTCTCCACCTGTTGCTTGAGCGGCTCGGCGAGTGTCGCCAGGAACGCAGCTTTGGAGCCAAGCTCCATTCCCGCTTTGGGTGCAGATGGTGGGAACGCCGCAGAGGGCGCCGGCATCGAGGACAAAGCTGTTGCTGTCGAAGCCGAGATAGTTGGTGCCGAAGCTGATTCTGCCTGGACCGCACTGATTGACGCGGGCTGAGTGCTGTCCGACTTGCTAGGATCTGCAGAGGCCGGTTGAACTGCTGCGGAGGGTGGGGCTGCATTGGGCGGACGCGCCGAAGCAGGACCAGCGGCGTTGAAGGCTTCTATCATCTGACGACGGAGCTGATCGATATAGCCACTGTTTCTCAGCTCCTGCAATACCTGTTCGGGCGTCAGGCCGGTGACGGCCTGCCTGGAGGGGGGAGGATGCGCATCTAAACCGGTCGCTTGTTCCACCGCTGCAAACGTTGCGGCGTCAACGTGTGTCGGCGCGGCTGATGTCACTTCAGCTGCGCTCGATGACAGCGGAGCTGCATCGTTCGGAACTACCGACACACTCATCTGAAGGTCGGAGATGCGGCGTTGGTCGTGCTGAGTGGGAACGGCGCGGTGGGAAGAGGTGGGAACTCCAGCCTGAAGACAAACACACAGGACCCTGACGGCGCGCTCGCCCGTCTTCCGAGAAGCTGGGGGACGCGAAGAAGCGCGTCTGGCTGGCTCGGAACCCTGTCTCCAAAGCCTCGCGGCAGTGCCGACAAGCGTGTGACAACTGCATCACATCTTCGAACAAGGACGGCGTTCTTACATCAGACAGTCGGAAGAAGAATATTCACTCAGCCAGCCGCAATCAATGTGACCCTGCTCAGAGTCAATGGGCTCGGAGTGTGGGAAAGGCAACTTTGATTCATCATCTAAAGGCAGCGGGCACGTAGAAAGGTGAGAATGAGTGTCAGCAGCATGCACAGGTGCAATCACTAGCATCTTCGCCTTCCGACAGCCTCGACTTCCTGCGGGCCGAGGCGCCACCGTTCTCGCATGGACCGAATCAGAATCCGATGTAGATATCAACAAATGTCTGTCGCTTTTTTAGCACAGTTGCCCTGCGACAAGCTGCGTCTTGCTCCCGCCGCTCAATTGTACACGAGAGCTAAGCAAGGAGAAGAGAAGAGAGCAGAGGTGTTTATGTCCGCCCATCGGGGTAATATCATCCCTTGAAGGTCCAGCGCGGTGTGTTGCCACGGCCGAAGCGACGAAGCCTGCGTTGCAACAAAAGCGACTGTGCCGAGCCGTGGAGAGCGCTCGATTCGGAGCTGAAGATGAGCACTTACTCTTACTCAGAATGACCAGCCCTCAGAGGCCGATGTGGTCGTGAAGGAAAGTGCAAATCATCAACTGCCGAATAGAAGTCGCTACGGCAATTTTTTCTTTCTCTTCCCACCGCCTACTTTTTTGCGCTCGCGGATACGCGCGAGAGAAATCGCAAGCTCGGGTTGCGGGACTTGGTCCCGCAGAAGGAGGCCTCGAATGGGCACGAGGTTTCCTGACAGCTGCTTCTGGACCCTGCTCTGCTTCCTCCCTACGCTTACACTGCTCTCATCGTCGTGACCGCTCGTCAAAATGTTTGCATCTGCGTCAAGATCATCAGCTATCAAGTCTCTCTACCAGAATGTTCTGAAAGAGGCTGAGCGCTCGGTATGTCGCCAATCTCATCCTGCAACCGTACAAGCTTTCGCTTAGCTGACCCGCCGCCCAAACCGTTCGGAATTTGTCGACAGGCCAAGACGGGCCCGCTCGTCTCCTACTTGCAACGAGAGTACAAGGACCTCGAAAGTGGAGCAGCAGGAGAAGACAAGGTGAAAGCGACCTCGGACTACATCCCCTTCGTTGCGCCTGCCAAGAGCGCACCAGAGCTCCGTCAACAGAACCTCGAGAACCTCCACGTCTTCTTGCAGAACAAGGCGCTACACGCTGTATGTGCCGCTCCCCTGTTCCGCCTCATCCGTGGTCAACGTAACCCGTGCTGACCCTGCTTCTGATCCTTGGATGGACACAGGAACTGCTTCAACGCTACAACCCAACCTCTGGGCTCACGGAGGAGGAGCGTGTCAGGCTCACAGCACGCAGGGTGGGTCTCGACGTACCCATCACCCACAACCCGTCCGCCGAGTCTTCCGAAGCAAGCAGCAACTACAGAGAGAGCGCAAAGATCGCTCAGGACCAGTACAAGCAGGACAAGGATTCGCGAGAGGACCAGCTTTATTCCGGCAAGGGTGACGGCCTCAACGTCGGAGGTCCGCTTCGACCGCCGGTGAACAAGGAATAGTGTGTATTCGACCCTCTAGCAAACATCCATCATAGTCCGTATTCTTCGAACTTGGCTGCCACCTTGGCGACTTCCACATTGCCGCCGCTCCAAACGACGCCGATGCGGATCTCGGGCTGCTTTTCGCCGGCTTGGGCCTTTTGCTGAGCGATGGCTCGTACCCAGTGCTTGAGACCCCACAGCGACCGGTCGGACGGTGTATCCGCATCGGACGAAGCACCCAGCTGCTGTGCTGCTTCGTTGAAGCCTTGCAGGAGAGTGGCGAGGCCCACAGCAGCGCTTGGCTCCACGAACTGCTTCTGCCTCGTCCAGTGAAGTTGTAGCGCCTTGAGCACGTTCTCCTCGCGCGCAGTAACGATGGTGTCCACATTCTTCTGGATGTGCGACAACGTGAGTGGCGAGAGCGAAGTCAGCAGGCCGTCGCAGATCGTCTTCGGCGGCTGCGGCGGTGACTGCACCTCGCCAGTCTGGACGGAATGGAAGGCATCGTTCACCAGGTCTGGCTCCGCACCGATGACAACGATGCGGCTGTCCGCTCCCTTGACAGCAGTCGAGACACCGGAGAGCATGCCGCCGCCTCCGACCGGCGCAATCACGATGTCGAAGACCGGTTCGGAGGGATCACGCGCACGCCACGTACCGTCCGCTTTCGGGCCAACGGCGACCACGTTCTTGGAGCCAAACAAGGGCCTGGAAGTGCTTGACTTGGACTCGGCTGCATGCGAGCATGCTCCGCGCGATTCGAGGTTGGGAGCTTGGTCGAGCATCTCGAGTGCCAAGGTGCCCTGACCTGCGATCACTAGCGGTTCATCGTACGGATGCACAAAGCGCACCGTGTAGCCTTGCTCCTCGTAGCTGTCCATGACCGCTTTCGCTGTAGACTCGCGAGCTTCGAGCGTGGGTTTGCACAACGTGATTCGCGCTCCGTATCCTGCCACCGCCTCTTTCTTGGGCTTCGGCGCGTTCTCGGGCATCACAACCGCAGCAATGCAGCCGGCAGAGCGTGCAGCACATGCGAGCGCAGCAGCATGGTTGCCGCTCGAGTGCGTCACCACGACGAGCCGGTCGGCGCTGAACTCGCCCTGCTGGGTGGTGTCAGTTTCGCGCTGGGCTTTCGCAGCCTCGAGATGGACGAGCACCGAGTTGGTGGCTCCGCGATACTTGAAGGCACCCACCCGCTGCAGATGCTCCGCCTTGAACGCCACGCGCACTCTCGGAGAAGAGGCTTCGGTCTCTGCAAACAGAGCCTCGGTGACCAGCGAGTCGACCGCTTGGTTGGTAAGCAGCGGCGTGTAGTGGGTGAAAGGCGCCACGCGAGCGTGCGCCTTCTGGATGTCCTCCAGGGACACCAGATTTGCGCTTGAGCTGGACGGTGTCGACATGATGGCACACGAATCCAATTTGAAGAAGTTGGGAGGGGAGGGCGGAATCAACACTGGCCCTCCTGTGTTATCCAGATATGCGCAGCATAGCCCCTCCGTGACCGCTCTTCGGACATTTGGTTGGCTCGACATCGGCGTTCTAGACGGCTTTCCGCAGGAAGCCCAATCTTCTTTTCGCACGACAAGTTGCAGACAAGGTCTAACACTCCACAACAAAAAGGCTCCACATGCCGCTGCTGCGTAGGGAAGCTGGAAGAATCGGGGTTGCTTTTCCTCGATTTTCAGCCGGCCAAGGACAGCTGCAGCCGGTGGGCCAGTCAAGTTTCAGCGACGGATGAAGCTTTGCGCACGATGAGGGCGAGGTACCTTTTCAGATCGAAGGCTCTACGCACAGCAGAGGCTGTCTCTGCGAAAGGGAAAAAAACGGCGGCTCGCTCTGTGTCACGGCTGCAGCTCAGCCAGATCGGTCCTTTCTTCTCGAGCTGAGTCCCCGTCTCTGGCCGGTGTGCCGTAGCGTGGAAAAGCTGGGATCATTCGGCGAGCGCATACTCCACACCGAGTCCACCCCTGCTTCTTCCTGCCTTTCCGCACCATTTCCCCTGGACCTTCGCACACCTCCCCCTGCAAGCGCGATCCCAGAACCATGGCGCCGCTTCCCAACGCTCAGCAAGCCTCGCAGCAGGCTGCCCGAGCTGCTGACCGCGCTCAGGTCACCGCCAACAACACGGCCAACAAGCTGTCCAAGTGGGTCGAGGAGAACCGAACTCTCGTCATCGCGCTGGCTACCGGCACTCTCGCACTCGGAGGCTACTATCTATACTCTCGATCCTCGTCCAAGGCCAAGGCCAAGGGCACCGCCAGCGACAGCGACGACGAGGAGAAGGCAGGCTCCGCCGGTGGCGCCGCATCCGCCTCGGCCAGCAAGAAGAAGAAGAAGAAGGGCACCAAGAAGAAGGCCGGTCCTGCGGCCGGCGGCTCCTCCTCGACCGATGCATCCGCACAGCGCTCGGACGGCCTGCCATCCGACCCTTCCGGACCGCTGCTCGACGAGGCCACCGACGACCAGCTCGCCGAGCTGCCCGAGTCCGAGATCCTGAAGCTGCCCCAGGAGAAGCGCGAGAAGCTGTCGCAGCACCTCAAGACGCTCGGCAACAAGGCCTACGCCAACCGCCAGTTTGAGAAGGCCATCGCACACTACACCAAGGCGATCGCCGCGCATCCCATGGCGGTCTTCTACTCGAACCGTGCCGCCTGCTACTCGAACCTCGGCAAGCCCGAGCAGGTGGTGGCCGACTGCGACGAGGCGCTCAAGATGGACAAGGTGTACGTCAAGGCGCTCAACCGACGAGCCGTGGCCAAGGAGCAGCTGGGCAACCCCACCGAGGGCCAGGATGGCGTGGGTGAGGACAAGGCCAAGCTGCTGTTCGACTCGCTCGCCGACTTCACCGCCGTCGCCATCCTGGGCCAGTTCAAGGACCAGACGGCCACCGAGAGCGTCGAGCGCGTGCTGCGCAAGCTCGCAACGGGCAAGGCGCAGGACATCCTCAAGAGCCGCGAGCCGAAGCTGCCTTCGCCCACCTTTGTCACAGCCTACCTCGAGGCGTTCCGCGCCAAGGCGAAGCCCGAGCTGCCCGAGCAGCCGAGCCAGGGCGACGAGACTCTGCTCAAGGCGTACGGCGCGTTGGAAGCCAAAAGCTACCCGCACGCCTTCACGCTCTTCAACGAGGCGATCGAGCAGGGCCTGAGCAACGAGGATCTGGAGGCCAACGCCTACAACATGCGCGGCACGTTCAAGTTTGTCATTGGCAACGCCAAGGAGGCGCTGGCGGATCTGGAGCGCAGCACGACGCTGCGACCCAAGTACGTGCAGTCGTGGGTGAAGAAGGCGTCCGTGCACATGGAGCTGTCAGACAAGGAGGCGGCGTTCAAGGACTTTGACAGGGCGATCGAGGCCGACGCCGAGGACCCGGACATCTACTACCACCGCGGCCAGGTCAACTTTATCCTCGGCGAGTTCGACGCGGCGATCAAGGACTACGAAAAGTCGACGTCGCTCGACGACACGTTCATCTTTTCGCAGGTGCAGTATGCGGTGGCGCACTACAAGAACGGCAACATCGGCCACTCGACGGCGGCGTTCCGCAAGCTGCTGCGCAACTTTGACACGTCGTCCGAGGCGTACAACTACTACGGCGAGCTGCTGCTCGACCAGCAGAAGTTCGAGGAGGCCATGGAGAAGTTTGACAAGGCCATCGAGATCGAAGGCGCCAAGCAGGGCTCGACCAACGTGCTGCCGATGATCAACAAGGCGCTGGCGTTGTTCCAGTGGAAACAGGACATCACTGCGGCCGAGGAGCTGTGTCGCCAGGCGCTGGACAAGGACGAGGACTGCGACGTGGCGGTGGCTACGCTGGCGCAGCTCAGCCTGCAGCAGGGCAAGATCCAGGATGCCATCGAGTACTTTGAGCGATCCGCCAAGATTGCACGCACCGAGCCCGAGCTCATCAATGCGCTCACGTACGAGAATGCGTCGAGGGCGCAGCTCAAGTTCATCCAGGAGTTCCCCGAGCAGGGCGCGGCGCTCGGTCAGATGGCTGGAATGCTCTAGATATGCCGACCTTTGTCCATCCGACGCGGTCCGCCAGAGGTTGGAGTTGCCGTTACAGCAACTCCGGCATTCGATAGCTGGCCACTCACCACTCACTCCTCTGGACCGCCACTGTAAATCAAACCAAAAATACGTGCGTTCTCAGCGACCCCTAGCGTGGATGGAGGCTGCGTGAAGCTCGGACTGGTGGAAGGAGGCTGCGCTACGTTGGAATGAGACTGCCGATTGGATGTCGGCGGCAGTCGGAACGAAGAGGAGGTGTGGCTGCGGGAGAATTGAGTGCAAAGCGAGCGTCCAACAGGGGTTCGAGGCGCGATGACGTTGACGCGGGGACGAGTGGACCCTGTGGCTTTATGAGCCCAAAATTTGAGCCTGGCGAGGCTGAGCGCTGTTCGGGAGGATCCGAGGCACCAAAACACTGGACGCTCGGATTGCCGTGACGAGCTCGTGTGCGCAGCAAGCAGGACCCGCAGCCGATGCATGAGAGCGCGCCTGCCGGTGACGGGGCGGGGTTGCCAGGCGATCTGGCTGCAGACCGACTGCAGCGTGATTCAGCATCCTCCCGTGAGCTTGTTTTGCGGGTCCGCCCTGGCTGCGGCTTCGGCATCCATCCGAAGGAGCGCCTTGGTGTCGGGGGATGGAGCTTGCAGGGCTGCCGGAAAAGCGGCGTCAAAATCAACAGGACGTCATTGACCGCCCTCCCTCTTGTCTTGGCCCCCGGCCTCTGGCTCAAGACAATGCGACGGTGTGGCGTCACTGGCTGCGGCAGTCGAGAGCTGGCAGGCACGATGAGGTGACCCGTTGCCCCACTTTCGGCTTCGCAGCTGCGGCAGGTCGTGCGTGGCGCAAACCGATGCTACGGTGGTAGACCCACGAGGCCAGGTCCAGGCATGTGCTCAAGCGTGGGGCCTTGTACCCGAGACATAGCTGCTAAGGCCCTGGACCACCCGCCCTCGCCAGTGCCATACGACCCCAGCAACAACACTACTTAAACAGCCGCATCCCTGTCCAGACATCAGGGAGTCCTTTCCATCCACGCATCCGCTCAACAAACCCGCCGCCAGACGCTTGACTGCACCCACTCAACCCACGAAGGACCAAAGATCTAGCCATCATGGGAGGTACGTTGTACAAGTCTTGTCCCACCATCGTTTAGATGATAGACTGACATTTGGGATGGTGGTTATCAGCTGTTGCATCGTGCCTCAGTTCGATTGTCTCGGCCATCGCGAGCCTGTTCCACACCATCTTTTCCGCCATCGGAAGCATCCTACACACCATGTAAGTCCAAGCCTGCAACCGCGCGACGCTGTGACCACGAAACTGACTCTGCCCTTTGGTCGTTTGCTTTGACACTCAAAGTGTGTCGGCCATCTCGTCGGCGCTGATTGCGACGTTCAACTGCATCGCCGACGTGCTCTGCTGTCGATGCGGAGGCGGCGGCCGCAGACGCAGATCCAAGGTCTAGCCGCTCCATGCCACCCTCTTGCTTCTGGGTCGACCATGACATACTCCAATGCCTCCTTGCGATACCCTCCGGTGCAGAATTGACCGATGCACACCGATCTTGATCGTAGCGCGTCACAATTGTCTGCACAGGATGCAATGAAGATGCGAAACGATTCTGCCAATGCGAACGGTGGCCGGTGAAAGCGAGTGCGAACTTTGAGGTCGAAAGCCAGATTGGAAAGCAGAGTCAGGTTGGAAAGGCGAAGATGAGAAGTTGGCTGATGAACAAATACAATTGCAAAGGCACGGGCGCAACGTGCGTAGACATGTACGCGAGTCAGAGGTAGCGCCGTTGCAATGGCGGCCACTCCTTTGCGGTGGGTGATGGTGGGAACGATGCAGGGATGAGTCGGAACTCTAGCACGTTTGCTGAGACGGACGGGTGCGGGTGCGGGTGCGGGTACGGGTGCGGGTGCGGGTGCGGGACCGCTGCACGCCCGTGAGAAGGGGAGAAGGATGAGGGTTGGGTATACGAGGTCGGGGCGGTGATCATGTGCGGCTCGAAGGGCAGCATCTAGCAGCCACCGAGCTGCTCGATCATGGCGTCGATCTCGTCCTGGTCCTCCATGTTGAGCTGTCGTGTGGGGAAGGCAAAGGGGTAGAAAGTGATGACGCGTCAGTGAACGCTCTCGAATGGATACGGGAAGCCAAGATGGCGCTTCTGCTTACTGTCTCGGCGGTGTCGTTGTCACCGATACGCTGGCCATCAAAGATGAAGCGGACGCTGTTCTCGGGCTTGCCCATCCTCTCGGCGTACGCCTTCTTGAGCTTGGACAGCTTGGTGGTGCGCTTGACCTTGAAGAAAACCTCGTTTCCGTCGGCATCCTTCACCTTGATGTTGAGCTGCTCGCCGCCCTCGGGCTTGGGCTGAGGAACATCGGCGTCAGACATGTTGAGGTCAGATGAGTAGGCCAAAGGATGGGTCTGAGGACGTGTGGTTGGGGCGACGTGTCGAGATGAAGCGGCACGGTTGTCTGACACTTGTAATGTGGTGAGAAGGGAAGGAGGTGCGGGAAGTTGACGGTGCGAATATACGACTGCGGTGCGGACGAGGTGGCGGAGCTTCCGACAGTGCGGGTTAGCGATCTGAATGCAATCGGGGCGTCCTGAGCGCGCTCCAACTGAGCCTCGCCCGCCCTCCTTTGTCCGCTGTCCGCTGTCCGCTGTCCGCTTTGTTCGCGTCCAGCAGAGCAGCGTGTCAGACCGGTGCCGAGAGAGCGTCAACACAGGTGGAGGTTCGCCCTGCAATTTCGCGCCCTCTTTTTCCGCTCGTCCTTTCTTGGAATTTCGTGATTTTTCGTTCTCGCACAAATCTGACAAAATGGACGCTGGAAAGCCGTCCCGCAATCCGAGAAAAGAAAAAAAAAAGACAAAAAAAAAGGCGCGAGGTGGAGTGGTTCGTACGGCCGTGATGTGCTGCCTTGAAATTTTTCCATCCGCGGCTGTGACCTCGACGTCAACTTCTTCGCAGCTTTGTGCTCTCGAGTCGAAGCTCGAGCTCAAGCTCAAGCACCACAGCTCCTGCGCAAACTGAACCCTGGACTGAATCCACCAACCTCGCTCGAGCTGCCACGGCTGTTGCGCTGCACCGACAGCCTCTCTCGACCCACCGACGCCCCATCCAACCTTGCATCCGCATCCCTCAACCGCCTGCTCATCTCTCGACCGCTCCCTTCAAGATCACTGCCATCTCTAGCCCTCTACTTCGAGCGAGTCACACACCCCCGTGGATGACGATCTCCGCAAGTCGCAACGTTTCGGCATAGCCTCTTTGACCATGGAGGCTGGTGAATCCATAGATCCGGCTGCGAGGCCAGACTCGGCGGCGGCGTCTGCCCACTCCGAGGCCTCGCAAGGCCCTCAAGGCGTGGCGCACGCTTCGCCAGACAAGCCAGCTGGTGATCCAAACGCACTCCCGGATCTGACCATCATGGACGGCATTCCCTCGCTCGATGCCTCGAACCTGGCCAGCTTCCTGCCTGCCGCGTCGGCGCAAGACAAGTCCCACCAAGACGGGCCTTCGCTCGAAGAGCAGATCCAAGCCTTTACCGCAGGCATCGCCGGCCAGCTCGGTGACGCCCACACTCAGCCGCTCGACACCCCTGTCGACACCTCGGCGCTCAACACCTCCTACAACACTCCCACCCAAGGCCAAGGCACCCCAGCCACCGCAGAGGATATCGCTTCCTTCGAGACCCTCATCGCCTCGCTCATGCCCACCCCGCAGTCGGGATCCCCAATATCCGCACAGCAAGCCGAGCCTTCCACAGACGCTGCCTCGCAACCAACCGTCGCAGGTGACCACACCGCCTTTGCAACCCCAGAGCCGCAGCCGAACACCTCCCCGGACGATGCTGCACAGTCATTCGTCGATACGCTCTTACGGCAAGCGAATCTCTTTTCGGCCGATGCAGCAGCAGCACCTCAACAGCCATCCACAAGCAACACAACGGAGCAAGTGGCGCCACCGCCTGTCAGCCAGGAGCCACGATCCGGCGCCGTTGCCGACGATGCCCTCAACGCCAGCCTCGAGCAGTTCATGGCGAGCCTACAGGCTAGGGTCACCTCCAGTCTTGCCACCGAAGCGACCAAAGAAGCTCCAAAGGACACTGAAGAGGCACCTGCCACTCCCAAACCCAAGTCGCCGCAAAAGACCCCCAAGCCAGTCAAGAAGCCCAAAAAGGTGCTCGGCAAGCGAAAGTATCGCGAGATCGGCCCCATGGAGCGCCGCACCAGAGTGGAGAAGGCGCTAGCCGAGTACATTGCCAGCATCGACACGCTCACCAAGCCCAACACCGTCACCGGGCCCATCCCTGCAGCAGATCCATCCAAGACCAAGATGACTACCGTCCGCTGTGCTCACGCCTCGGTGGCGCAGAAGAGCTATGGCTCCGAGAAGCGCTTCTTCAACCCACCGCCCATCATCAGCGTCACTGGACCCCTCCGCCGCTATGCCGAGCACGGTGCTGCCACTCTCACCACCTCCTCCACTTCCGAAGATGCCGACGAAGAAGAACAGTGCCGCGTCAGCCTGTTGGTGCGCGGCGACACGGACGAATTCTTCTCCAACGAGAATGTCGCCGTGCTCGACCAAACACTCGAGGCCAAGATGCGCTCGCTTTATGTCACGCCCACAGGCAGGTCCAAGGCGTTCCGCTTGCAACTCAATCTCCTCCGTCCGTCGGGGCTGGAGCCTCATCTCCCCATCTTCAGCCCTCTCAAGAAATCGCGTGCTGCCGATCCGCTCTCTCCAGCCATAAGTGCGGGCAGCCCCGCGTACGATCAAGCGGACAGTGGCTCTGAGACCTTGTCGCGTTTACCCAAGGGTCTCGCTTGGGCGTCGTTCGAGTCGGCTCCCGTCACCATCATCTCAAAGTCGTCTAAGAAGACTGCAAAACCGCGTGGACAGATCAACCAAGTGCAGAATGGGTCTCTCGTCTCGTTCTTCAATCGCATCAATTCGCAGACCGCGCGCACCAAGTACATGCACACCAGCAGCGACGGTGCGCTCGTCGTGCACAATGGCGAATGGTCCACGTATCGCATCACTCTCATCTCGCGGCCGCCGTTGGCGGATCTAGCTGGTGCAGAGGAAGACAGTGTCACCTACGGTTCGACTATCGTGTTGACGGATGTCAACACTGGCGCAAGCAGCGACCCGCTGGTGGTGTGCAAGGTGGACAAGGGCCAGGTGCAACTTCCGCAGCTCGATCCGCCGGCTGAACTCCCCACAGCTGGCTCGGGCAACAAGTCGCGTCGAGTTCCCATCGACCGCGCCTTGCGTGACAAGCTCGCGGCTGCAAGCAAGATGTCCTCCAGTGCCCGTTCCTCTGCGCAACCACCGTCCAATGGTCGTCCTGCCGAACCAAAAGCTGCAGAGACCCCGGGAAGCAGCGCTCAGTCGGCCATCAAGATCGAGGGCGACAACTCTCAAGCTGGCCCTCCACCAGCCGCCTCGGCCACCAACGGAGACAAACAGAACGCCGACGATTTGAATCTGTACGGTCCCGTGGGACAGCTGCAGAAGGTGGCGCTGATGCGATTCGTGCCGAGCAGCGACAGCGAGACCGTCTTTGGCGATTCCGAGCATCTCGAGTCGAACTTTGCCACGCCGCGCAGCTATCTGTGTGCTACGATGCCCGAGGGTTGGAAGCATCTGGTCACGCCGGATCAGGTTGGCAAACGTCCGCTGGGAATCACATTTGCTCGCACGCACGAAGAGGGTTTCGGCCTCGACGAGTCACCGCAGAGCGTGGAGGACGTGCACAAGACGAGCGAGAGCAACTCGATTGCCTACATCACCCCCAGCACCGCCAGCATTCCCAAGGAGCATGCTTCGGGTAACAAGGAGGTGGACGAGGTGGATGATGCATTTGTATGGACCGTCATCGGTGTGTCGCGCTTCGAGTATTCGTACTTTGACACGAGCGCCACGCAGGCGTCCAAGGACGAAGGACCGTGTGAAGTGCCCATGACGCCGTTCCCGCTTATCACATCCATGCCGACGTACGATCAGACCAAGCATACTCTGCTCACCACCGTGACCAACTTCATCGTACCTGCAGCTATCACTTCGGAACCCATCCCTCTCGATGTGTGGGTAGGAAGCATCGGCCCGCTCAAGGTGCAGCATTCTGTCAAGCGTCCTGCATCCACCACGCCAGCGGGCGATCCAGAGGCCTTCATCACCATCACGCTACCTCCGATTCGAGACATGCTCAAGGTCGCTCTCAGGGGCAAACCCGCTACGGCCCAGGCAAGCGTGCCGGCCCACTTCCTGCTGCCACTCATCTTTGTCAATGACTCCGACGGCACAGCCTACCACTCGGGCCGACACATTGTGTGCGAGGACCTGGTGCAGCTCATGAAGGCAACCGGCCACGACACTACCGCCGACGTACTCAAGCAGCTCGGTTTCGGCCTCGGCGACCTCGCGGGTCCTCCCGCACAGGGCGCGTGGAGTCTGCGCATCATCTGATCCCACCTTTCGCCCCCCGTCCCCGCCCCTTTATGTATTTGTACCCATCTTTCCATCAGTCACACTCGGCTTCACACTCGGCTTCACTCTCAGCAATGCACATCACATCAGGCCCACCACAAAGAGCCTGTTCTCTCGATCATCTGATTGCTCGTCAAACACAAAGACATCAGGGTTCGTGTTCTGATAGATTGCGGCCTCTCTTGGTCTTCGTCGCGGCCCGATGTGGGCTTAAGCCGGCTCGATTTGGTTCAACGCCGGACCGCCGGTGGGGCAGAGGTTGAGCACGTCCTGAGACCAGGGGAGTTGCTGGATCTTGTGCGGATGGATGGCGACGGCGGCCATGAGTCCCTCTGCGACGTGCATGGAGATGTGGCAGTGGAGCGGCCATACGCCCGGCAGGTCGGGGATGATGCGGATGATCACGTAACTCGAGCGGCCGACGGTAATCGTGTCTCGACGCAGCGGATTCTTGAGGTTGAGCGCGCCCGGCTGCCGGTTGAGCGCGAGCCACTGCGCCTGGTCGATGCGGCCCGAGCCGTGCTTGATGATGTGCATGTCGGTGCCGTGCAGGTGGAAGGGATGGTCGAGGAACGTATCTTCGTTGTTGATGATGATGTCTGCCACCCACACATCGTCCGGCACGAGCAGCGACGCGATGGTCGACGCATTGATCGGCTGGCCATGGTGCGCCATTTGCAGGTACGGCTTGTTGATATAGTTTGTCTGCGTCACGTTTTCGATGAAGAAGCGGCCGAGCGTGGTGCCGTTGGCGAGCTTGAGGTTGCCGAACTGCGAATTGAAGATGCCGAGCGAGTTTGGGTTGATGTTGACCGGCACTGAAGTGTCCATCGCTGGGACCAGCAGCGAGTCGTCCAGATCCACGCACGGAGTAATGTTGTCGCTCCAATCGTGCGGCACGGGTGCCTTCTGCCGGCCAAAGTGTCCATGCTTCTTGTACTGCAGCGTAAGATTCGCCACAGGATTAAGCAGCGGGTCGACAAAGGCAAAGCACTTCGTCGTCATGGTCGAGCGCAGCAGGAAGCTGTCACCACTCTTGCCGACGTTGGTGTGGACAATCACGTCGTGCCTCTGGCCGTTGTGGATCGGGATGCGGTGGACTTTGTGCGGCAGAACGGGAGTGCCGTCAGCCGCGATCACGTGCAGCTCGTGGTCGTCGATCGAGATGATGTGCTGTGCATGCGAGCCTGTGTTGATGAACCGGAATCGGTACTTCTTGTGTGGCTCGATATCCATCGTCGGCGTCTGCATTGGGTCGCACGCGCTTGGCATTCCCGGCTGGTGCGTCTTGGCCTTGTACAGCGCCGCACAATCGAACACGCCGACTCCGTTGATGAGTCCAGACTGGGGCGACGGTGCTGCCACCGTTCCATTGTAGCCTTTGGCCGAGAGGAGCTGGGTGACAATGTCATCGGCAAAGTCGTGGTAGTTGTCGGCAAAGAGGAAGACGCGCTCGTCGTCGTAGTCTCGGCACTTCTGGTACGGATCGCGCTTGGATCGAATGATGAGGCCACCGTACAGGCCGTCGGTGTACTGCATCTTGGAGTGACTGTGCCACCAATACGATCCGTACTGACCCTCGATCTTGAAGCGGTAGGTCAGCGAGCCACCGGGTGGGATGGGGCACTGCGAGAAGCCAGCAATGCCGTCCATGAAGGGTGTGCTATTCTGGAACATGCCGTGCCAATGAATCGAGGTGCCATGGTTGAGGTAGTTGGCGACATTGACCACAATCGTGTCTCCCTCATTGGCCTCGATGAGAGGGCCAGGCGACTGGCCATTGATCAAGATGCGCTTCTTGAGGAAGCCGTCCGGAGCAGCGAGACCATTGGTGAGGACAAAGTCGTACGTCCGCGTCTGCGGTGTATAGTCGTAGGGGACGCAGTCTCGTCTCTTCTTGTGTTTTGAATGATGGTCCTCTTCATGATGGCGATCATCGAGCTCTTCCCCGCGCTCAGCATGGTGTTTGTGATGATGAGAGGATGAGGTTTCATCTTCGGAACTCGCCAGAAGGTCTTTACCGAGCCAAGGATCGGACTCTGATCCGGCGTGAGCGGGCAATCGCGAGATTTGGTGAGGGGGTGCTGCGGTCTCTAGCTTACAGTCGGGCCCTGAAGACTGAGAGGCGGGCAACGCGAATGCGGTTTTGGCTGCGAGCCCGAAAAGGGCAAGAGAGCCCCAGGGAAGCCTCATCTCAAGCCAAAGCGCTTACTGACGAAGGATCGAGAATGCGGAGAAGCTGAAGAGCGTCAAAGGGAGCACGACGGGGGGTGATGTGATGTTCGTCGTCTCAGAGTGGTGGGTAGAGGGGACACAGGGTAGAGCAAGGGTAGGGGTTCGGCCTGAGACGACATGGCGCTTTATAGACTGCTGTACTTCGTCGCACGGAAGAGATGCTCAGCCACTGATGCTGTGCAGCACTTGTGGGCCTCTGCAGATCTTGCGGCAGTTCATAGTGATGGTTTTCTCCGACCGCTTCCCGGGTTAGCTTGCCGTTGCGACGGGACCCACCGTCGAGGCCGCCACGGCGTAATGCCGGATGCGCTGTGCCGCCCTGAAACACGCAAACAGCGGCCAAATCCACGCAACCGCCTGTGACAACATTGCTGTGCGGGGTGCCACAGAGGGGGCAGGTGACAGCTATGAATGTGGCACAGCCGTCAATGTGGCACCACTGGCTGCATCGCGGCGGAAATGAGCTGAAGCGCTTGGGCTTCCCGCCAAATTACGCCCAGAGGCACTTGCACAACACAGACACGGCGTCGGAGGGCTCGGACCTTTCGCCGCCGAACAAGTCACAGATCTCCATGATACATCCGAGCGTGATAGTGGCCAGGAGGGTCAGGGGCTATCGGATGCTCCGACCGGAAAGTTGGCTCTTGCCCTGGTGCCGCCTCCAGGCTGCAGTGCGGCAATCATGGCTGCAGTGCGGCAATCATGGCTGCAGCGGGTAGCACGGTCATGAAAGCCTGCGGTTCCTGCAGCGCATCTTGTACAATCGGCGAGAGCAAGTCCTCATACTCGGACATCCGTTAGCATCGACAGCACGCGAAACACAACGCGGCCCTCGCTTGTTGGCAGTCAACCTGCACTGGCTGCAGTCGGGGTCCAGCGGCATCGAACGAGCATCAATTGCTTGTGCAGCCCACGGTCGGAAAAGAAATCCGCGCAGCCTTCGCCTAGTTAGACAGGTGGGCATGTACCCGCTCGGCCCACCGACTAGCGCGGCGTCCCTCTGCGATCTCATGATTTTCGGCGCAGAAGCTGGTGAGGGAATGCGTAGGCTTCAGTGCCAATCCGCTGTACCTCTATTTGCTGTCGCAAACAAACAGAAACGCTCTAAATTTCAATGGGCGATCTGCATGAATTGCATCCCGCACGCACCTTCCCGAAAACTTCGCTTGTATCTGCCAAGATGGATAATGGAGGAGATCTGACTGGGGACTTGCAAGCGTTCCCGGGACAGCGCAGTTCTCGCTGTAATGTCGGGCCGAGTCGAGGAGCGGTGACGATTGTACCAGTGTTGGTCGTGATGAGCTCGTCGCCTCACCCTGCAGCCACCAAGGCTGAATTCGAAAAGTGGTGTTCCCACAGTATCGAAGTTCGAGGCTTTCGGATCTTGCGCCAAGCGGCCCCCGATCACAAGTCGCACGGTGGCGTCGGGAGAGGTCCGCTGTGTCCAGCCGAGGACGACAGTGTGATCACGGTTTGGCGAGGCAGCGGCGTCGTGTGGTCGCGAACCGAGCTCGTTCCTGATACGCGCATTTCTGGGTTGCGACTGGTGTCTCCTTCGGATGAACCGAAAAGGCAGCGGAAGCGCAGGGCGTTCCGCCCTTGCAGATGCAGTCGACTTGCATTCCTTCCCAACACGCTGCGCCAGAGCATATGCCTGCTTGTGTCATTCGAATAAGCTCGGCGCTTGACAGTCACATCCCTGGGCAAATCATCGGAGGCGACCCGATGTGAAACACAATGGCCGTTGCAACCACGACGAGGTCACGTCCTGTTCGTCCGCAACTGGCCGTGCCTCTTGCGGGGTTTCCTTTCGCTCTTCCGCCGGACCACCTCCAGTTACGAGGCAGTCGTGCTCTCTGCTCGCTCTTCGCGGCTGGTCCGAAACTTCCGTCGTCCCCCACCACGAGGCGCGAAATATGCTGTGCCGTTTCGTGTGGCTGCGCTGTTTCACACGCCTACCTGCTTCATGAGCATTATTCGCTCCTCTCTTCAGTTGCACGCACGAAGTTGTGTGGGTGGCAAGCTGATGCGAAGCAACGCAAACAACCGACGGCCGATCCGTGCTCACCCGCAGATCCGTTGCCACATCTCCGTGGCTGCAACCGCAACCGCATTTCGTTTCGACGCAATTCACCGCCGTGTCGGCCGCTCCTCGGATGCCGTAGTCTACCGCGACCTTACTGAATCGACCCTTGCCTGCTTCCAGCACCCGAGTGCCTTCTTTCCGTCGCGCCTGCAAGCGCAAGCTCACTCCCACAAGCATTGTCCACCGCTGATGTCTCGGAACACCGCCTGACCATGCCGGCCCCGAACAGGTACAGACCGGCCAAGCGGCCATAGCTAAAAGCAACGGGCAAGCGATATATTGATACATGGGAGACAAGCCGGATACATGGGCGTGGGGTAACGAATGCAAGCATTCGTCGACGGAAAGATTAAGGTCAGAGCCAGATCGGGCGTGCCCGATCTTACTGCGTCTGGGGTCCGTATCCGCGCAGCATCTCGGCGAAGCCCCACGAGGTTGGCACACTGTACGGCTCCGAGATGTGGCATCCTTCCTTGGTCACCTTGGCGACACGGAACCTGTTGAGCGATCTTGCGTCGCGGTAGAAGAGCACCTTCATGCAGTTTTCGAGGATGTCCTTGGCCTCCTCCTCGGTCAGCGTGTCCTCGCGGCCCTCGACCATCTTGCGCAGCAGAGGCTGAGCCAGGTGCAGACCGAAGCCCGTGGCGATGGTGCTGCTGGTGAACGTGGTGCCGAGCAGGTCGACGTAGCCCAGGAATGGTGTGCCGTCCTTGGGATCCACGCCGCCGAGCACAAACGAGTTCCAGAGCGGGTTGATGTCGCTTCTCCTCTTGTACATGACGCGCGCGAGATAGGCGTAGATCTGCGCGGGTGTCAGCGTGTGTCCGTCGGCAGTGACTTCTTCCGATGTGATGAGCTTTCCCAGCATGTGCTGCACGTATTGCCAGTCGCTCATGTCGCCGCTCGCACCGATGAGCGTGTTCTGTCCAAACTGCGAGATGCGCGTGATGTCCATGAATCGCGCCAGCGAGCCGTACGAGGCGAGCGTGTCGGTAGCAAGCATGATGCCGTCCTTGTACTTGAGCCCGAGCACCGAAGTACCCGTCACAATCGGCTGCGACGTGTGCGAGGTAGGATCCGACGAAGATGATGCAGCCGCCGAGCTAAAAGACGGCGTGCCCAGGTTGGCGTAGGCCTGGTTGGGGGCCGACGACCACGTTTGGCCAGGGTGGAAGCTGATCATGTCGGCCGTTTATGTGTTAGTGATTCAGTGGTGTTGATTCAAGCGGCGGCGGTCGGCAAGTGATGATGGTGAGCGTAGGACGATGAGCGGCCAGCAATGATGATGTCGAAGTGCGGTCGGCAGGAGGTGGCTCAAGCGCCTGCCTCTGGGCTTGCGTGTTCACCGCTTAGGCGCCTTGCAACGCGTTTCCACCTATGTGGAGTGATCGTCGAAATCCACCTATGCTGAGCCTTGCACCGCACGTGATTTTCGAAGCCAAGTTTGTGTGGACAATCAGCCTAACACATTGCAACAAAACCGAAAGATTCGGACATCGGAACTGCCAGGCACGGATTGAGAGCCCAGATTGCGGTTTCCCGCGGCCTTGCTCCTTCCCAATCCACATTCACACCACGACAGCACGCGGTCACGAGGCCGACGATGGACTTCTCAGGCCGAGCTGGTAACAAAGGTGGCGGTATCGCCGGAGCCTCCGAGAGCAATGTCGACCGACGCGATCGGCTGCGCAGACTCGCGCTCGAGACAATCGACCTAGCCAAGGACCCTTACCTTCTCAAGAACCACCTGGGCGGTCTCGAGTGTCGACTCTGCTTGACGCTCCATACGAACGAGGGCAGCTACCTCGCACATACGCAGGGCAAGAAGCATCAGACCAACCTTGCCAGACGTGCCGCCCGCGAGGCAAAGGAAAATGCATACGACTCGAACAAGCTCATCACCGCCTCAGCCACCGAGGCTATGCCGAAGAAGCAGTTTGTCAAGATCGGTCGACCGGGGTACAAGGTGACCAAGGTGCGCGAGCCTTTGTTGGAACGTGGCGAGGGAGGCCGACTGGGATTGCTGTTCCAGGTGTCTCTTCCAGAGATCAAGGAGGGTGTGACGCCGATGCATCGCTTCATGGGCGCGTTTGAGCAGAAACAAGAGGCACCCGATCGAAACTACCAGTACCTCGTCATCGCTGCAGAACCATACGAGACGATTGCATTCAAACTTCAATCCCGCGAAATCGATCGCAGAGATACAGGCCTAGTCACCTCGTCAGCACCAGCCTCAAGACCAAGACCAGAACCCTCCACTTGGAGCCATTACGACCCGGATGCAAAGACCTTCTCCATCCAAGTCATGTTCAAGTAGCTCCCCATCGCCGCATCCACACGCCCACTAACATACCCTCGAGTCGACTCTCCCGGTCGGGCTCACACGTCACGTCTGCTGCCATCTGTATTTGTACGCCACTCATCGAAATCATAACGCATTTGAAATGCATCTATCACACCACCGCAAAGCCGAGACGAGCGCCCCCTAGAAACTGACGAGCTTGGTCTGACCCAGAGAAAGCCAGGAGGTGTAGGCGCGGATCTTGGCCTCGGAAGCAGTGAGGCCCGAAGGCACTGCTGCTGCCTGCGCGACTGCGGCCGCGCCGGCACCTGTTGAAAACTGCGACCCCTGTGCAGCCGTGGCCATCCCGGACTGGACCGCCGAGACGGCAACAGGGAAGGCGAGCTGACTGGCTGCATGGGCATGGCTGACCAGCACAGGGTCGATAGTCGAGTAGCGCACGAACCTGTCGACCGCCGCAGCCTTGCCACCGCTGACCGCCACGCCCTCTTCGTAGATCTGGATGTCTTTCTCGTCGATCAGATGGTGGTCCGTCAAGGCTGCTGTCCTCTCGAGCGGCATCTGTCCGTCGACACGACCTGCCTGCTCTGCGTCGGAAGCGGCGTCCCCGCTACTCGGCCGCGCATACTCGTCGAGGAACTGCGTCGTGTAGAACGCGTACTCTGATTCTTCCTCTTCCGAGATATGCGGATTGCACGCCTTGTTGAGCGCGGCTTCGATCGCCACGTTGGACCCGGCAACAGCAGGGCCGACGGGATTCACCGTCTGCCACCGACCGGCAAAGTTGAACGTGTGTGGGTCAAAGCCGCCAAGGACAGCGCCTGTCGATGGCACCGAAGCTCCACGCACGGGTCCTGCCGAGTCGCCGCCACGTCGCACATCCTCGTGTTGGTGATCGCCTCCCTCGGACGACGCTATGCTGTACCTGTGACGCGACTTGTGCGACCCAGTCCCGCCAAGACGCGGCGACCCTCCGGGCTTGTTGATCGAGATCCATCGCCTCACGCCGCCGATGATGGCCTTGGAAGGCGGCAGTGCACTCGACGCCGACCCCGCTGGTGACGACAAGAAATGCTGTCCGCTCTCGGGCGAGACGGGACTCTGTGCCTCGTTGACCATGGTTGCGGAACTCTGCGTCCCAAGGCTCCGAGCGTCGCTCTCTCCGCGCCGGAAATGCTGCTGCTGCGAGGTGCGGTAGGCTGAAAGGTCCGCAGCGCCTCCACGCGGCTTGAAGGGACTCGGGTACTCGACCATGTAGCCGGCGTGGTGCGGATTGAACGTGCCCGACGACAGGCTCGAGTTAGAGGCGGAGCGGACATGGCGGGTCAGGTGAGCGGCTCCTCCGATCTGGCCGGCATACATGCTGAGAGCTCCTGCCGACTGGCTGTGTGGCATGCCCAATCCACCCGAGGCGTGCGACACCCCGCCGTGCAGATGCGAATACTGGTGCACTGCGGTCATCTTGAAGGCGTGGTGTCGGTTCAGATCCGTGAACAGGCTCGGGCGATAGTACTCGGCCCAAAAGCCTGCATCTGCATTGGCCACTTGCCTCAGTCTCCGTTCGCGACTTTCGAGCGTCCCACGCGGCTGCAAATGCAGCGGATCGAACCAGTGCTGGTAGTGCGGCCGGAAGGGAACGGCACGGACAACTTTCGTCGACTGCTCGTGGCCGTTCTCGGTGGTCTTCTTGGTCGAGACGGGAAAGTTCTCGGGGAAGACGTGTGGGGAGAAGTCAGGAGCCGCAGGGTCCACGCCGAGGAACAAGTTGATGGCCGCTTGCTTGTCCGCGTCGGCAAACGAGTTGGCGTAGTAGCGCTTCATGCTTTCGAGCACGTCGCGCGAATGAGAGGTCCACTGGTTGATCTTTCGATACGTGTCGGTTGTGTGCGCTAGCGCAGAACCGCCGTACTGCATGGCGATCGTGTCGCCCAGGTCATGGTACATCTCCGTCAACATGTTGACCGCGTCTGAGTCGAATGGCAGCGAAGGGTCGTCGAGCAGTCCGAGCGCGTGCAGCTGATGGCCGAAAGCCGCCTTGCCGATCACGAATTGAGCAGCGTTGGTCCTGTCCAGACAATCGACGCAGTTGACCCTTGCGACGCCCTCCTGCAGCAGAATCGTTTCCCTTCGAGGCTGATGACCTCTTGCCGTCGACTTTGACCCGGCGTTCGAGCTTTCGTGGCTGGGTTCGGCCGGGCTCGTGCTGTCATGGCTCTGCGTCATAGCGTGACTGCTTGGCTGCGCACGGAAAGCGCTGGGCTCTGGACCAGAGTGGAAAAAGTGGGTGGTCTCAAGCGTCTCTTCGGCAATATCCTCGAGAACGCCAATGACATCTTGACCATGGCTCTTGCTGGCGCGGCTCATGTCCCAGGCTATGTAACGTATCTTCTTGCTTGTGGGAAGGAACTGGTTGAGATAGCTGATGCACTCGCCGAAGGTGCGCAGCAGTTTGACCTCACGCTCCTGCTTCTCCTTGCTCTTGATGAGATTGAGGACGATCACGGGTGTGCCATAGCGGTGGAAGAGCTCGTCAAAGTGCAGAGCTGCGGCCGAATAGTACGGATCAACGAGCGAGATCTCGATGGGAGGGCGGGGCGACATGTTGGTGGAATCCTGCGTCCAGTAGACGGGAATGCTTCCCCTCATCATGACGTACGAAGTGTATCTTGGCGAAGGATCGAGCGGAAGGTCTTCAAAGTCTTCCTCGTCTCCGTGATCAACACCGTTATCCCAGTGATGTTCGACGGCGCGACTCTTCTCCCTGCGTATCTGCGAATCGATCTGGGACGCGTCCTGTGTGCTCGCCTTTTCTCGTAAGCCCCTGGCGCGGATCAGATCACCGCCGCGACGTGTGACTGTAGAAGCGCGCGGCTTGCTTTCCCGAGGCTCGAATCGTTTTCGGCCTGGTGCGAAAAAGGGAGTGGTGAGAGCCTCGCTGACGATCTGTTCGGTTTCGACGTCGTTGGCGACGTGTCCGCGCTCGTTGACGCCGCGCTTGAGGAAGCGCGCACCGGCAAAGTGTCGCGATCTTCGCGCGATGAGGGTGGTGTAGACGGTGCGATTCAGCACGCTCAGCTTGGCCTGATCGACGAAGCCATAGACGAGCGGAAGCACCCACTCGTTCCTTGGATCTTCATCTGGTTGCAGGTGCTCCGAGGCGCCAAAGGCCGGAAGGAGCAGGTGGTGATTCCAAATGAATTTCTCGTTGTAGCCCCAGGCGGTGATGGGCTGCTTCGAGGGCGATACAGAGCTTGCCTGCTCGAGCGGGTCGCCGGGCGTGGAGGTGAGATTGTCCTGCAAGGTCTTTGTGAGGTCGTAGGTGTAGCTGAAGTAGAAGTTCTTGCTGAGGTCGACCTGCTTGAAGAGATGGAGGAGCCGGGCTTCCTCCTGCTCCATGAGCTTGGTGCGTCCCGGAAGGGAGGCGAGCACGGCTGGATGGCAGACGGGCAGGATGACGGTCTCGTCGCAGTGGTAGATATAGTGACCGCCGATCAGGGCGACGACGCTGCGCCGACTGATGAGAACCATGTAGTAGGTGCTTGTGAATCGGATGAAGCCTACGATGCCAAAGAAGCGGCCAACCTCCTGGAGCCCGCCGGTAGCACGGTTGCCTTCGCGGATCATCTCGAGAAGCTCGGCGACCTGCGTGCGAGAATAGACGACGCGGTCTGAAGTTACATTGAGCTCCCAATCTGCTGCTGCTGTTGATTTGAATCTGGGACCCGTCGTTTTAGAGTCTGTGCTGCTTTCAATGTGCCTTGAGCCGGGAGTAGAAGCGCCACCGCCTGCCTTGGTCTCGGGGATGAGAGAGGCTGCATTGCCAGTGTTGGGTAGCGCGGCGGCGCTCGATGTCTTGCCGAAGGCGGCATCGGATTTGAGCGCAGCATTGGCGGAGGTTGAGTTTGTACCGTCTCGAGGCGTTTGCATGGCATCGAGCATTCGTCGGTTCAGCTTGCAGATCTGCGGATCATTGAGCGAGACATAAGGCTGCCCGCGCACGGAGCAGTCGGAGGCTGCGGCATTGGCCTTTGTTGGTTTCGAGGTCTCGAGTCGAATTTCAGCGGTCTTGGCGTTCGAAGACGAAGGAGCATTCTGAGGCGCAGGGTCGATTTGGGCAGAGACTGCAGGTGTCGCCGGCGTGCCGCTGGTCGACCCACTCTCCCGAGGTTTCTCGGCTTCTGACGTGGACCTTGTGGAGACCGGAGCAGTGGGCGGAGTCCTGTCGACTTTGAGGATGCGGAAGCGGGTCTGGCTAGTATTGTAGGCGACGAGGTAGAAGCGGGTCTTTGTTTCCCACAAAGTGAAGCGTTTGAGGTCGCCAATCCTTCCGGGTTCGGCGGCTTCTGCACGAGCGGCTGCCGCGGATGCTGCCGAAGGACCCCAGGTGGAGCCGGGCGTCAAGGTGGGAGTCGGGTTGATGAAAGAAGATGCGGCCATGCTAGGTCTGGGCGGCGGTAGCATGGTTGGCCGTGACGTGGACAATGATACCGCCGGGTCTGGAATGGTGTTGGTGACTTTGGCGCTGTTGGGGGCACGGACCTCTTTGGGAGGTGGGTGAGTATCTCGCACGGGGCCTTCTGCTGCTGCCGCTTCTGCACTTCCTGAGGGAGAAGAGTCGATCTCCGGGATATCTTCATAATCTGGTGGGGGTTCATCTTGCGGGAGGGGTTTGGAGTCCGTGGGTTCCACTTTCTGAGTTGCAGCACTGTTGGTCGGTCCTATCGATGGATCTTGTTTCTGCTTAGCGTTTACGTCTGTATTCGGGGCTGTAGGTGGCGCTTGATCGGACTCGCCGTCCCCTTGCGACGGTGCGGCGCCTGACGCGCTGTCCCTGGGAGCCTGCATCGGCATGGTGTCGGTGAGATCCGATTGTGCGTTGGTTGGGGCGTCGGGTCGCGTCAGTGGCATCGCGGCATCGTGCAGCACATTTTCACTGCGCTTTGGTGATGCGGAGGGTGACGGAGTAGAGCCGATACTGTCGGTCGGTATAGCAGCGGCTCTGGTGATGCTTTGAACAGATCAGCAAGATGGCAAGGTGATTTCATCTTTGGCCAGGGTGAGGAGGCGCGTGCCGCGTAGACAAAGCAACACAGGGTCCAAAAATGCACGAGCGGTGCAGCGTGTGGGTGTGGAGGCTGAACGCCCAGAGCAGCGGCCCGACGCGCTGAACTCTCCGTCGGCTGCACCGAGGCGCTCACTCGTATAGATCACACGGCGCTCTCACGATGACCGGAACGGCATGTCTCGGAAACAGTGACCTTGATTCAAAGCCAAGCAGTGCCCGGAAGTTCCGCGAGTCTATAAAAGTGTGCTCTTTATAGCTCGATCTCTGCGCCAATGGCGATGTGGTCCGAGGCACACACGCCCTTTCTAGGAACGCCCGGTTGAAGAGTCTCGGTGCGATGCGTGCGTAGGAGCCTCGTCACCGTGGGGTAGCTCGGAACGGCGCGCGCCTCGGTCGACGTCTCGACCTTGGGCAGCATGAAGATGTAGTCGAGCGTAAGGCAGAAGAGGCTCGAAAAGATGGTCCACATGGGCTCGGTGCTGTCGCCCGTGTGGCAGTTGGGCGTCTCTGGCGTCCAGTCAGGGTCGTCCCAGCGCTCACGGCCTCGTTCGGGCGAGCCGAAAAAGTTGCCCTCCTCCGACGGATCGCTGATGTGGCCGTAGTGGAGGCCATACGCTGATCCGAGGTGCGCAGATGTCCCCTCGCCGGGGTCTCCTTGCGTATCGGCCGATCCTGGACGAGGGCGAGCGACATCATGCAGCTGGAGGAGTTCGTCCATGGACAAGAGCGCATCCTCCTTTGTTGCTGCGCGGCAGTTTTTGAGCATGCGGTCGTCGGGTTCACCGCCCTCCTCTTCCGCTTCCTCCTCCTCTCTCTCCTCCTCCTCGCCTTGCTCCTCCGCATCTTCCTCTGCATTCTGCTGGTCTTGTTCCTCGACTGCATCACTGTCGGTGCTCGGAGCGACAGCCTTGGTGGAGGGAAGATTGCGGGCCACTTCCGTTGTCCCCTCGGCAAAGCCGACCGAGACGCCCCCCCTTTCCCTGCGTTCGTCAATGCTCTTGTGCACTACGCTGGACATCGACACTTCCTCATGGCAGTGCGGAGTCAGCTTGCGGCCTGCCAAGAGGTGGTAGGTCGCCGAGTGCGGTTGATCGTTGAAGTCACCGGCGAGGATGCAGGGTGCGTCTTGCCACTCTGCTCCCAGCTCTTTGCGGAACTCGTGCAGCCTTCGCACCAATATCCCGGATTGTCGCGCCCTTTCGTAGGCGTGCATAGGGTGCCAGAACAGATGTGTGGTTGCTACAACGATTCCGGGCTTGTCTCTAGCGTCGCCGTTGGCAGAGTCGCGCAACGTGAGCGCCACGAACAGGCCTACATTGCGAGTCACGCGCGAGCATGCTGTTCGAACAGGCTCGGACGGCGCGGCGACACTTTCAGCATCAAGGTCGATGGTCATGCGTCTGTGAGCGCTCTCTCCGAACAGGTCGCGTCTCCAGGCCACGAGCAGACCGTGCTGCTTCTGTCGGTATCCTTTCTCGTACACGTAGCTGAAGCCGTCCTTGTCGAGCGTCTCGCCGTGCACGTCCATGCGGTCCACCTCCTGGAAGCACCCCACATCCCAGCCGTGTCCGGTTCGACTCGAGAATTCGGCCGTTAGACCCACGGATCGATCCTTGAACTTGAGACAGTCCGAGCCTGGGAAGAGTGTGCGACGAACCAGTCCCTGCGCGAGGATGTTCCAGCTAACGACCCGCACCTTTTGCTTGGCCGATGCCGATTTCTCTTTGGCTTGCGACACAGAAGCCCAGTCTCGCGGGACAAAGAGCACATTGCCATGCTCGTTCAGATGTCCATTAGGAATCTTGCCGTTCGCAGCAATGGCAGCCGCAAGCTCTGCTTCCTTGGCGGCCTTGTCAGCGGCCTCCTTCTCCTTTTTGGCCGCACGCTCGCGGCGCTTGGCTTCGATCTCTTCGGGCGACGGACGCTTGCTCTGCTTGACCTTTTTGCCGCCAGCTGCAGCGCCCTGACTCGAGCTAGAGGCAGAGACCGCTTCCGACATGTTGCGACAGAATGCAGATGCAATGTACGAGCGGGCGGAATGGCGGGTGCAGCGCGATGTAATACTCAAGACAAGAGCAACTTTGAGCAGGCCACCAGCGTGCATGTGATGGTGGTATCGACCTGTCCAGCTCAGGTCACATTGAAGGTTGCCTCGCCCCACCTCCACGCGGGGAACGGCGATCACAAAGAAGCGAGGCGCCGCAAATTTAGCCGACGATTTCTTCGCATCCTCCACACGCCTTCCGCCAAGGTAAGCCGAATCCTATGCTCACGGACATGCACATTCTTCTATCTCTCGCCCGGAACCAGCACAGCAAGCAAGGACGGCAACATCAATGCGGCGCTTGCGGCGGAGAAGAACACAACAGGGACATGAGAAAGCATATGGCATCGGTGAGAACGGGGATCGGGGCTACAAGACAGGTTCTAGGATGAGGGCTCTGTGGGCTTCTTCACGCCCATCTCCTCGGGAGTGGGCTTGGGGAAAGGCACATGCTCTTCCAGTGCTTCGTCGGCATCGGGCTTGTGCACATCTCCGTCCTGGGCGACAAAGGTACCCGCCTCGGGAAGTTTTGGATCATCGGCTCTGAGCTTGTCCGCCAGGGATCTGTCTCTTCTCTGGCGAGGCGCTGCGTCCGGGTTGCGAGAGCGGCGGACGACGGGCGGCTTGGGAGCTGCGTCGGTGGCGGAGGCATCGACGACATTGCCACGACCGTCGAAACGGATCTCCTTGTTGAAGAGTTGGTTCTGATCGAGGCTCCTGACGGATTCCCACAGCGAGTTGAGGTATCTGGAGAAGCGGGTGTAATGGAAGGTGAATCCTCGCGGCACGACGAGCGCACGGATCTCGTTGGCAATCTCCTTCTTCTTGTCTGCCGACGTTGATTCGGCGCGGTATTCTCTGAGTTTGGCTATGACTTGCTCGGCGTTGTCCCTGGCGGGGTACGGCGCTTGAATACCAACGTACGCAGGCAAGCCGACGGTGAGGGTGCGCGACTGTGGATCGATCAGCATGACTGGGCTCAAGGAGCGGTGCTTGCCTTCGATCTCGACTTGTGCAGCGATCTCGGTGTTGAGGCGTTTCAAGTGAAGAATCGTATCGACTTTGAAGGTGCGGTAGACGAACTCGGCATTCTTCAGCGGCCGGTCGCCCTCCTCAGACTGGGCAACCTCTAGGCGTCGAGGCAGCGTGAATGGGGATCGCAATGGGCCCCACATCTTGTTGGTAATCACCAAGGGCAGCGAAGCGATCTCAACGTCTGTGAGCCCTTCCACGAGCGCTTCGTGACTCGTCTCGACGGGCTGTTCCAGCAGATAGTTGATGAACTCGATCGAACGCGCCTCCTCGATAGGCGCGTTTGCCCTGCGGAAGGTGTCTTCGTTGGAGTGCACGGCCGAGGTGGAGAGGCTGCGCGTGGCTGGTGCGACTCGAACCACAGCGGGGACGCCGAGCCGTGCCGCCAGGCGAGAGGCGCACATGGGAGCCAGGGCCCGCGTCGAAAGTCGAATTCCGGTCCTTGCAAGCATCGCTGTGTACTTGTATCACAAGCGTCTAAGGGGGGCAGAATGTGATGGAGGTGACGGCGTGAAGATTGGTGCGTGATCTGCTCTCTGCAGAGAAGGCGTCGAAGTCTGATTGATACAGGTGGAGGCTCGCGCTTCGAATCCAGTCTTTCGATCCGGCCGGAAGCAGCTTTTTTCACAAATGCGCTCCGCAGCTGCAATTTTTCGGCCTGCAGGACAAAGGAAAATTTAATGGGCGCGAAGCCTTTGGCCTCTTCCTTCTCTCCTTCCAACCACAAACACGTCAAAACGCTAGACGGACCGCCGCGTTTGCTGTCGCTGTAAGCGGTGGCATCCGGTGGCAGGTCCATCACATGCGACGCAGCTCTCGGGCTTCGTTGCGACACCGGGCGGAAACGACTCCAACAGTCGGTTCGTCTATCACCAATCCTTGGCCTCCCCCCATCTTTACACACAGAGAGACGTGCAAAGGACCGCTTTTGACCCGACCCGCCGCACCCTTGCTGGAGCGGCGACGGGTCTTCTTTTGCAGCCTTCTTCTTTCCGCTCGCGGCAAGGACATGCTGTAGGGAAAGTCCCCGGACACATCTTTTTAGGGAGAGACAGGCGGTGACATAGCTAGTATACGCTCGTGCTTCCGACGTGGTAACGCACGGATTCTCCGCCGTGGACATTAGACGTTGGCGTGCTCCGACCTTGGGTCTTTGCCTGCCACCTCGAGCATGCTGCGAGCGAGGGATCGGCATGATCAGAGACCATAGCAGAGGCAAGCGACCGTCGCCGTAATGGTGCGGTTGGTGACCAATGGCCATCCTGCTTCTCTCCTCTCAATGCGTTCTTGGGGTGCGCTCTTTAAGGCGCCCGTGGCGCGGGTTGCCAGCGTTGTTCGACTGTCCGCTGGCGGGTTTCTGGAGATCGTCGGACTGTCTGCCTCGTGCGGGCAGTTGTGCTCGGGTGTTGTCGGCATGGTTCATTTCCGTCGTGGTCTTCTCCGTCGTTGTCAGCTTGGCGGTGGTGACTGGAGCGAGGACGGGCTGTGATGCAGGACCGGTCCTGGGCGCCGCTGCGTTTCGGCGTGGCGGCGATATCGAGGAGGATCGACAGTTGCCACCGGTCTGGTTGCTTCTCGGTGCTAGCAGCAGTTGGGTTTACAGGCGCCACGATACGAGCGTCTGTAGCTTCGACCCAGTTGCTGCCACCCGAGAGGCGGCTGGACCGGCAGGTTGACTGTCGTTTCCGTCGATCCGATTTCCTGGTCCGGCTTCGGCACACAGTCTGGTTCGCCCGGTCACCAGCTATCCGCCAGGTGGTGCAGCGGCACATCCCGTCCGTTGTGCTTTCGCACGGCGTGGCGATGCCCATCCCAGCCTTGCTGCTGTGGAGCCTTTTGATCTCGTTCGTCATCTTACTGATAGTTATGCGGTCGCCTTCCTCGCCGAGAGGAAGGCAACTCAACGGGGCTTACTCTTGCATCGTCTCTCTCCCCTCCTCTTCGAACTTCGATTTGGGCCTCGATATCACGGCTTCAACAGCCAGTAGTTTTCTTCCCACTTTCTTTTTTTCACGCATCGCAGAAATGGATACCCTCAGCACAGTCACTGCACACACTTTGACCACACATGTACATGGCGTGCTCGAGAGATCTTGATGGCCGTCTTGGCTGCAGTTCCTGGGTGTGGGAGGACTAGAGTACACGAGGGGGGGGGGG